>CM053771.1:199621109-199721179 GCA_028658325.1 Potorous gilbertii
TTTTTCCCCTTTTCTGGGCATTTTCCTAGCCAGTTACTTGACTTCTGAGATTCCTTTCCACACCCACCTCACCTCCAGATCCACCCAGCTAGTGCTTGGGGTCTGAGATTCAAATGCTGCTCCCCAGCCTCAGGGCTTGCGGCAGCTGGCCTGCTGCTATTCAGGGTAAGATTAAATCAGGTTCTCAGGTGGGGGCAGGGCCGCCTCCCAGGCTCAGTTCCCTCAGGGACTTATGTGGAGACCTTCGGTAATGGAGCCGAGCTCCTGTCAGCAGCTTCCCCTGCTGCTGCCTCCCGAGAGGGCCTGAGTTATGGAGACACCCCGCTCCCTGCTCAGCCAGTCCAGAAGTCTCTCTCACTGACCTGTGCGCCTCTGGCTGGAGGGACCTTCGTGGCTGCTGGAGATTCTGTCCCTGAAGCCTGCTCGGATCTGCTCCTCTTGGGGCGTGTGGCCAAGGCAGGGCCGAGCTCCACTCTGGGTCCGGTGCGCAATGGACCTTTGGTGTCAGTTTTTCAGGGCTCTCTGGAACAGAAATCTCCTCCACTCCGTTGTTGTGCAGCTTCCACTGCTCCAGAATTTGTTGGGAGTTCCTTTTAATAGGTAATTTATGGGCTATGGGTTTGGAGCTAGCATATGTGAATCTTTCTACTCCACCATCTTGGCTCCTTCCCCCCAAGAATTTCAGTTCTTAAGAAAATTACATTCAACTTCAATAGATGAGTAAAATATTTAATTCAATAGACATTTTTTAAGTACAGATGATGTGCAAACCACTATGACAGATACTGGGGATATAGCTGAAAAATGACATAACCTCTGCCCTTAAGGAGCTCAAGATTTCTGAACTATTAGGGGGAACATGGCAAATATACAAATGAGCAAAATATTATTGTGACAAAAGAGAGATCCAGATAATATTCTCTGGGAAAATTTGAAGAAGGAACACCATTTTCAATTGGGGAGGGGAGAATTAAGAAAGGATTCATGGAGGACATGGTATGTGAACAGAACCTTGAAAGAACAGAAGATTGTCAATGGACAAAGATAAAGGGGCAGTGAATTTTACCCACTGAGTGATGGTCTACATGAATTCTTGGAGAGAATAGACATCATGTTGAATTTAGGGAACAGCTAATATAATTGGAATGTAGAATATGTGAAGGGACTAACGTAAGTCAAGGATTTAAAGGTAAGTTGGAGCCAGATTGGAGAGGTTCTTTAATGAATGGAAAAGGGGGTTCATATTTTGACCTACATCCAATAAGGAGCTACTAATAGTTTTTGAAAAAGGGAGGGATATAATGCCTTAGAAAGATTGTTTTAGAAGTTATGGGAATGACTGAAGGAAAGAATGAATGGAAGAATGAAAAAGCCCATCTATTAAGCACTTACTATATACAAAGCACACAGTATAAAGAATGGATTGGAAAGGGGAGAGGTCAGAGGTTTGAGCTAAATTAGGAAATTTTGGTAGGAAAAAAGCACAAATGAAAATATTTCTTATGTATGAATCTTTAGTTTTCATATATTTAAGTAATTAGAATGAAATAAAAACAAGTTATAGAGAAACATTGGGAAATTAAAAGCTTGATGGTGAAAAAAATAATAGCTAACATTTTATATCATCCTTTATGGTTTGTAAAATATACATTACTTTTTAGCATCTATATATACATTTATAATGTACCTCACACTAAAATATATTTTATAATGTACTCCATATTAAAATCAAGGCACCTCTGCTGAAATAAAATGTGACCTGATTTCTTGTTAGTAAGTCTCATTAGGTATTTTTCTTAAAACTTTTCAATGGCATGTACATGCATTTAATCCATTTGACAACCTTGTATTGAGCTCTTGTTATATTAATATCCTATGCTAGGCCCTAAGGGTAATGTAAAGATGAGGAAAACATAGTCCCTACATTTTAAGAGGGAAGACAAGACATGGACACAACTAATTCAAGGTAGATCATGATAAATGCCTTAATAGTGGTACTGTACTATAGTTGGTAGGGATTGGGAGGGGAGGGCAAGTTCAAAGAGAGTCTCAAGAGGTTCCTTCCCATCAAGGGGATGTATATTCTCTTGAACTTTACCTTGAATGATGGCAGGTTTTCCATAAGTTGTTATTGTGTTGAAAAGGACCAGTGACATCATGGGGTGAGTTTTGACTTAGGCATGAATTGAATTGCTCAAAGTTGTCAGTTTTACTCCCTCTTCCTGAGTCATTGAAGTGTAGTGGCAAGACAAATGTCAAGATGCCTGTCAATGGCCTCAGATACAGCAGATAACATTGATGTCTCATGTCTAACCAGGCTCCAAGTGCCCCATAGTGCCTGCTTTAGCCACCTTCCTGGCCATTGGAGCTAGTTGTTCTCATCCGCACATTCTGCTGAGGAAATCTTCATATGCTTCAGGTAGACATTCCCCTGACTTGTCAAGGGGTTTGAGGTCTATCAATTACTCTCAATGAGAGCAGAGAAGACAGGTGAAGGGTTTTCCAGGAGAAGAGAGTGAACAGAGTGAACAAAATCAAGAAGTCAGGAAGCAAACAAATATTTATTAAACATCCAATATGTGCCAGGCACTGTACTAAGCCCTTTATAAATATCATTTAACTTGATCCCAAACCTATGAAGTAGGTGAGATAATTATTCCCATTTTACAGATGATTAAATTGAGGCAGAAAGAGGTTAAATGACTTAGTGTGACACAGATACTAAAAATCTGAGGCTAGATTTGAATTCAGGTCTGTCCACTATACTATATTGACTCAAAATCCAGAATCTGTTTTGGTGAATTGATCTGACTAAGTAAAAGCAAGTAGTATGAGAAGTAAGTCTGGAAAGACAGATCAGGAACAAATCATGGAGGATCTTAAATGTCAGAATAATTGTTTTGACTTCATTCTGTAGGCAATGGGAGTTAGGTAAGATTTTTGAGGAGAGGATGGATCTGCTTGGAACAGTACTTTAGTAAGATATGATCTGGTAACACTGTACAAATTAGATAGGAGGAGGTAGAGACTGTAAATGGAGATCAGTTAAAAGGCAATGGAAACAGTCCAGAGAAAGCAAATGAGTGACTCAAGTAGGTCCTTGGCATTAATATTAATCCATAACAAAATTAAATTCTAGGCTTCCAAGAATAACTCTGTAAAGGGCCTTTTCTCTCACCCAATGTCCAAAGAATTATATTCCCTGCATCTCTAGGGATTCTATCTCTTTCAAATACCCCCACAAGAACATTACTGTTTCCCTGGACTTACCTGTGTTGGTGGTAAAAGCCAGATCCCAACAGAGGGGAAAATATTCTCAAAATTTCAAGTAACTTCACCAAGAGTTCTAAATAGTGAGAAAAAGGAAGTATTTAAAATAGAAAATTACTCATTAAAAATGAAATCTGATTAGCTAAAGCAAAAGTTTTAGAGAAGAATAAAGTTCTTGAAATCTGAGTTCTTTGGATTTTTCATGACATTCAAATGTGGTCTTATTTATGTGCTTTTTGTCAAAATAATTGCTGTTGTTATTTTAAGAAGTTTAACATCCATTAAAGACTCTTGCACTCGTCTGAGAATCCATGAAGAACCTAGAATATCTACTGGGCAGATAGCTACTGGTCCATGACTAAGTAGATAAATCTAAGGGTATTGACTAAAACAGTCAATCCAAAGTTTAGTAGGTACATCTCAAGAAATTGCCTGAAGTACTTCAAGGTCAGTTAAAGGACTTGTCAAGCTTTTGTTCCTTCATTCATCAATAATGCCCTTTGTAATACAAGAAGACCAAAATGACATGACAATGAACAATGTGATCAACTGTGGCTGATCAAACCAATATCAGTTTAGAAGGCTTCACCACAGGTTGGGCACAAATAGACCAGGTGAACATTTGGAAGGGAGATGTCCTGAAATTTGCACATCTCAAGTTTCTTTTAAGCTACTGCTATTCTGCAAAACATGGACAGTCTACCAGAGCCATGCCAGGAAACTGAATTACTTCCATTTGAACTGTCTTAGGAAGATTCTGAAGATCACTTGGCAGGAAAAGGTACCAGACACTGAGGTCCTTGCTTAAACTAAACTGCCAAGCATTCAAACTATGCTTTAGAGAGCACAATTCTGATGGGCTGGCCACATTGTTTGAATGCAAAATGTGTGCTTGCCAAAAAGACTATTTCATGGAGAACTTGCATGGGGCAGGCGATCACATGGTGGTCAGAAGAAGTGATACAAGGACACTCTCAAAGTCTCTCTCAAGAACTTTGGATTTGATTGTGCAACATGGGAGACACTGGCACAGCATGGCATGCCCACATCAGAAAGGATGCAGTGCTCTATGAGCAAAGCAGAATTGAAATAGCACAAAGGAAACATAGGAGGTGCAAATTTGCAGTAGCCATCCCAAATGTTCACATGGATTATCTGTGCCCAATCTGTGGTAAAGCATTTTGAGCTTGTACTGATTTGATCAGTAACAGTCAGACACAATGAAACTTCACTTTGTCATGGTGATGTCATTTTGGTCCTCTTCAAGAACAAAGAACAACAGCCAACCAACCATCCAACCATTCTGCTTTATTCATAGAGCACAGCACCTTCTTTGAAGCACAGTACTATGCTGGGTGATCCTGTGTCTCCCATGCCTCACAATCCATTCCAAAATTCTTCAGAGAGACATTTAGAGTGTCATTATATTGCCATGTGAGCCCTTGGCTTGTGTGAGTTCTTTGTAAAGCAATCTTTCAGGCAAACATATGCTTGGCATTTGAACAAAGTGGCCAGCCAGCCCACTGGAGTTGTCTTTCTCTAGTAGTTTGAATGCTTGGCATTTTAGCTCAAGAAAGGACTTCATTGCCTTATCTTGGTGAGTGATCTTCAGAATCTTCCTAAGACAATTCAGATAGAAGCAATTCAGTTTCCTGGCACGGTGATGATATACTGTCCAGGTTTAATGGGCATACAACAATGAGGAAATGACTCTATAGACTTTTAGTTTGGTACTCAGTGTAGTACCACTTCTTTCCCACATTTTCCTTCCCAACCTCTCAAACATTGAGCTAGCTCTGGCAATACATTCACCTCATCATTGATGTGTACATCCTAGAAAGTATATAGCCAAGGTAAGTGAACTTATCCACAGCATTCAAAATTTCTCCATAAGAAATTATTCTAAGTACTATGCCCAAAGGGCTACAAAAATGTGCATACCCTTTGACCCAGCAATTCTGCTTCTAGAACTGTATTCCCAAGAGATCATTAAAATGGGAAAGGGTCCCACATGTACAAAAATATTTATAGCAACTCTCTTTGTGGTGGCCAAAAACTGGAAATCAAGGGGATGCCCATCAATGGGGGAATGGTTGAATAAATTGTGGAATACGAATGTTGTGGAATACTATTGTGCTATAAGAAATGATGAATAGGAAGACTTCAGAGGGGCCTGGAAAGACTTATATGAACTGATGTTGAGTGAAAGGAGCAGAACCAGGGGAACTTTGTACACAGCAACAACCAGAGTGTGTGAGAAATTTTCCTGGTAGACTTAGTACTTCATTGCAATACAAGGACTTAAAAAATTCCCAATGAACTCTTGAGGCAAAATGCCTTCCACATCCAGAGAAAAGAACTATGGAACTGGATCACAGAATGAAGCAGAACATTTTCTTTTGTATTATGTTTTGTTTTGTTTTATGATTTCTCTCATTCATTTTGATTCTTCTATGCAACATGACTAAGGTGAAAATATATTTAATAGGAATGTATGTGTAGAACCTATATAAAATTGCATGCCATCTCAGGGAGTGAGTGGGGAGAGAGAGGGGAAGGAGAGAGAGGGAGGGGACAAAATCTAAGATATATGAAAGTGATTGCATAAATAAAATAATTTAGTTTTAAAAAAAGAAATGATTCTAAGTATGGACAGCATGGTACTAACTGGTAGAGAACCCCTGTTTTCTTGGTTAATACTGTAAGGCCAAAATTAGTACAAGTGACAGAGAACAGATCTCTACTCAGTTGAATCTCAGCTGTTCCACAGTTGTTAAATGTCAGATATAGGATTTGAACTTAGATCTTCTTAATTAGAATTTCATCTACTATTCCATGGTGCCTCTTGTACTTGTTCCTATAAATGAGTTAAATTGTACTTTCATTTTATGGGGGTTGTATAAGACTAACTGTATTTCCCTCTATTCCCCCCCTTCATTTTCATTAGTTTTATAATATTACTTTTCATAGGAGAAACCTGGGCACCATCACTGCTTTCTTACCCCTGTCATCCAGACCTAGTTTCTTTCTTTTTTCAAGGACAAAATCCTATATTGTGCCATTAGAGACCTTTGTATTATCTCTAGAATCAAATATAAAATCTTGCATTTGGCTTTTAAAGCCCTTAATAACCTTTCTCCTTCCTACTTTTCCAGTCTTCTTATACTATACCTTCCCCATATACATTTTTATTAAATTTTATTAAATTTTTATTAAATTTATTTACATTTCAACATTCATTTCCACAAAATTTTGAGTTCCAAATTTTCTTCTCATTTCTCCCCCCACCCCAAAATGCCAAGCATTCTAATTACCCCTATCACCAATCTGCCCTCCCTTCTTACATTCCTCCCTTCCCTTATGCCCATATTCTCTTTTGTCCTGTAGGGCAAGATAAATTTCTATACCCCATTACCTGTATTTCTTATTTCCTAGTTGCAAGAACAATACTCAACAGTTGTTCCTAAAACTTTGAGTTCCAACTTCTCTTCCTCTCTCCCTCCCCACACATCCCCATTGGGAAAGCAAGCAATTCAACATAGGCCATATCTGTGTAGTTTTGCAAATGACTTGAATAATAGTCATGTTGTATAAGACTAACTGTATTTCTCTCTATCCTATCCTGCCCCTCATTTCTTCTGTTCTCTCTTTTGACCATCCCCCCCAAGAGTGTTGACTTCTAATTGCTCCCTCCTCCCATTGCCCTCCCTTCCATCATCCCCCCCACCCTGCTTATCCCCTTCTCCCCCACTTTCCTGTATTGTAAGATAGGTTTTCATACCAAAATGAGTGTGCATTTTATTCCTTCCTTTAGTTGAATGTGATGAGAGTAAGCTTCATGTTTTTTCTCTCACCTCCCCCTTATTCCCTCCACAGAAAAGTCTATTACTTGCCTCTTTTAAGAGAGATAATTTGCCGCATTCCCTTTCTCCTCCCAATATATTTCTTTCTCACCCCTTAATTTCATTTTTTAAGATATGATTCCACCCTATTCAACTCACCCTGTGCTCTCTGTCTCTGTGTGTGTGTTACAAATATTATCTTTCCATGTAGAAATGTAAACAGTTCAACTTTAGTAAGTCCATTATGATTTCTCTTTGCTGTTTACCTTTTCATGCTTCTTTTGATTCTTGTGTTTGAAAGTCAAATTTTCTTTTCAGCTCTGTCTCTTCATCAAGAATGCTTGAAAGTCCTCTATTTCATTGGAAGACCATATTTTCCACTGAGGTATTATGCTCAGTTTTTCTGGGTAGGTAATTCTTGGTTTTAGTCCTAGTTCCTTTGAATTCTGGAATATCATATTCCATGATCTTCAATCTCTTAATATAGAAGCTGCTAGATCTTGTGTTATCCTGATTGTATTTCCACAATACTTGAATTTTTTTTTCTAGCTGCTTGTAATATTTTCTCCTTGACCTGGGAATTCTGGAATTTGGCCACAATGTTCCTAGGAGTTTCTCTTTTTGGATCTCTTTCAGGCAGTGATCGATAGATTCCTTGAATACTTATTTTGCCTTCTGCTTCTAGAATATCAGGGCAGTTTTCCTTGATAATTTCATGAAAGATTATGTCTAGGGTTTTTTTTTATCATGGCTTTTAGGTAGTCCCATAATTTTTAAATTGTTTCTCCTGGATCTCTTTTCCAGGTCAGTTCTTTTTCCAATGGTTTTGTTTTGTGATTTCTTCATTTCTCATAAAGTCATTAGCCTCCATCTGTTCCATCCTAATTTGTAAAGAACTATTTTCTTCAGTGAGCTTTTGAACCTCCTTTTCCATTTGGCTAATTCTGCTTTTGAAAGCATTCTTCTCCTCATTGACTTTTTGAACCTCTTTTGCCAGTTGAGTTAGCCTATTTTTCAAGGTGTTATTTTCTTCAACATTTTTTTGGGGGGGTGTCTCCTTTAGCAAGATGTTGACCTGCTTTTCATGCTTTTCTTGCATCTCTCTCATTTCTCTTCCCAATTTTTCCTCCACCCCTCTTACTTGATTTTCAAAATCCTTTTTTGAGCTCTTCCATGGCCTGAGACCATTGCATATTTATTTTGAATGTTTAGGACACAGAAGCCTTGACTTTTATGTCTTTCCTTGATGGTAAGCATTGTTCTTCCTCACCTGAAAGGATGGGAGAAGATGTCCATTTGCCAAGAAAGTAACCTTCTATGGTCTTATTTTTTTTCCCTTTTTTGGGGCATTTTCCCAACGAGTTGCTTGACTTTTGGGTCCTTTGTCAAGAGTAGGGTATACTCTGGGAATCTGTAAGATCTCAGTTCCTCCAAGGTGGCAAAATCAAGCATGTACACTGGTCTGGGAGCAGCAGAGATTTTTGTGCCCAGAATCTTAACAGTTTCCTCTTCACAGCCACCTCACTACCAGTTCCACCAAGTCAGCACTGGGGGCTGAGATTCAGATAAGCTGTGGGAGCAGGGCTGACATTCAGTGTGAGATAAAAATTAGCTCCCTCAGGGCCTCTACACAGGGCTGAGGTAAGAATCAGCTGCTCAATGCCCACAGGGGTTTTGCAATCCAACAATGGATGGGGGCTTCTGTGGGAACTGCTGCCACCTGCCTGATGTGGCCTCTGTGGCTGCTATGGGATCTGACCTATGGGAAGGCCCTTCTCCCTTCTGGGCTAGCTGAAAAACCCTGTCTCTAACCTTTGGTGCCTGTGGGTTGAGGGATCTGTGAACTGCTGCTACTGTGACTAGAGATTCCACCCCCTGAGCCCTGTTCATTTCCTCCTTCCAGACCTGAGCCACCAAGGCTAGGCTGGGCTCTGCTCCATGACCGGTGCAACAGACATTTCCCGTTGGCCTTTCAGGTCCCCCTGGGCTGGAAATCACCTCCACTCTGTTGTTTTCTTCTTCTACTGCTCCATAATTTGTGGAGAGTCCCTCTCTACAGTTATTTTATGGTCTGTGGGGGGAGAGCTGGCATAAGCGAGAGCTTTCTACTCTGCCATCTTGGCTCTGCCCTAGTTTCTTGATAAGGGAGCAAATGATTGTCCTTCAGAATAGAAGTGTAAAAGGATCCATGATTCACATATATCCTGCTAATTCTTCCTCATTGGGGACATTAGTTGTGGTTAAGTCCTATCTTCAAAGTGCATGACTTTCTTGAGAACCATTACTTATGTTGTTAAATCATTTATCAGTTGGAAAATGGTTTATATCTCTTGGAAATAATTTACCAAAGAAATTTGCTGCAACATTGTTTCTCTTTTAATCTTAGCTTTTTTATATTTATGCAAAATATTTTTATTTTTATGTAATCAAAATAATAATTTTATCTTTTCTGATACTTTCTATCCCTGTTTGGTCTAGATCTTTTTCTATTCATAGATATTTTTCCATGTTTCTCTAATTTGTTTATGATATAACTTTTTATATGCAGGTTATATAACGATTGGAGCTTCTCTTGGTACAAAGTGTGAGACATCAACTTAAATTTGATTTCCTCCATACTGTCGAACAATTTTCCCAGTTTTTATCAAATATTGGTCTTATCCAAGTAGTTAGGGACTTTGCTGTTATCAGCACTAGGATTGATACTAGATATATATTTTTTAATATATTGCATATAATCTGTTTCACTTATTGATCTATTTTTAACTAGTACCAAATTGTTTTGAGAATAATTGCTTCCTAGCATAGAGTGATGTCTTACCCTTTTGTTCCAATGGCATTTTTGTTATTTCCCTTGAGATTCTTCATATTTTTGCCTCTTTCTGATGTTTTTTTTAATTTTGCAAAGCAATCCTTTGATAGTTGAGTGAGTAAATTAATTTAGGTAGTATTTAGGTAGGTATCATTTTTTATATATTCTTTTCTTGATTAGTTCTATTAGTATAAGGCAAAAATGCTGGTGATTTGTGTGAATTTCTTTTATGTCCTGAAAGTTTGCTAAAGTTAATTGTATTAATTTTAGTTGACTTTTAAAGACTTTGAAGATCTGTAAAAAGTGACCATTTTATTTTTTATTTACCTATATTTATTCCATTAATTTGTTTTTCTTGTCTTATTGCTATATCCTGTATTCCTAGTATTATATTAAATAGAAGTGAAGACAATCTACATTATTTTTCATTCCTGATTTTACTTGAAAGGATTCTACTTGGCCTCTGTCACATGTAATGTTTGCTTTTGGTTTAAGATATACTATACTAATAATATTATACTATACTGTGCTACATATCTGTATATGCATATTTCTTTGCTTATTTCATGCAGCAAATAGGTAGCACATAGTTATCTCAAAAACAATATTTGTTATAATTTTAATGATAAATTTAACAATTATCTTGATAACCTAGGTAAGCCTAGTCAGAATCTAAATGAATTCTTTTTTGTTTTGTTTTATTTTGTTCTGATAGTCAAAGTGGGATGGAAAACTCTGAGTCACTAAGAGACAGGATGTTGAGCTAGTGATATCCTGATGCTTGGGAACAAGTGTATAGCTCACATTCATATAGCTTTAACATTGGCAAAGTTTTTTCCTCAAAGCAACCAGAGCTGTAACTGGCAATTTCTGTACCGGAGTAAGTGACCTGGGTCACATTTCATTACCAATGTACACAACTTCCATGGGGACACACTAAGAAAATTTTACACGTTAGTAAGTTTAGGGAAATCCAAGAGTTCAGGTAACTGGATTGTGAGATTGGATGTTGGTAGCATTGTTTCATTCATCTGTCATATTTTGATTATTCTTTCTTTTTCTTTCTGCTGAATGAATATTATGATAATTTTAAAACTATAATTCAAACATGTATTTCAATTCCAAGAGTGCAAGTAAATGGATTGTGAGATTGGATGTTGGTGGCGTTGTTTCATTCATCCCTAGCAAATGATGTAAACTTGATGTTCAAAGATAATTATTAAGAATCTATTTGCTCACAATCATATCTGGGTTCTGAAAGCTAGCTTTGATTTTGTTTGGAGAAAACATTTCCAGTGTCTCTCAGGGGGATTGGAGGGTTACCAATCCAAAGGCCATCCAGTGGCCCTTTTCAGGGGTTTCCTTTCTTCTTTATATGCTACTGACAGTGGAGACTACCAGAGATTCCTGTCAGTTGTACTTAATGCAACGAATATGCGAGATTGGGGAGTCAAGCTGGAAGAAAAACACACACATTCACACATAACAATGTAAAAGGAAATTCTTTGAACTGTTGCATGTTTACCATGGAGAATCTGCTACTGTATACTGTTCTTCAGTGTTCTATATCCACATGCAATCTTCCCGGCCTGTATGGGCAATCATACCACTTCATTGTCCAGTGCTATCATTACAATATTGTTATCATCTGAGCTTGAGTCTGACACTTTCTCTAAGACCTTTCAAATAACCCCTTTACTAGGCTTCAGTACCAAACCATTCAGGGCAAATCTCTGCTTTGTGCTTGTCAGCCTTAATAGACTGGATGTCACTTCAGCCTGTAAAAAGTGCCCGCTCCTCAGCTGTCAGTCAGTCCTGGCGGTGTCAGCTGAGAGCGTGGCTGGAGCTAGCTGGATTAGAGGGTAGTTACCACAGCTGTCAGATTACTGACAACCTGACACCCACATTCCCAACTTCCTTTTGCTTTCCATCTAGCTCTTTGGACCTTTCTCTTAAGGTGGACCCTCTGTTGGAATCAGATTGAAACTTCCAAAGCAAACTGAGAAGTTGGGCTCTTCTCTATGTGTGGTTTTTATTTTTCTATTTTTGGGGAGTGCATGGGATGGGATTGTAGCAAAATCTCTCACCTGTTGAGATAGCTTTGACCTCAGCAAATGTTTTAAAACTGATTTCAAAGGAAAATAGATAGGTTTCACTACGCTCTCATTCCTCACATAATGAATTGATTTAAAAGGCATGTATGACATCAGACTGAAGGCATAAAAATGATAGAAGACCTTAATTCAAAATATTTCTTCTTGTTCTTTCTCTTATTTCAAGTATCCCCTCCCCCATTCAGAATTATTTTGTTATAGCAAAGAACTCAAAACTCAGTTTTACCAACCATAAGGGCATGTGCACATACTTATAATTAACATATATGCATTCTAAAAGCCAGTCAATTGAAGTCCAAATGACAAACAAATAAATTGGCAAATTGATGATTGTTTATACTTCTCAAAGTAATTGTTTAAAGAGATGTTTTCATTTTGTTTGCTTACAGTTAATTAACAATGAAAATATTCTTGCATTTCAAAAGTATGTTTGAATTTCAAAGTTTTACCTTTTCAAGCCAGGAGCAAGATGCAGCCAACACTTTCATTTTCTAAAAGCAGAGGGCTTTATTTAAATAAGTAATTATCTTAGAGAAGAGAAATATAAGCTTAAGTACAGTTCTGGATGGATGAATTGCTCTTTCTTGTTTCTGATTTTACCTACTTGACATTCTGTTTTCAAATATGTATATGGATTTTAGAGTATGGTGTGTAGGCACAGGTACATATACAAACAATTCTGAATGGATAAAATAAAGAGAATTTAGTTAAGACTATTTCCTTATTCTGATTTCTTCAGTTAGTCTTTGCTTTTATTTTTCTTGCACATAAACTACATGGGAGAAAAATGCTGCCTAGTAAAAATAACAGATTACGTATTGATTAAACTTATGAACTCACATTCACAACAGAAGCCTTAAATGCTCCTCTATAGTCTTTACTATGCTTTAAAAAAACATTATGGGTTTTCAAGAATAGAGTTGTTTTTCAATTCGTCAAGCAAAATGGTTCAAATTAAAATGAGTAATCATCCATTTCAATTGTCAGACAATTTTTCATTCCTCATAATCCTAGATACTTAACAAAGTCATATCTAAACTGGGTAATAGAAATTTTGTAAACATCAGAAGGGCGTCCACATCCCTATGCAAGGGCTATTGACATTTTTCACTACTCCTTCCACATTCCAAAGGAGCTATCAGATTGAAAATAAGGGAATAACAGAAAGGATCCTTGTATATTCCATCCAATTAAGTGTGGGGAAATAGCTTTCCAGTTCTATTTAAAAGGAATTCCATATTCAACTAACTCACACATCTGCTCTATTTTTGGACTCTGTTAACTGTTTAATGTCTACAAGTTATCACAATGAGCAGTCGATTCCATCAATTCGGTGAAAAAGAAAAGAAAATCAGTTATTTGGTATCAAGTCAATAAAACACTAAGCAGATTGCCTGAATTTTGTTTTACTTTCTTAATCATTTGTTTTGGTATCATTTGTATTATCTTCTTCACACAGAGGTCTCATTACATATTTGCTATCATCTGTGTGTGAACATTACAAGCATGCTTTCTGATTTCATTGGTGGTCTTACGGTGTTCTAGGCACGTTCTCTTATCCATTCCCACCCACAGTGACTGAATACATATAATTCAATTCAATTAAATAAGCAATTAATAAGTGCTCACAAAATGCCAGCTATTATATTAGGAATTCACATACATAAATGAAACAGGGTCTACTCTTAAGGAGCTTACATCCTGCTGACAAGAAACACAATGTATACAGCTAAGTAAATACAAATAGATGCAGAGTAAATTTTAAAAGGTGAACACTAACAAGGGGGAGGGGTTCAGGGGGCGGAATCAACAAAGTTCTCCTGTTAGGGAAGGCACTTGAACTGTCCCTTGCTAGGAATTCCAAGAATCAGAGGTGAGGACAGAGAGAATTTCAAGCATGGGTGCAAATGTTCAGAGGCAGAAGAGATGTTGTGATATGGAAGAAGCTGATGGTGCAGCGCATAGAACGCTGAGGCTGGAATCAGGAAGACCCATGTTCAAATCCTGCCTCATACACTTCTTAGCTGTGTTACCTTAGGCTGGTCATTTAACCTCTGTTTGGCTCAGTTTCCTGGGAATAGTAATAGCACCTGTCTCCCAGGGTTGTTGTGAGGATAAATGAGATAGCAATATTTGTAAAAATCTTTCAGCACAGGGCCTGGCACATAGTAGGTATTATATAAAGGCTCATTCTCTTCCCCTCCCCTCTTTGTGTATGAGAAATATGAAGTAGGATGGTTTGGCTAGAATGTATAGTGCACAATGTGGAATAATGTGAAATCAATTTGGGAAGATAGGTTGGAGGCAGATGGCAGTTGGAGCCTGAGCCCTTCACAGCTTTCAATGAAAAACCGAGGCCTTTTGCATTTAATGCAGTTTTATGTATTTTCAAGATAGCTTACCAAGGTGAGGGATGCAACCTATGGCCTTGGAACTGAGTAAAACCAAATGGCCCATAAGGGGCAGAACCTACAATGTTGACTTTAGGATCATGACTCTCTAAGCAGTTAAGTTAACTGGTTACAGACATGGCATCATCTCAATGCACTTTATGTATAGATCAGCACTGTGGCAAAGTCCAGTCCCCACACTCCACCACTGGCAAGATCCCAGAATGCAAGGTCCCAGCTCCCAGAGTCCCACTGATGGCAATAATTATGGGCCAGGACTAATGCTCTCTAAGGAGGCCAAAAACTTTATGCATTGCTGAAGAAACTGACTGTAAGGAATTTGATATATATATATATATATATATATTTTCCCCTGGACCCCTGAAATACTTGTTTTCCCAGGGCTGAAGTGTAATGGGAATCCTGCTTCAGTGTTGAAGTCAAACCCCTCTGACCTGTTGCCTTAATTTTTCCTATCACACCTTTCAATGCAGCTTATAAATCTTTAAGAGAGTGCACTTTAGCCTTCTACCAAGCACACAATCCAAGTGTATGTAACAAATTAAGAAAGATGTAAAGGGTAATAGGTCTTGAGGTGGGTTTTTTTCCTCCCCTAGAAAGTCCACACTATTTCCTAAAGTCCTGAATAAATTCACTTACGTGTTTTTGTCTCCTGCCCTCTTGCCTGGAAGCTTATGGCATGGCTGCTGCCTTGGGAAGACGACAGGTGTGATTATAGACACTGCACTCACATAACCTCGCTCTCTTCCTATCAGCAGGCAGAAGTGACTTGGGGCTCCGAGTTAGCAGCTGAGCTGCTCAGCCTCTGAAGGACACCTCGTGCCCTCTTCGCCAACAAAACTCTGCACCTGCCCAGCTGGAGGAGCAAGCTAGGGGAACGTGTGGGAACCGATGACAATCATCTCTGATTAGGCTGTCATTACATACTCCAGGCAAGGTGTGGACCACGGCTAATTAGCACTGGGAGGCCAGGTGCCCCATTTACTAGAACGCGTTCTAACAAGTTGCACCGGTCTGCAAAGCTAAGCGGAGACAGTGGCCAGATTCCACCCAGACACCCTTCATTCCTACAGGCTAGGGTCAGGGTAATGGCTTTCTTATTCCACCAAAATCATTAAATGTTAATATCTTCATACTTTCGGTCACCTCTCATCCATGTTTCTCCTTTCTGTAAGCTGTCACTTCCCGAGATTGTATGAAAATTAGCTGCTTTAGACTATTTGATATTAGTCTAAGTGGACTTGTACTTTTAAATTAAACAGCCTTCACTATTCTCTCTGGCCCCGCTGCATCCCCAGTAAGAAATGCTCAGGCTGCGACACAATCACGCAGGACTCAGAAAGGTAGCTAAGATTGATGCTCCTCCTGAGCTAACAGAGTGGAATGGGGTAAGGGGGAAGCTACATTAATGTGTATTAAGGACAAGGTGTCAGCCTTATCTTTGGCTTCTGCCGACTTGACCTCGTTGTGTCACAAGCATTATTTATTTAAATATGCATTTGGGGGTAGTTATTATAGAACCAGGATGTCCGTAGGAAGAATCTATTTTCTTAAGTATTTTATTTAAGTGAAAGAAAGCTCTATCAACTATGTTATCATTCACCCTAGTGGAAGGAATTTTTGACTCATACCAAGAAATGCCAAGATTCCCACAGCTTCAGTTTCCTTTAAAAAGAAATGCAAATATCTCCTGACAGCTGAAAGGAGCCCATGTTCCTGTTAATATCGATACATATTTATCTTGACATTAGTGCTGGAATGTGATTTCCAAATATTTTCTGCCACTTAGCAATATGGGGCAGAGTGAAATATATTCCAAGGTTACTTGGTAATTAATGATTGGAAATGCCACCTCTTGAATCACTTGCATCAGAAGACCAGAGTGGAGGAGAAATGGCCTCATGCTCATATAGGACATTTCTATAAGCAGACTCTCTCCTTTGAGGTCTGGTCCAAACTAGTATTTCTACTCAATTCTTCTTCCTAGTCTAGTCAAAAACTGTTTAAAGACTTTTCAAAATAGATGATTTCCAAATGATTTGATAAAGGATCATGAATTTGTCTTTAGATTGACCATATAATCCAGCTCCTCTTATTTTATAGGTGAGGAAACTGTGGCCCATAGTAATTAACCGGACTACTTTCCCAAAGTTGGATAGATCATTGAATCATAAGATTATAGATTTGGGACTGGAAAGCATCCTATAATTCACCTTCTCTTATGCTTTCATTTTACTAGTGAGGAAACTGAGTCCTAAAGAAGGCACAGTGATTTGTCCAATTTTTTGCAGGTAATAACAGGAAATGTCAGGAATGGAACCCAGGACTTTTGCATCAAAATTCAACACCTAAATGGAAAGTCGTTTTATAACTTGAAGCACTTGATCATGGAAATGACTGCTGCTGTTCACCAATGTTCAGTGCCAGTAATTTACTGCATGATTTCAAAAGGAAAAAAATACAGTTTGGACATTTTGCCCAATATATCCATGATGCCCAAACATATCAAACAGAATCCTCTGGCCCCAATCCTATTGAGAACGTACATAGTTATGGACAATTTTACTATTTAGGATTTGCTTTTTAAATTTGAAAAATTATCAGAAACTTAAAAAAAAAACAACAAAAATACTGATGGCATTTCCATGGAGAGAACTCAAGGCCCTGGAAATATATCTATAACTCAGAGTCCTAGAGCGCTGCCTGCACTACTGAGAAGGTGAGTGACTTATCTCTGGTCATACTGTTAGCAAATACTGACCAAGGCAGGATTTGAACATAAATCTTCCTACCTTTAGGAAGAGCCTGCTAGCCACAGCACTGGGCTATCCATTCACAGAAGCTTTACTGTCAACAAACCTCCAGCTTTAGGAAGGCAAAAAGACTCAATCTTGGTACTCCCATAAATGTAAAAGCAAGCAAACTTTTTTATTTTGTTGTGTATGTGCTTTAAAATGAGAAAGGGATTTTTTTTGTCATCCAAAATTCCTCTCAAGGTGGAAAGTTGATTACAAATCTTTGATCTGGTCTGAATTTTTACAGCTGTTTTTAAACCCATGAAAGTGGGGCTCATAATGGAAGTGCTGACGCGACCTTATCTCCAGTATACCGGCATCGACTGTACCCTTATAATAAGCAGTTATTATGTATGTGTAAAAATAATGAGAGGCAGTGTCTGAAGAGAGTTAATGTAAAATGCTAAGCAATTACAGTTGGTTACACAGTATAGGTTAATATTCTCTCATATAGCTGGACTTTTCCCTGCCTCTTTTGTCCTCCAGAACTCCTAATGAAAATTTTGAGACCTGACGGTAATGATAAGCAGCCATTCACACGTCCTTTGTGTCAAGGCTGGCGCATTAATGCTTTCCTTCATATAACATTTTGCATAGCCTAAAGCATCTATTAAAATCCTTTGTAAAATTCATGAAACAAAAGTGGTGGGTTGAGTCTAGGGGGAGAGAAAGTAAGCTGCTTATTAGCAAAAAGTCAAAAACACAGGGCCAATTACAGATCTGAACAAGAAGGGCTAAGGAATAGCGCGGGGAGTAATTCTTTCTTCAGCCCAATGGGCTCCGGCGAGAGGCAAGTTAGATGAAAATAGAGCAAATAGTCTAAGCAGTAATTAAAGGAAAATGTTTGGAGTTAGAAACAGCTCTATAACAATGGAAGGAAATGCTTAAGTCAAAACAATTGTCTGGTCTCACATAGATGCTAAATTGGAAGGATTTAAGACTGTTCCCTAAAGAAAAGGCTAAGGGGTAGTCAAGAGGAGCTGGGAACTCAGGACATATGTAAAGAATCTGTTTGGTATTTCAAATGCTATAAATTAGATAAAAGATGAGCTTTCCTATTGAACAAGCAACATCAAACTGAATAAACCCCAATAAGATTGCCCTTTTTCTGTTATAAACTTGACATTAAGCCTGTCATGTTCAATGACAGCCTACCAGACCTCATTCTGCACCCTTTGGAATTTGAAAGATTGGCAGGTGTCGTGATTTCCTTAACATAAAAGACCTTGCAGATAATGTTCGGCAGGCACATGGATACTTTTATAACTCCACTCTCCCCCATTCCAGAATCATTGGGTGAGATCTGTACAGGGGCTGGAGACTCAGGACCCATCCAAAAGCATTTCTGACCCAAGGAAAATCTTTTATTGACAAAGCGGGATGGAAGAGAGGCGGTAATTTGATGATCTGCCTTAGTAGTCAAAACATGCCCCACATTTTTAATAATGAGCTGCTTTCTGAAAAGCAGCTCACTATGAACAGAGGGATACAACATATACAGTTCTTGGGAAGCAGAATCAAAGCAGGATGGCTCTGGTTTGGTTTGAGTTTGGAAATCAAGCTCCCCACTCCCAATGAATGCTCTTCTCCTTCCCCAACAAGAAATTCTTCAAGCTCCGTTAACTGACACCATTTGTGTGTGGAGTTTTATGCTGATGCCAGGCCATGTCCCATTCATGAATATTGATCCATTTACAAGTATTGGTCCTCCAAGTCTGGTGCAGAGTTATGCATCTCAGAGGAGCTTGTGGTCAAAAGAAAAATTTGGCAATTTTCCCCACTCAGCCAGAGAGTAGAGGTTGCTGACCAGATGCTATCCATTTAAGAGAATGGCTTGATATTTGAGAAGAAATCCACCCCCTTGCATTTTTCAACAAGTCAAGAAAAGATTTTGAACCCTTGACCCTTTAAAAGTTTTGTAGGCCTTTCTTATAGCAGCTGCATGTCTCCAAATAATTCTAGCATACCACAGTTTGGAAGTATATGGAAAGCTCAGAGAAAAGCATCATTAGTTCACATTTTATTTCAATTTAATACTTTTCTTATTCATTTTTCAATTGAATTTTGGAAGTTATGGAGGAGGGGGAGATTTCTCCCATGTTTCTCTTTTCACAATATTTGCTAATTATTTATTACATTTGAATTTGAATCAACTTTCCTATATTTTAAGTACTTTAAAGTCTTTTTAAGAATCAATCAAACTATAGTTCTTGACAGACTGAAATCATAAGCTGAGGAAAACTGAGGCAGAAAGAAGTTACCACACAGCTGTTAGTACACAGCATATCATCCACAGTTTCTTCCTTATGTTAATCATATTGTTGATGGAGAATCAATGAACATTCACCCTTCCCACCATTGGACGGACATTTAGTACCTTTGTGGTCCCAAAGGAAAGCTCGGCTACTCAAAGGTAACCTTTCAAGCACCTTTGCAGGAAAAGAAAAAAGTTTTGCAAAGAGATGTATTCTTGGAACTTTTAATTAGTGATAGAAATTCAAGAATGAATCATTGTATTTCATCCACCAAATTCTGAGAATAAAATTAAAAATGTGAAAGAAGCCCACTTGAACAAACTCTTGACCATTCAGAATCCTGTTCTGATGGTTCCAATTGGTTTTTAAAAGAAGGGAATATTTATTCCTTAATTATCCTATAAAATTCAAAATATAGATTTGATCAACATGCTCCGAAAGAATTCATGACTTACTTTTTGAAATGGAGGAGGTAGTAACATTGAAAATGTACATTTTTACAAATTTCTTGAATAGAGGGGGGGCGGAAAAACCCATACAAAATAAAATACCTTCTCCTTTCCCTACTAAGAAAAAAATTTCCAATATCAATAACGCTAAAGTCTTGTTGAAATTAATTTTTAAATCACTGTAAAGGATGGAAGATGTCAAATTCTTAGGATATTGAAATGATGGTGTGATATCATGGAAAATTGCATAAAAAGACATAAACGCTTACTTTCATGAAAAAATTATAAAGTGTTATTTAAAAATTAGCAGAAAATAAAGTTTTATTATTAACAAATACTTTAAATGTGAAATAAAGTTACCCAGAATTCTGTGGTTTACACAGTACTTACCTCAGTTGACTCATTAGGGAAGGGATGGCTTAAGGTTCTTGGCTAGAAGGACCAACCACTGAAAATAGGGTAAAGGCAGTAAGTGGTTTATTTCCATTTAGTGGAAAGTGATTGAGCTAATAGGAATCCCATCTGAATATATGTTAGTGGAATCATCTCAAACCAAATGGTTTATTTCTGGTGTATTTTTAATTGAGTGTCAAAAAATAACCTTCCCCCAAACCATAAGGGCTTCCCCCCAACCTCGGATGTTAAAAGAAAATATCTGTGTTGCCAAACAGCTCAAAATTTTTCCAAACTATTATCTCCCTATAGTTTCGCTAACATGTTAACCTACTTACAGCAATTAGTGCTTCATTAGTAAGGCTAACTAACTGTTGCTCTGCCCTGTAATGATTTGCCAGGTTTTCCATATACAAGTGCATAATCAATGTTTTCCAATTACTGCTATAGTGCAGCCACTATTTCAAATAAACTAGATAATAACACAAACCCATTACTGGAGCTGGAGTAGCAGAGGCATTTAATTGCCAGGCAGTCCTTCTCAGCTTTTAAAATTTTTCACACTAATGAAGTGTCATACAAAAAAGTTGTATTGATTTTTCCACCACATGGCTTCAACCACAAATATGTAATTATCCCTTTTATATCTAGCTGGGGGATTAAAATAATCTATAGTATATAGCCTTTACTTATCCCTGATGGGTTTAGTAGTACTTTTTACCCTTTTCAAAATATGCAGCCATTTGATGAATGAACTTTAGGCAAAATGTTGCTTTATCTGCTTCAGATCTTGCTTTTTAAAGTCAGTTTGTGTGCAGATGCTGGAATTTGAAGTCTGGAGCTTCTAAAATCTCTGAAAGAATAGTTCCTTATGTTATCAAATTCACAGAGTGCATTATATCCATTTTTTAACCAATGCAGAAATCAAGCCAGGTAGGCAGGATTTCTACATTAACAGTCCTTCAGATTTGCATTTCTCTGTAGTTAACGCTTTTATTCCTAACGTGGTGTTAACTATGTTCTATTTTTACACAAATAAACAGTTGATGTTAATTGGAACCAATTCTTTTCTGGGTCTTCAGAATAAATATAATAACAATTCATTTGCATTACCTTCCTTGTTTTCTCATCAGAGACTGGTCAGTGGAGGCGAAGAAGCCTTTTTGTTAGGAAGAAAACAGGCCATCAGGAGCATTAAATGAATTTTGCAGACTGAGAATTAATGCTGGGAGTAAAATGCTTTTTAAAAAAATTAGACTGCCTTTCTTGATCTTCACGTACATAAATTGTTTTCTTTCAATATTTTTGCTGAAAATTCTTTAGGATATGCTTTCCCATTATTTCAGTTATGATCAGTGGGGGAAATAAGTCAAAATGGGGGAAATGATGACTTAACTGCCTAAAAGGCCTTCTTCTTAACATTAGTGTGACCAAAAATTGTATTTCCCTTTGTTTCACTAACATGTTAACCTACTTATAAATGTTAGTTTTTCCAGATACTGGGATTTACAGAGATTTACTGCCTTTCTATATTTTGTGGCATATCCGTTTTAAGGAAACATTCACATGCATATTAAGGCACTATATTTCAGACTCTAAGAACCATGTCAAGGTGACTGTATGGATATTTGAAAATATTGTGAGTCAGTGTTGGGAATTTTTGATGAAATGGCAGTATGTGTGCTGGATGTTATCTGATACTAACTTTAGGCATTTGAGAAATTTCTTTTTCAAACCAGAGCACATGTAGGCAAAAATGATCTGGGAAAAAAGGAAAATATGATTTTTAACAAGGAAATCAGGTGAAAAAAAATCACTCAATACCACTTTATATGTTGAGTTAAAATGTCTATTGTGTGCCTTTAAAAAAATCTATAAAACTTTGTTAAAATATAGTTTTGAATCTTCAAGTTTATGCAACATGATATTTTGCCAAATTTTCAGAGCAGTTAAAAATAAAATTAAATATCATGAAAGAAATAGTTATAAAATATAGTCATTTAATAGTCAACCATGTATAGTAATTGGGCCAAGCATCAATGCAAAAGATCCTTTAGGATAAAGAGGAAATAATTCCAATTTTTTTAATGAGGGGATAAGTTTAAAAAATTACAAAGTAGGTCACATTTCACTCCAAAGATAGTTATGGTTCATTTCTACAATGAAAGTATTGATAAATATTCTACATAGTGAACTGAAAGGAAAATTTCCCCTGAAATCTATTTTTTATGTGATTCTTCCTATGTTTGATATTAGATTCCCTAGCCCTGTGTAGCTGCTACTTTTCTTCCTCATTACAGTGGGCAGTCAGTCTTCTCTGGGGAACCAATGGTCCAGTAGTGTCCTTGCTAGGACTAGTTCGGAGCTGAAGCATTCTGTCTAGTTTCATATATGCTGCTGGTTTTAGTCCTTATTTCCACATATTCTATCATACGTACTATCTTATGCCACAGTTAAATAAAAAAGAAGAAACATGAGTGCATTTAAAACAGATTATTGTCAAGAAGTGTTGGAGATGGGTGGGGGTATGATAATGTTTCTGGCAGCAGAGACAAGTGAGATAAGCTCTACACAGAGATTTCAACTCCCAAGTCCACATGTGACTGACTGGTGGTGGTGCATGTTTCCGGGGTAATAACACACCATTACCTTGACCATTGACATGAAGCCATCAGAGTCGTATTTATTGATGAAACTCTCAGCTCCCAATCTGCTACACTGAATGAGCATCATACAGCTGTCAGCAAAGCCAGAGCACAGGAGCGATGATCGCTTGTGACATTTTCCTTTCATAATTTATGAAAACAAAAGATCTCCAACTTCGTAGGACACCAGAGTAATTTTAAGAGTCTCTCTGAGCAGTTACCTTTCTGCCTTAGAAACTAATGTTTCCATAGCTCATGATTTTGGGAATAATCGATGATAAACCAAGTTAGAACTATGTATGTGGCCAGAATTTCAAAGATACAAATCTAAATATAAGGATATATCTATGTATATATATACATATATATATATGTATATATATACATATATACATATATATATATATGTGTGTGTGTGTGTGTATATATGTATATATATATATATATATATATATATATATATACCAGGAATATGCTTTTTTGGGAATTTCAGTAACTGCCATGATATAGAAACATGATTTTTCCTTATGAATCAAAATATATGCACTGATACTGCTTGATTATTACACCTATTTTTATAAAGTTTTAATCCATCAAAAAAGTAATTTAACCAATTTTCCCCTTAAAGGCTATATCTTCATCTAGAACATAACAGAATAGCTAAAATATGTAGTTTTAATAAAAATGCAATCAGTGAGCTAAGCTCATAAAGAAACCAACTCTTTACAGTTGCCTGGAGCAGTAGAACAGAAGTAACTGAAATGTGGCAAAGGGTGTGTGTCTGTGTGTCCTAGAATAGCAATAATCACAGTAAAGCATCAGTAAATTGTATAGGATTGTGGACTTTTTCACATGTATCAAGCATGCCACTGGAAGGATCAGGATAAAGAGACACTTGTGAAATTGTTATATTTGAACCCACTGGATTTGTCCTTGAATCGATCATCATCAAAACCTGATGTGGGCATTTTCTCCCGAGAGCTCTAGCAAGAGTTCTACTTACAGGATCCCAGATTTAGAGCTGAAAGAGGATCTTGGAGAGCATCTAATCCAAGTCCCTCATGTTGCAAATAAGGAAACTGAAATTTAGAGGAATTAAGTAATGTTACCAGGGTCGCACATGGACAGAAGGTGGCAGAGTCAGAATTTGTGGAGGTTGGGTTTTTTCTGGGTCTTTCTTTTGTTTTGATTTTTGGAGCATAAGAAGAAGGGCATGAAACGTTCCTCTTAAACAGACATAACCAACAGAAGGATAATATTTTTATCACCAATACTCATTTAAATTATGATACGTTTAGAGCTATCTATAAAGGAAAATTTTAAAAAATTATAACTAAGAGATAAAATAATTGGATTTTGACAAAGGGTAGTGGATTTTCAAGTTTTCTGAAAATCGTGTTTTATCTTGAGCTTTCTTAGCATGGTATAGTTTGGTATTTCAATATGTCTCAATATAAATTTTAAATTGAAGGCAATTGAGACAGAGTCCAAAGTAATCTTCTAATAGTAACTTCCTGAATACATGAGAACGTCTGCAAGTGACTTGATAGCAAACAAGTCCTCTTGGATACTCTTACCAGTTAGGATTCTCAGATCTGGAAAAGGTGATATTGGATAGGTGATGAAAGAGAAGACAATAAGATTGCTTCCCTCTCCTTTCTTGTCTCCACGTAAGCATGCAAAATGAGCGTTCGAACTCCACACAATGAGATTTTACCTTTTGTCTAACAGGAGAGAGTGAGTGAGAGAGAGAGAGAGAGAGAGAGAGAGAGAGAGAGAGAGAGAGAGAGAGAGAGAGAAATTACTCAACAAAGTGGTGCATTGGATAGAGAGCTGGACCAGGAACCAGGAAGATGTGAGTTCAAATCTAGCACCAAATACTTACTCAAGTGACCTTGGATAAACGACACAAACTTTGTCTGCCTTGATTTCTTCATCTGTAAAATGAGGATAAAAATAGTGCCTGCCTCCTGGGGGTGTTGTGGTGATAAAATGAGATGGTATTTGTACAATGATTTGTAAGCCTTAAAACACTGTGTAAATTTAACTATTATTATTAGATGGGGTAGCTATGTGTTTCAGTGAATAGAGCATCAGGACTGAAGTCAGGGAGACTCATCTTTATAAGTTCAAATCTGGCCTCAGACACAACTACCTGTGTGACCTCTGGACAAGTCACTTAACCCTGTTTGCCTCATATATATGCCTCATTTGTAAAATGAGTTCGAGAAGGAAATAGCAAATCTTTCCAGTATCTTTACCAAGAACACCCAAAATGAGGTCACAGAGAGTCAGACACAACTGAAAATGACTGAACAATTAAATATTATTATTAGGTCCTAATATCTTAGATTTAGATATGAAAGAGACTTGGAAGGTCATCACTCCCTTTCATATGAGGAACCGAAGCCCAGAGAAGTTATATGATTCCCTGTTGTGATTGAGCTAGTACTACTAAGTGCCTGAGGTTGTATTTGATATTGCATAGTGATACACCCAGGCTTTATTATGCACTAGCTTTTTGTTGACTTTGTCTCTACATTTTACATATGGGTTTTCGTGATGATGTATGACTATTCAGTGTATAAATCCTTGTGATTTCAAAGATGTTTGAAAAAAACAATGCAGAATGATGTCTTAAAATTGAATATGTAATAGGAATTTTGATTTGGAGTCTGGAGATTTGGATTCAAATTCCAACTCTTGATGTCTGTGTGAACTTGAACAAATTATTTAACCTCACTCAGCCTCAGTTTCCACATTTGCAAATAAGGAGGTTGGACTAAATGTTTCTCTATGGTCTCTTCTAGATCAAACTCTTTGGAGGTAGATATACAAAACAGAGAAAGCCTTGCAGACACTAGCTTATCAATCCCAGGTATCCCTGTGATCAGTCTTCGGAGACATCTGCAGGTTACAGACCTATGTTGTCAGGATGCCCTTTGCCTGGGGTAGATATGCCTCATGAAGAGAATAGTGCCATATTGGCTTCATTCAGATCCAGAGTTATTCTGTTAGTCTCATTACCTTTGTAACTACAGCAATTTTACCTCTCTCTTCTCCATTCTGCTTCCCCCTCACCTCCCCTCACCCTGCCTAATTTCTTCAGTAGCACCAAGTGGATGAAATGGCAGCAGGGGAGATGACAGATAGTTGGGTCTAGATAATGTAGAGTATGTTCATCCTTTTTTTTCAGATGAAGCTTGTGGTTTCACTGGTGTAGATAGAGGATGTGGGATAGCCTTGGAATGCAAAGCTGTGGGATAGTTCAGAAGCTTTTGGCAACCAAGGTATCTCTATGAAAGCTTACCCAAGGCAGCCAAGTAGTTCACTGGATGGAGAGTTAGATTTGGAGTTAGGAATACCTGAGTTTGAATCCTGCCTCAGACACTTACTAACTGTGTGACCCTGGGCAAGTCAGTTAACCTCTCACAGTCTCAGTTTCCTCATCTGTAAAATGGAAATAACAACAACATCTGCCTTCCAAAGTTGCTGTGAAAATCAAATGAGGTAATATTTGTAAAGTGTTTTATAATTTTAAAGTGCTGTATAAAAATTAGCTATTATTATTCTTTATAACTTACAGTCTTGGAGAGTGTCCTGGAAAGCATAAGTGATTTACCCAAGGACATATAGCCAGTATGGTAAGAAAATTGAATCTATGTGTCCTCGACTGCGAGGTCACTTTTCTATACACTAGACCATGCTGTTCTCAGCATTAACATGGCCTTAGAATAACATTTCCATCACCCATTGTCCAATTGTTGGACCCTTTAGATTTTCAGGACTGAAGCATTTTTTTCCACAGCAATAATGGGTCATCTTTTGGGAGATGAGACAGAAAAGAAGAATATTATAGGGTGAAAGTGTCACCCTATCCATTCTAATTATGTCTACTTGTTGTATGTATGAGACTTTGACATCAGGTTTAAGACACTGGGAACATCAGAAATATGAAGACATGAGGGAAAAAAGAGTTTGAAATTATAGAACATGTTTCATGAGATAACATAAAGAAATTGAAGCAACATCCAAAAAAATGAAAAAAGGATGAAAATATTGTAATAAACTAATTTTTTCAGTGTTTGTATACCTTCCACCTATACAGATTATAACATTTCTATGACTTAGCATATGTATCTTAGATTCAGAGTGAGAATAGACCTCAGAGGTCATTGATTTCAACCAGATGAGGAAACTGAGGCACAGGAAGATTAATGACTTACAAAGAGTTACATAACTGCCAAGTATCTGGGATAGTCTTTGAACCTAGATCTTCTAGACCCCAAGCCCATCATTCTTTCCACTATCACAAGGCCCTTGAGAGTCTCAGCAGATGAAAATCACATTAGCCTGTACCCAATGTGGTGAGAAGACTCTCCAAACTTAGGTTGATCCTGAGACATGAGACACCTAGTTGGTGACTAATTTCATACTCAAAGCCTTCTAGTCTGGTAGAACCTGGCAGGACTCATGCTCCATTGGAATATCTTTCAAGAACCCACATCACTTCCATGCCACAATGAGACAAAACGGTTCGAGTCTGGTTGAAGTAGAATGAGAATATAAGCTTATGAACCCAAACCAACCAGAAGAAGGAAGAAAGAATATTCCTGGCAGATGGAGAGAGCAAAAATATGTATACGGAAGTATATACAAATGTATATATATATGTATGTATGTATGTATGTATATACATCTATCTGACTGCCTATCTATCTACCTAGCTATCTAGCTATTTATCCATCCATCCATCCACCCATTCATCTATTTATCTCCTCTATTTGGCTCATCACTACCTGTCCCCTTCCTACCTTCTGCAATGCCATGGCTCTGGTCTCCTTGAACTTGATGTCCCATCCCCTAACTCTATGCATTTTTGCTAGCTTCTCCCATACCCAGTATGCTTTCTCTTTCTTGGTTTCTATGACTTTCTTCAAGACTCATCTTAAATCTTACTTTCTTCAAAAGGTTTTACCTAGCTCACCTTCCCCCATCTCCCTGCTAGTGCCTTCCCTCTGAGAATCTGTCCCTATACTAGAGGTAGAGATGTCACAGTGGATAGAGTACTTGCCCTGGAATCAGGAAGCACTGAGTTCAAATTTGACCTCAGACACATACTAGCTAGGTGACCCTGGGCAACTCAATTCACCTCTGCCTGCCTCAGTTTCCTCATCTGTAAAATGGAGATAATGATAGCATCTACCTCACAGGATTATCATGAGAATCAAATGAAATAGTATTTGTAAAGCACAGCGCACACTAGCTATTTATTAAATTCTTGTTTCCTTCTTTCCTTTCCATGTGTCTTATATATACACAGTTGTTTGCATGCTTTCTCCTTCATTAAAATGTAGACTTTTGAGTGCATGGGCTGCGCCTTTCTTTGTATGTCCAGCACTTTGCCCAATGTCTAGAACATAGTAAGTGCTTAATAAATGCCTTTGGAATGACTGCCAGCACAGGCTTGTGTGCCTGACCACCACAGTTCAGTCTGATTCTCATAATGATGATTGTACTTTCCATTTGTACAAGATTTTAGAGATATCCAAATATTGCTACATCTTATAATTTCATTTGGTCTTCATGAGTTTTTGCAGAAATCTGGTGGTATCATTATTCCCATTTTATAGATAAGGAAAGTGAAGTTCAGGGGGTGAAGAGAGCAGCAGAGGCAGAACTAAAACCCAAGATCTCTGACTCCTGTGGAGTCTGAAGCAGCACACTCACCTCTTCCTGGGCAGATCAGTTCCAGCTGCCTCACGCCCAAAGCTTGGACTCTCTTTCCTGTATTCTGATATGCTCCACAAGAGTCTCAACATAATTGTTTCTGGATTACCATATGTACTGCAGAAAAGTTCACAGCTACCAAGGTGAGAATCCTGGAGTCAGATTTGTCCGAGTGGGCACCTCATTGATTCAGGGCTAATCCAGTCATGGACTAGACCTTCCAGGGTTGTCATGGGCTTCTAGAGGATAACGTCCTCAGAGGATTTGGGAACTGCCTTGGGATACTGGCTTATGGTATGGTCTGGGAGCTTTTGGCAGCTAAGAGATGTCCAGAAGCTACTCAGCTCAGTCGATTGGCAGTTTACCAAGAGGTCTGCCAGTTTTCATATTATCTAAATGTATGTGTGTGAATATGGTCAGTTGGTAAATTGATAGAAGGTTGCAAGGGAGTGAGCCTGCAAATGACCTTTCAAAAATTCAGGTTGATTCTGATACTGAGACTGAGTTAGGATGAGCCAAGGTGCTATAATGAAAATAATAACTGAAACAACAATGATGAGGCCTTGTTTGTATAGCACTCTTCTGCTTACAAAACATTTTTCCAAGAATCTGGCCATCATCCTGTGAGATAGGCAGAACACTTATTACCACCCCCAGTCTGGAGATGAAGTGATAATGTCACTATTAGTTGATGGATATAGCAGGTAACACTAATACTCAGTCTCTTGATTTCTAATACAAGGCTTAGAAACATCAATCAGTCCATCTATAAGCATATTTTGCACCTACTATGTGCTTTATGGCATTTTGCCACATCCTAGGAATACAAGTGTCAAGAATGACACAATCATTTACTCCCAAGGAACCTATGACCTACTGCCTTTTAGTGGACTTGTCTCAGAACTCTGTACCAACCTTCCTGTTTGTATTGTTGAGATAATGTCCAGACTTAGCCAGTTCCTATTGTCTTCCAGGACTAAGGAACTCTGTCTTAGAATCTGTTACAATCACTGTAAGTGTATAGTGTTAACAAATTGTAGCAGCCTTACATTGCGTCATGTGACTCCTTACCAAAAGCTGTGCGATAGGTAAAACACACTTATTCCAATAACAAGTAGAGACCCCTTGGTGTTGGTGTCTAAAAAGATTATCTTACACCACATTCCAGGCTATGTTAAGATCATGTTATAGCTAGACTCTAATGCGATTTTCTGCACTTTTGTTTTTGTTTTTTAAATCAGTACAGTGGAACACATTTTCAGCTTGAAACTTGGACTACATCCCCCAGCTCTGATGGGTGGACTTTTACTTTATGGAGCCAGTTTGCTACTTCATTGTCTTCTCCTCATTACACTTCCCAGTAGGTATTCTCACCCTCTTCCTACTTTTCAGAATCCCCACATTTGTGTTGTCTTTCTCTATTAAAATATAAGCTTCTTAATACCTCTAGGGACTGTCTTGTTTGCTTATATGTGTGTTCCCAGCATATAACATGATTCCTGGCACATAAATCTTATTAATCTTGAGTGCTAGACTTGGAGCCAAGAAAACTAAAGGTCAAATCCAGCCCCAGACAGCAGCTATGTGACTCTGAGCTAGTCACTTAATCTCTGTTTATCTCCATTTCCTTATCTGTTAAATATAGGTAGTAACAGAACTTACCTCCTAAGGCTGTTGTAAGGATCCAATAAGATAATATTTGTAAGAACTTTGCAAATCTTAAATATTAGCTTTTATTACGATGCCTGTTCTTCACATGAATACTTCTACTGAAATGTACACGCCAGAATGTACCAGAAATATTGTCCATAAAATCAATTGGCACTTATCAAGTGCTTACCATGTGCCAAGCACTGTACTTTCAGAAAAGCAAGATTTTTCATAAACATTGAAAAGACAAATTATTTGGGTTTAAAGCAACTTAGTTTGAATGCCAATTTTACCACCTGTCTGTATAACTTGGATCAATCACATCATCTTTTGGGTAAATCCCTTATCAGGTGCCTCCTCTGTAAAGTGAGGGGGTTAGAATGCTGCTCCTCAAAGATGCTAATGAACTCTTAATTACAGAATCTGATGACCTCTTCTTGATCCTCAATCATTTTAAGTGCTCTTCAGCATTTGTCATTGCTGGTCATCTCCTCCGAGATAGTCTTTCCTTTCTGGGTTTTCATGAGATCAATCTCCCTTGGGTATCCTCCTACCTGTCTGATCACTTCTTGGTCTCCTTTAATGGATATTCTTCCATATCATGACTGCTAACTGAGAATATCACCTAATGTTCATGTTCCTCTGTTCTTTTCTCTTTATGCTTTCTGATCCGGCAATCTCATCAAGTTTCTACATGTTCGATCATCTCTGTATCTATAAATCCAGTTTTAATTTCTCTCTCAAGTATCATTAATTACCTATTTTCCATTTAAAACTTGATGTCTCATAGGCATCTCAATATTCAATACTCACAATATTCAAAACAGAAGTCATTGATCCAAATCTTGTCCTGTTCTAGATTCCTCTATTACTGTCAAGCACCCCAATATCCTCCCAGTCATCCAAGTTCACAACCTTGTAAATGACATATAAATTTCTCATTCTTATTCACCTCACATATCCAAACCATTTTCAAGTCTTCTTGTTTCTTTGACACATTATATATCCTCTTTGAAATAGCTGCTTTCCCTGCCTCAAATCTTTCCCCCTTCCAGTCTATCCCTTGCAAAATTGCTAGTGAATTTCCTGAAGGGCAGGTACATTCATATCATTCCCGTCCACAACCCAATGAGTACCAATGACTCCCTATTACCTCTAGGACAAAATAGAAAACTCTTTTTTTTTTTAGCATTAAATGTACTTCACAGCCTACACCCAGCTGACATTTCTGGTCATCTTCTATTTTAATCCCCATACTCTACTTTATTTTATTTAACCCACATACTCTACAATCCAGTCAGACTGGCTTTCTTGCTAATGCTCGTGCAGGGTAGTCTAACTTCTGTCTTTGTGCTTTGCACTGGCTGTCACCCAGGTCTAGAGTGATCTCCCTCCTTACCTGATATCTTAGATTTCTCAACTCAAACACTCTATCCGTAGAATTCTGGGTCTCTCCTTCCCCACTCCTCCCCCTGCAGCTGTTAGAGCTTTCACCTCTCAGGTTACCTTCCACCTACTCTGTTTGTATTATATCTTGTACACATCTATTTATTTCCACACAATCTCCTCCATTAGATGGTGCACTTTATGAGGGCAGGGATTGTGGTACTTTTTCTTTTTCTTGGTATGCACCATGGTTAGAACAACGTTTGGCATGCACCATGGTTAGAACAACGTTTGGCACATTGTTAGATAAAATGCTGCCTCTGAGGTCCCATTCACCTCTAAATCAATAATCCCAACCCCTGAAGTCTTTTCCAACTCTAAATCTATGATTTTGAAACAACAGGACCAGTTGGGGACTTCCAATGGACAACAGAGACACTGCATTTGGAGGAAGAACATTGGTTTCAAATTCCCTCTGCTGCTTACCACAGGTGCTACCTTAGGCTACCTCTCTCTCTCTCTCTCTCTGTCTCTCTCTCTCTCTCTCTCTGTCTCTCTGTCTCTCTCTGTCTCTGTCTCTCTGTCTCTCTCTCTCTCCCCCCTTCAGTCTTATCTGTAAAATGAAGGAATTCGATTAGATAACTCATAAAGTCCCCTTCAGTTCTGTATCTATAATCCTAAGAGTTTAAGAACAGGAACAGACCAATGTACTATACAGTAAACAGAAATGGGTGATGATGTGAAATCAGGGCCAATAGAGTTAAATACTCTACATCCTGAAAACAGAGGACAGAGACAGCATGCAACTAATATATAAAGATGAGGTTGTCAATTCCAGGTCAGTTGATATAGCCCTGTCCATAGCTTTCACTAATAATTGAACCCTCTTCAAGAAGGATAAAACTATACCCTATATTTCTGCATATGTTCACACTATGTATCTAGTACATAGATACATATGGATCTATAAGTAGCCAGGATGTGTGAATCCTTATACACTATTCAAGATCATATTTATGACATAAAATGATTTATGGTGTGATCTATTAGATCATGAGCTCCTCAAGGGCAGGAACTATCTTTTGCCTTTCTTTGTATCCACAGCACTTAGCACAATGTCTGGTACATAGTAAATTCTTAATGAATGCTTATTGACAAATGACTAATGTGCCATTGTTATTGTTTATTGATTGGGGAGTATTTAAGGGGAAAGGAGTTACTATTATTTAATGTACCTTCCCAAGTATTTTGATTTTTAGTTATAAAAACTGGAGTGTAGAAAGTCCTTCCCTCTCTACCCCAAGTCATTAACTTCCTCCAAAAGGTAATGGTGCCTGATCCTCCTTTTCCTCAACTAAAAGTGGAACTTCTGCTGGACTTCTTTTCTATCCTCACCAACATAAGGCACCAATACAGGGATATTGTGTGATCTTATCTAATTTCCTCCCTGCATAGCCTGCAGTTAAAGTCTCACTTTTAGGTTATGAAAGAAAAAGAAAGAAAAGGAAGAAGAAAGGAAGAGAAAGAAAAAGAAAGAAAAGGAAGAAGGAAGGAAGAGAAAGAAAGAGAGGGAGGGAGGGAGGAAGGAAAGAAATATCCTTATATTGCATAGATGCAAAATTAGAACAGCAGTGTTTTATAAGAGTTTTGCGGGAGGGATAGAAGAGGGAGAGAATTCAGAATGGAAAACAAAAATTTTAAAATAAATAATGATAAAAAAGAGTTAATATGAAACCTATCAGATAGACTGTAGAATGCTAAAAAATAAATATTTAAAAGAATTTTTTAAAACCCACAAAGAAACAAACAAAACCCTAACAACTTCAAACAATCTAAGATCTCATTCATTTTCTACCCAATTAATAAGTTAAGGTGCTATTCCTTTAAATGTTTAGTTGGTTCTCTCAGCTCCACTTGGTTGACCTTTCAAAAACTGTGTTTATAACCCTGAGAAGCAGGAATGAGTGAACTTACAACCTTTAATGAAGCTTTTAAAGTTTCATTTTTTATTGTTTTTTTTATCTTAAAAACAAAAACACCAGGAAATTTCCACATGAAGTTAAGTTCCACATTTTCCTAACAAAAATAAAGATCCAGATGCTCCTAACTATTCTGCCCTCCATGCATGGTCTGTCAGTGAATGGTGGGATACATAGTCTCTTTTCAGCAGTTTTAAAAAATTTGCAAAGGCTTATTTCCCCTCTCTGAAGGAGCCTAGAAAACGACCTCATTTGAAACAGAAATAAAAATGTTATGCTAAAACTTACTGATGGTTACAATAATGTAATGCCCTCTAAAAAAGAGGCAATAATTGTGCCCACTACCATTAAATCCAAAGGAGGCAAGGGATAAGAGCTAGACAGGCAAACTCATTTTGCATAGCATCAGATCTTGCTTCGACTTCCTTGTGTTTGATGTTTTCTGTTACCCTTTATGTGAGTGCACTTTTTTTTATGGACGTTAAAACATTTATAACTGTACAAGGTCAATGCAGAAAGCTTTGCATCAGAACTGAAACCGCAAAAGTAGCCACCAGGGATGGATTAAGCTGAGAAGAGGCTAAAATGAACATCATGACATACAATTGCAATTGCATAGAATCATGGGACTTGCATCAAAATGGCAGCTTGGGAAGAAAGAAAAAGGGCCAAAATGGCAGCCTGAGAAGAAAGGAAAAGTGTTGTGCCTAGATAACCTCTGTGGGAGAGCAGGATAAATTCAGATAGCCTGGATGATATTCTCTACTGAAATACCTGAGACCTAAGTAACATCCATTACATCTCTCTCTGTTACTAATCCAACCCACCTCCCCTCCCTTTTTCATTAAGTACAGTTACATAAGGTTATTTCTTTTCCTGTTATTCAACTTTTCAATATAAGTCCAAGAACTCTTTATGAAGTGCCTATGTCCAAGACATCATGCTAGGGATTTGAATTTCAAAGACAAAATGCACAGTCTCAGATGTGAAGGAGCTTAAGGTCCCATAGAAAGTGGAATACAATACACACAAGGTAATCTGAGATAATGGAAAAGATAAGGACCAAGTGCTCAGAGAAAATTTCAGAACAGAGACAAAACATTTAGTTGGGGATCACTTTTAGGTTAGATCAGAGAAGATTTTGTGGTACTTAAGCTAGACTTGGAAAAATGAGAACCATTTCAACAGAATATTTATGATATATTTGTTTTTATAATAAATAAGAAAGGAGTATTTTTTTTAACATGGAGTCAGCCCTTTGCCACAGCATAGAGGTAGGAAAGTATAATACAGGAACCGCTAGTAGGTATGATAGCTTGACAGCTGGAAATCCAAAGGAATCTTCTCAAATCCATTCCAGGGTATCCAAGTGAGTATCCATTTCCTTAGTCTTGCTTCAGACCATCTGTGTCAATATGACCCTGCCTACCTAATTAATAGGGTAGGGTGACTTGAGAATATTTTGTGATTGCTCTGTATCCATGTATTTTAATTTATATCAATATGTTTTTTGGGTTTATACTTGCACATAGTGTGTCACTCCGAGGTAAAGAAGGGAGTCAGAACTCATGGCTAAGACCCAGCACAGGTATCTTAAGTATACCAGTCAATTAAGCTTTGCTAATGAATGAGGAAATAGGGATGAGTTTTCCAGGGATTATGAATGAGAAAGACTCCAGTTTACCCAAGGAAGGAAGTTCATACTCTGGAGTCTGTGTAGACCAGAGCTCAGAGAAGCTCTTCCAAGGTCTACCTCAACCAACTTAGCAACTAGAACAAAATGACAACTTTAAAAGGTGCAAAATGGAGGGTCCTTAATGGCTAGTGATCGATTTATTTTCGTTCCCGAGGCCCCAGAAGCTCCAACTCCCAGAAGAAATAGAAAATTCACTCATGTTAAGAGTTTTACTGAAATAAAGGGAATTTACTGATCCTTCTTGGAGGAAAATCCAACCCTATTAACATGCTTGAACTTGCTTGTTTGTTTTTTTCTGGTCAAAAAAAATCTCTTCTTAAGATAGTAGTTCATTACATTCCAGGAAAGAATTCCAGGTAGAACAACAGGATATCGTTATCTATTCATCTGTTCTTCTCCCACCCCTCTCCCTCCATCCCATCTACTTTGTATCCTTGGAGATAACCATATGATATATTGCTTTCAGCGGGGTAAAGATATCAGCTTCACCTCCCTCAAAATCTTATTGTGAAGTGTAACAACAACAACGATGACAACAAGACAGCATTTAATTAGTGCCAGTGGTGCAGTGGATAGAGCACCAGTGCAGGAGTCAGGAGGATCTGAGTTCAAATCTCACCTCAGACACTTGACACTCACTAGCTGCTGTGTGACCTTGGGCAAGTCACTTCACCCCAATTGCCTCATCCTGAGTCATCTCCAGTCATCCTGATGAATATCTGGTCACTGGATTCAGATGGCTCTGGGGGAAAAAATGAGGCTGGTGACCTGCACAGCCCTCCCTCACTCGAAACAAAGTCAAGTGCAAATCATGCCATTATTTCTCTGATGGCATGATCTTCTTTGGCAACGAAGGACAAACATACACAATTGGTGCCAGGTAGTGGCACTACCTAGCTGCCCAAACCCTACAACAACCCAGATATCAACCAATCTATGCCTGCCCATCCTGTGCCACTCTTGTCTATGTTTTCTCATAAATTTGCCATGGGTGAGAGTGGGAAGGGTTTACCAAGTGTGTTGGGTGCCTTACTTGTATCTTTTCTATATGACAAGGTGACCAAAAGAGCACATCTGCTTTCCAAGTTACTCATTCTTACTATGAGACTAGCCCACTTTGTTTAGAGTGATACATTTCTTTGGTGACATTCTTTCTATCATAATTCCTCAATAAGTTCTTGCTTTGTCTGTGATGTATGTAGCCTGCTTGTGCCTATGGGAGCATCTCCATTGTCTTTTTGCTTATTTCCAATTTCTAACCTTTGGAGGCTTGTATTAGCCTATGACTGAAGGTCAAACAAAATCATTAGAAGAATTAAAAGAAGCATTAAAAATACTGACATTTCCTTCAGGGAGAAACTTTGGGTCATTCAAATAACTGTACAGTTTCTTTCCCAAATCTAGGCAACCCATTGAAAGGGACATACCAAGGAGAAAGGAAAGGACCTTTACCACTTTACACAAAAGTGACTCTCACTTGCATTTCTTTCTCAAGGGTGTTCTCAGAAGGATAAATTCATTTCAGTCCTGAAAATAATTACTGGCAGCATTCCTAAATCCCCAGACCTTTACCTGTTGCACTGGTGGCTACTTATGGGATAGAAGGTAATCATTTATGCCAGACTTTTTTCCTCTTTTTGACTTTAGTTGTGATATCACATCATGATTCAAAGCTCAGTGCACCATAAATTTTCTCCAAATGTGCAGTAATTCCTTGGTGCAGTCCAAAGTTATGATTCATTTATACTGGAGTGACAGTATAATACCTAGGTGTCAAAATCCATTAAAACTGTTCAATGTCTTCTGTTTATTTTTAGAACCAATTGAGACTTAACTGATGGTGAAAAATATACAGTCAAGTGTGTTTACTTCACCTTTACAAAGAATCCGTTATAGTCCCAATTAATTTGTTATTCCTGTCACAACAGGTACTGGATACTTCAAAACTGTCATTACGATTTCAGTTTTTCTTTGGAGGGTTCGTGTTTATTTTTAACCCATTACGAGGTGTCTCTATTGGTGGTGGTGGTGGTGTGTGTGTATGTGTGTGTGCGAGTGCGTGTGTGTATATGTTTGTGTGTATGTACGTGTGTGTGTGTGTGTGTGTGAAATCTAGGATTGTTACTCCAGTTTAATTAGAATTATTGTGGAAAATCAGAATATCTAAACTACTGCAATATTGGTATCAGAAACTGTTTCTGGCCTCTGTCACCATCCGATGTTATCTTTCCTACTCCCTATAATGATGGGATATCACACCAGGGTATAGAGTCTCTATCTTGAAAGGATGGGAGCAGATGGAAGACAATGAAAAGTGACATATACTAGGTATATTTTATACATAGTAATCACTTGCAATGAGGGAGCTAAAAAAAACAACTGGCATTTAAATGGTTTGTTTAGGTTTGCAAAGCACTTTTGTACATTCTCTGATCTAAGTCTCACAACCATGGGTCAATCTTATTATCCCCATTTCACAAAAAGAGGAATTGAGATTCAAAAGGTAAAGTGACTTGACCAGGGTCTCACAGTCAGTAAGCATCTTCATTGAGCTTCAAATCCAAGGTCCATGTCTCACGTTCTCTCCACTTTTCCATGCTATCTCTCCTGCAATGGACTAAGTATTGACCTTCCCCTTCCTCTATGCAACCTTTGCCCCAGATAAAAGACGATTTATATGAAAGTCAGTATTTGGGGGAGGAAAGAGATGCTGATTATAAAATCCACATCCGTAGGAAATTTGTATAATCTGTAAAAATAATTTTTAGAAAAGGTTACAAAATAAATAGAAAGATTCTTTTAGGTAGATATTGCTCAGACTCAGACCAAAGAAAATAATGGAATAATATTATTTTAGAAGTAAGTTGGATCTAACTTAGCAAAATCACTTAATAAAGCCTGGAAGAACTGTGAAAGAGGGAAAAAAGACATACAAAACATCATAAGATCATAAGAGTAATGAATTCTATGCTTATTGTCCAATGTAATGTGTAGGCATTTATTATTTAATGTATCCCAGACACTGTAAAGAACACCAATATGCAAGTACATGATAACTTAGGGAGAAGGTAGACAGAAGCGTGAAATGAACATAGACCAAGAAAGGTTTGGGGCAACGAAGTGGCACAGTGGATAGAGCACCGGCTCTGGAGTCAGGAGAACCTGAGTCCATAATCCCACCTCAGATACTTGCTAGCTGTGTGACTCTGGGTAAGTCACTTAAACCTGATTGCCTCTGAGAAAGAAACGAAAGGTTTCTTGAAGTTCACAATGATCTCTTTTCAGTTCAACATCACAGTGTAGGGGATGGCATATGAGCTAATCCTTGAAGGAAGTGAGGGATTTTAAGAGGCAGGGGTGAGACTTGGAATTTCATGTAAGGAGGATAGCCTGGGCAAATGCAGGGAGGCTAGAGATGGAATGCTGAATTCAGGAAAAAGAAAGTAGGTTAGTTTGACTGAAACATAAATATGAAGGAGACTAATGTACAATAAACCTAGAAAGGTAATTTGGATCCAGATGCTTTAAATGCTAGGCTGGGTATCTAAGTTAACTGTGAGACTGAAAGTCTGGATAACTAGAAAGATGATGGTACTCAGGTTTGGAGAAGGGATGAATTTGGGGAAATAGGTTGATTTCCATTTTGGAAATGCTGAGCTTGATAGAGTTCATCCAGTTAGAAATGAGCCCTATTTAACTTACTTTCTATGGTACCCAAATAGCACAAAAAACAACATAATCAAAATCTGGGGTGATAAGTATCCAAAAAGCATTAGAGCCAAGTGTAGAGAAGAATTACTTACTGCTGCCTGCGTATCACAGGTTTAGAACTGGAAGTTACTTTAGAAGTCCAAACTTCACCTCCCTCCCCCAATTTACAAAGGAGGAAACAGCCCCAGAGAAAGGATATTGTAGCAGTGCCAGAATTCAAACCCATGCCAGCAATCTACCCTATTCTCCTCTTCATTTTCAGTTCTGGATTATTTTCATTCCTCATCTTTACTCTCTTTCCCAGATACACTTACTGTCAGAATACTGTGTAGGGTGTCTGTTCGGATGCATATTGAAATTTGGGCAATAGACATTCTTTATCCATTTTGTGTTTCCTGTGTGGTTGGACAGATCAAACTTCTTTGAGTTATTAAGGCTCTATTGCAAGAAGCTGTGCAATATCCTGGACCTTTAGGTAATCTATACCATATTATTCTCAAATAATAGCATCTGACTGATCTCATCTGTCACAGGGAAACTTAGACTCTCCTCTAGGTCTCTTCATTTGGTTACTACTGTGAAGTTTCAGTCATGTCTGACTTTTCATGACCTCATTTGGGGTTTTCTTGGCAATGATACTGGAGTGCTTTGCTGTTTCCTTTTCCAACTCACTTTGCAAGTGAGGAATCTGAGGCAAATAGGGTTGTGACTTGCCCAGGATCATACAGCTTTTAAATGCCTCAGACTGGATTTGAATTCAGGTCCTCGGGACTTCATGGCCTATGCCCTGTCCTCTGTACCACTTAACTTCTCAGTAACAAATACTGTAGGCAATTGGACATCTCTCAATTTGTCTTACCTGATGCTTATTATCAGTAAGTTGTGAAACAATGTTATTTTTGTTACATCTTCTAAGGAATCTTGAATGATCTTGCTTTGTGGAGTGGAGAGACCTATTATAAAAGTAGTATTTTGTTCTACTGGATCAAATACTTTTTTAAATAAGTGACAAACAATAAGCATACTGGCATCTTATATTTTCTAGAACTTGCAGTCAACTGTGAGATGGTAAATATGTGGTCATTGTTGAATAACATTTGTGAAATCCTGCTGCTCTCTATTAATGACATCACTGAGGATGTCCTCTCTTTATGTAGGGGCAGCTAGGTGGCCAAATGGATAGAGTGCCAGGCCTAGAGTCAGGAAGACTCATCTTCCTGAATTCAAATTTTTGTGACCTTAGGCAAGTCGATTAACCCTTTTGCCTCAGTTTCTTCATCTGTAAAGTGTACTATATAAGGAAATGGCAATCTTTGCCAAGAAAACCCCAAATGGAGTCTTGAAGAGTTGGACATGACTGAAAAAAGACTCAACAGCAACAATAGACTTTTGTACTGATTTTGTATGGATGAGTGAGTAGGTATACTGTTTGGTAATTGGTGAAGCTTTTGTAGTCATCTTTTTAGGACCTGGGGCCTGGGGGGGATCAATAAAAACTGAGATTTTGTTTTACGTCTTTGTTATCTCCTCCTTCTGAAGATTTCTAAATCAGTCCCTCAATGCCCTCCCAACTCTATGGAGCATGGAGCTCCTCTGTATTGGCTCAATCCCATTGGGCTGCTCTTCCTTCTTTAGTACTGTTCCTGCTTCCTCTGTCAGCACCTCAGGGACTAGGACATTAGGATCTGAATGTGGTGGTCCCTCTATGCTGGATGGAGAAACAGAACATTGTAGTGATTTTTGCAGATCTATTTCACTTTCCTCTATTTGTAATCTGCTTTCCGTCTTCATCCTCAAAGGCCTTTGGGATGACTTTACTTCGTTAGATACCTTGCCAAGTTTTCTTCGGGCTAGTTTTACCCTCTGTTGCTTCTTTCTGCTTTATGAGACCATGCTGCTCCTTGTGCATCATGCTTCTTGGTGAAATTTTAAAAATGGTTTTATATTATAACCCATGGCTGCCTTTGGCAGTCATCTTTCTCTGTTCGGCAAGGAAGCCAAATGCTTGCTGACCAATGCACTTTCTGTTCTTTAATGGTCTTCCTGTTGCAGCTTTTGATATGCATTGGTTCAGCTGTAGATGAAATCATTACAGTCACCACTATTCCACCGTCCATTTCCTATTTTTAATTCTCAATATTTCACTGAACTCAGAGTTGAGTCTTCTTAATTGTAGGCTATATTTTTTTCTCTCATTGTTGTTCTTTCTTCTTGTTTTTAATTCATTCTGATCTTCACTCTGCCAAGTCTGTAGTCTGTCTGTTCACAGACAGCTATCCCAGAGATCACTCCCAAGTCCATAAGGAAGTCTCTTCTTGCCTATTAAAATGTGGTTCTTTTTATTCTTTGTAACCTTGTCCAGTGTTTGCTCTGACCAGGACCTTCCTCTTCCTTTTTTTTTGGAAGAAAATGCTCACGAGGAAAAGGCATGGGGTTCTTTATGATCTTCAACTTTTGTCTCTCTCATTTCTTTCTCTTCAGATAAATTTTCCTGTCTTTTTCTCTCTATCCTCACCTTTTCCCTTTGAAGTCATCAAGCATTACAGTGTATGTTGATTTGTTTTGGACAGTTTTATGCAGTCTTTCATATAATTTCTCTACTACTTCATCGTCAGGAACCTGTTAGTACATATGATGCAATTTATTTTTGTTGTTACATCCTCCAAGGAATCTTGAAGAGTAGTTTTTCACAGATATTTATCATTAGTATTATAATATGTGATGACCCAGTGTCCAAGGAAAAATATATTTCTTGCAGTTTGAGGTTATCTAACAAAACGGACTTCCGAAATCCTTTCTTTGCCTCTTCATGGAGTACCTGTTACCCACTCATTCCTGACATTTCCCCTCTTCTGATTTCATTTATAGTAAGAATATCAAGATGGGCAAAATTAAATTTCTCCAGCAATAATGTCCACTCCTTGGTCAGTGGACAAAGAACTCACATTTATGATATCAACAGTCAAATTGAGGTTTGTTTCTTGTCTGGAAATTGTGATTCTTAGCACTCTGTGACCCCTTTTCCTTTGACCTTTACTTTTCTAATACCTCATCTTTGATCAAGGCTTGGATGCTACTTCCTCCAGCAAACCTTCCCTGATCCTCCTAGATAAAAGTATCTTGTCACTCCTCACGTCTTCTTGGGACATTTTGTCTTCATCTTTTCTTTGCTTATGCTACTCCCCTTTTATTTTTCTTATTGTAAAATACAACCTGTATATGTTGATCCTTCTTATTATATAATGTGACTTCCTAAAGGCCAGAGAATTTTCCATATTTTATTTTTGTATCTCAAGTGACCAGTACAACATTTTGATTAATAAATGTATGTTAAATTGAATTGAGTCCTGGTTTCAACAGTTATTAGCTTTGTGACTCTAGTCAAGTTATTTCACTTCTTGGAGGTTCCATTTCTTCATCTGTACCTATAACAACACTATTTTTCACCTGGGCTTATTGTGTGGAAATAATAAACACATATATAAACATAACTTAGTATTACTGATGAATATTTTAATATTCAGATAATATTAGTTATGCTTAATCACCAAGTGAGCTTGACATAAGCCAGAGTACTATTTCCACAGTGATGCAAAAATATAATGAATAGCAGGGAAGATTTCAGCAATTTCCCCAACCCTGCTACCATCATATGCTTTATCCATTAGTGTACCAGTGTTGGTAAATATGCTGAACTTTTCCAACAAAAGGTAGCTGTCATTACTATTTCTTCTAATTCACCTGATCCCCTGGTGAAATATTCTATTAGCTCTGTACAGAACTTCAGATGTACCCAGGTATGACCAGGACAAAATGTAGCAAGAGTATCACTTTCCTAGTCCCCAAGCACCATGCTTCTTTTTAAATGGATTCTTCTCAATGTCTTTTGTGCAATAGAGCATAAGCCTGGAGTCTGTAAGACCTGGGTTCACATCCAGCCCAAGACACCCATTATGTGATCCATGGCAGATTACTTCCCCTCCGCCTGCCTCAGTTTCCTCAACTCTAAGATGGGGATAACAACACCACTTATTTTTGGCGGGTTATCATGAGGATCAAATGAAGTGATATTTGTAAAGATCTTAGCACACTGCCTGGTAGGTTGTAGGCACTATATAAATACTAGTATTTTTATTTTTGTTATTTATATTTTCTCCCTATATATCTTTCTTTTGTCCTTACAGACAGTTATCCTTTATAACAAGAAATTTGAAGAAAAATAAAAAAGAAAGAGAACTAATAATTGAACAAAACCAATCAATACATTGAAAAATATCTGACATGATATGATAAATTCAAGTACAATTCACCTCTCTGGAGAGCGCATTCTCTTATCTCCTTGATGAGACCAAGATGGTTCTTTACAATTTCACAATATTCATTTTTGACTACGCTTTTATTTTCTCCTTTTCACTTGTGTCATTGTAGTCATTGTGTATAGTGCTTTCCTGGCATATTGCTTCAGTTCATCTGTAGTCTTCTCTGTATTCATCATATTTGTTATTTCTTAAAACTCTGTCATGTTCACATATCATAATTTATTTAAATATTTTTCAGTTGATGGGTCATTACTTTATTTTTAGCTCTTTGCTACCACAAAAGTGTCCTTGGAACCACAAAAAAATATTTTGATATGTGTGGATCTTATTTTTTTTTCAACGACATCCTTGAGGTACCTGTCTAATAATAGAATCTCTGGGTTGGAAGACATGGGCATTTAAGTGACTTCATTTGTGTAAGTGTTTTCTACAATTTTCTATCAATTCAAAACTCCACTAAAAAGTGTCAGTACACCTGTCTTTCTCTAGTCTCATGGTAAATATCAACTGTTCCTGTCTTTTGCTTTCTTTGCCAATTTGCTGGTTGTGAGGTGAAACCTCAGGTTGTTTCGATGTGTATTTCTCTTATTAGTGATTTGGAACATTCTTCAATATAGTTGAGATAATTGAGAATTCTTTTTCTGATAACTGTTAATATTCTTTGACGATTTAGCTATTGGAAATGGTTTTTGAACTTAAATAGTTCTATCAGTTATATAGTATAATTAAAATTATTACAGTATAGGGAAAGGGAGATGAGGAAAGCTAGTCAATATTCAAAGTTAGCTACATAATTATATATATGTATAGTTATGTAGTTCTGTTAATGGAATTATATAGAGACACATAAATACATACACAAGTACATATAAATACCAACATGTGTATATATCTAAGGAATATATATAATATTCAACTATATATTATTTTATTTATTTTTGTGTACATGTAATATGTAGTATATGATACCTTACCAAAGAAATTAGATGACAAGGTTTTTTCCCCAATCATCTGCATCATTTCTTTTTCTAGATGTATTATTCACACAATGTCTTTTCAACTTGTAATCAAAATTGCTCTTGTATATTTTGCAATCATCTTTTTGGTTGAGAATTTACCCCATATCTGTGGAAAGCGTATGATCTGCTTCTTTTTTGTGGTATGATCTTTAATATTTGAGTTATGTATAAATTTTGAATTTATTAGGAAATGGTTTAAGATGTTGTTCTACGCTGAATTTCTGCCAAACAGATTTTTCCGTTTTCTCAATTTTTTTCAAATAAAGAATTCTTTCCTACATATTTTATGTTTGGAGATTTATTAAACACTAGGTTACTGAGTTCCATTATTTCTGATCCTCATAAATATCTAGTCTGTTCCACTGAGCTAATTTTCTATTTTTTAATCAATGCCAATGGTTTTGGTGGCTGCTATGTAGTTTTGAGATCTGGAAGTGCCATTCTTCCTTCATTCCTACCTTTTTTATTATCCTTCTTGATTTTCTAGATCCTTCGTTCCTCTAAAGGAATTTCACTATAAAGATTCCTTTTGGAATTTTGATTACTATAGCATTAAACAACTGTAAATTAACTTTGGTAGTAGCTATGTATCTTTTAATGCGGTGCAGCTGGGTGGCCCAGTGCCTGGCCTGGAGTCAGGAAGACTTCAGCCTCAGACACTTACTAGTTGTGAGATCCTGAACAAGTCACTTAGTCCTGTTTGCCTCAGTTTCCTTATCTGTAAAATGAGCTGGAGAATGAAATAGCAAACCACTTTTCATGACTGAAAAATGACTAAACGACAAGCGTCATGTTAGTGTTTTAGTTCCCATATCACACTCCTAACTCACTTTTGCAATAGACTTAGACTGATCATCATGTATTTATGAAATTGATTTTTGAACCCAACTAGAGAACTTTAGATTTGTGTACATTACATTTCGGATTCGATTCACCCAGTGTTTTAGACCAATAATGTCAAACCTGCCGCTGAGAACCTCACCACTTCCAGTGTGGCTAGAACTGAAAAAATTGTAACTGGGAAATATTTAACAAAATAAATAAAAATGTAATAGTCATAGGCAATGTCAACATACATTTTTCTAAGTCAATACAGCAAGTAAAGATTCTTATGTGTAAGTTAATGGCACCTATTTCTATTTGAGTTTGATTGCACTGTGTGAAACTCTTTAGGTTATTTCTTCATATATTGATATTCTCTTTATATAACTTTTATAATGATGGTGTGATCCAGTGTCTTGGCTCTCCCTTTTTGCTTACATCACTTACAGATTTGATAAGCCAGCAATCTATTCCTTTATCAAAGTTATTGATAAAGATATTAAACAAAGAACTAAGGAAGACCCTCTAGGGTATTGTGCTGGAATCCTCTCTCCACATTGACTTTGAACTATTATTGACTACTCTCACAGTTAAATAGCTCCAAATCCACATCACTATGGTCTAGTTCACATTTCCATTACATGCATGAGAATAGAAAGACAGTCAAAAGTCCACCTATATGTCCAGCATCCCCTGTAGTGCTATTAAAATAAGAGCATGAGGTAAGTATGAAAATTCATGCTAGCTCTGTGAACACTGCTTCATTTTCTTGATATTTACTTGAAAAGAATGGGGAGCTGGTGGTTCAATGGTTAGAGTACCTGGAGTCAGGAAGACCTGAGTTCAAATTTGGCCTCAGACATTTACTAGCCGTGTGACAGTGGGCAAGTCACTAAACTTTGGAACAGCTAGGTGGCGCAGTGGATAGAGCATCAGTGAAGGAGTCAGGAGGACCTGAGTTCAAATCTCACCTCAGACACTTGACGCATACTGTGTGACCTTGAGCAACTCACTTTACCCCAATTGCTCCATCCTGGGTCATCTCCTGTCATCCTGATGAATATCTGGTCACTGGATTCAGATGGCTCTGGAAGAGAAGTGAGGCTGGTGACCTGCACAGCCCTCCCTCACTCAAAAACAAAGTCAAGTGCAAGTCATGTCATCATTTCTCTGATGGCATGATCTTCTTCGGCAATGAAGGACAAAGACACTTGAAAAGAATGGCAAGTTGGGCATAGTAGATTTGCAATTTCATGGACAATCATCTTTTTTTAAATTGTACTGTGTTATGGAAATGCTTGTTTTATTCCATAAATTAAAAATTAAAAAAAAACTATACATTCTAGAACTTTGTCAGGAATCAACATCAAGCTCGTTGCATTAGGGTTGCAGATTGTACTCTTTTCCTTTTTTTTGGAAAATCAGTAAAGCATAGGAACATGTATGTGAAAATGATGCATGGATTAAGTAAGCAAAACCAAGAAGGCAATATAGGCCATGATTGCAACATAATAAACAGAACAAAAAGAATTCAACTGAATGCTGGGTCTTTGTCCCAGCTTGGTCTTTGAGAGAGCAGAAAATACATGTCTCTCTCTTCTTTTTAGAGGTGGGAGAATTATGGATATGAAAAATCACATGTACTACAACTTCCATTGACTTGGTTAATTTTGTTGAAATGTATTTTTTTCTCTTGATGATGATGGGGAGAGCAGAAGAGAGAAATGTGTTTGAAAATAAAAGTAAAATAACAACAAACGATATCAGTAAAAATGTGTTGAAAGGAAATGCTGATTTTAAAAAGGGAAAAGAAATAGATGACCACATTTTACCATGCAAACTCTCCTGTTTTCCATAATTGTTCAGGGATCATAGGCAGTAGCTAAACAATGCTTTCTGCCAGTTCTTAGTACCTGGAATGACCTTGGACAAGTTGTCCATTGTCTCTCAGCCTCTTCATCTGTAAAATGGGGATGAAAATAGTACTTGCTTCCCAAGGATGTTGAGATATCACCAATGACAATAGTAATATCAAATGAGATGATAGCTGTAAAGCCCCACAAAAATGTTACTCCAACTGCTCCAAGTCTGATGACGTGAAACCCGCAAGTGCAGCTCTCTGTACCCTTTCCCATCTCTATACTTACCTTGAGAATGAGTATTTATGCCACTCCAGCTTTCCCCACTACAACCTGCCTCCTCCCTAGGTGGCAGAAGTCTCTTTCTCTCTCTCTCTCTCTCTCTCTCTCTCCTCTCTCTCTTTCAACTTCTCTTTCTCACCTCTTAATCTTTCTCTCTAATTCTTTCTCTTTCATTTTCTCTCTCTTCTTCCTTACCTTTCTCTTTTTCTCTCTCAATTTCTCTTTCTCTCCTCTCAATCTTTCCTGCTCTCTTTGACTCTTGCTGTATCTGTCTCTCCTCTCTCTCTTTCTCTTCCCTTTTTGTTTGTCACCTATATGAGGTTTTCTTGGAAGAGATATTGGAGTGATCGGCCATTTCCTTCTTCAACTCATTTTACAGATGAGAAAACTGAGGCAAGCAGAGTTGAGTGATTTGTCCAGGGTTACACAACTAATAAGTGTCTGAAACTAGATTTGAACTCAGTCATCCTTACTTCAGTCCAGAGACTCTATCCACTGCACCACCAAGCTGTCCTTGTCCAAGAACTAGGTAACCTCAAAACCAGGACTTGAATCCAGGTCTTTTGACATCAAAGTCAGTGCTTTCTCCACTATATTGCATGGACTCACGAAAAATAAGTTCCAAAGACTTCATGGAGAATTTGGAAAGCAAGATAAACTTCCCGTCTTCATTGGAAGCAACTATTCTGAAGCACCAAGGCCATGGATCACATGATCCCAAAGACTCCAAAAATCTGACAACATAAAGGAACCTGGAGAGATCATATCACCAATTGCTCCAGTTGGAGGAAGACTATATCAAAATCACCTGCACTTCAGTCTATACTATTTATTCTACCGAACCAAGTATCCAGCTCTGATCCTTCTTCCTTTCCTGTATGCAGAATCAAAATGCTTGGTAGAACTAACAGCTTGCCTCAACACACAGTAAACCAAACATTCACCTTTCTGTTGTCATTAAATAACAGCAATGTCGTAGAGGTAATTAAAATGGTGTAGATCCTGCCTAGAGTTGAATACTTACAATTTTGATTATTTTCTTGACAACACAATATGGTATATTTATTTACAGAGAGACCTGCCTTCATTTATAACAGACAGAATATTTAGGTCATGCCAAGAATTTTCATTTTTTTCTTTGTCTGATCACTAAGAAGGCTATCGGATGGAACAGGAAATAACTAGATAAATGACGCATCAAAGCCTCTTGCAAGACTTACATTTTTAGAACTGTCACAGTCCGTCTCCTTAGAACTATTTTCCAAACAACTGCAGGTGGTGTTTACCCTGTTATGCTCCCCCATTATTTAAATATATATTTCTCTTTAATGTTTGTGGCTATTTCATAGTGAAATCCATGTTTAACATCCTGAGTGATTACCTCTTAAATGACAAAGACTCTGTTAATGGTCCATTTCAACAAAATTAAAATTATTTCCCATTTTGACATAGAGGCTGCAAAGCATTCTGGGGCCAAGGGTAGCCTTGATGAGGAAGAAGACTAAGAAGAAAGGTAATTGTGCATAATAGCTTAGCCTTCTGTTTGTGAAGGAACAGAAAACGTTACCATTTTTAACTCTTTCTCTTCCTACCTTTCTCCTTCTGTCATTGTTAGTATCTTTCTCTCCCTTTCTGTCTTTGTCATTATCAATTTCTCTCTCCCTCTCTCTCTTTCTCTCTCTCTCTTCTCTCTCTTCAATCTCTGTCTCTGTCTCTCTCTCTGTCTCTGTCTCTCTCTGTCTCTGTCTCTCTCTCTGTCTCTGTCTCTCTCTGTCTCTGTCTCTCTCTCTGTCTCTGTCTCTGTCTCTCTCTCCCTTTCTCCTTTTGAAACTCCAACCAACATCCAGAGCTCTCTCCCCGCATAGCTTCTATCCTTCTCTACCTCCTACTAGGAAGGCTCACAAACAAGCTACAAGGTGTTTTTGTGTGTGCGCAGTTATGGTCTATCATTATTAAATGTCTCTTGTTGGACTGAAGAGGTGCTTCATCACAGAGAGCCATTCATCAGCCCTTGCCAAGCCAGCTCACATCTGACCTCTGCAGCAATAATTCCGCATCAAATAGGCCAACTACCCACTTTAGCAACAGAGCAGGGAGCACAGACTGGCTTCAAGATTAAGTGCGTTGTTTCAGCCTCCTGTTCCCAGGAGCTACGCAGGCTGATGTTGTATTGATTGTGAAAGTTTACCAGTAAGTATCACAAACAACAATAGCCAGGTCAACGATCGGTGATGCCTGAATATGAATTCCCCTGTGGGTCCATGGTACACTCTGGGCTAAGGCACGGCTAGGCACCGCTATCATGATGTCTGAGTGCAGGTTGAATAAGGTTTCCAAGGAAAGGAAAGAGTGAGAAACCTGCAGTTGGAAAATGACATTTAAGCAAAGATCCACGTGGGAACAGAATGAGAGACAATGATGTAATTATATATTCCCCAGTTTCCGAGGGCTGCAAAAAACCTGTCATTTCTCAGTGTTTATATGCTCACCAGCCTTCTTCTCTCACCGAGAATTCCAAGCCTGATGTATGCAAAAGCAGAGAGCGGCTAGTGGAAAAGTGAATGGTATGTGAGAACAATACACATCTTTTTATGGTTTTAACAGGCCTAGCCCGATATGGAAAATAAAAAGGTTTCCTAAGATACACTCCCCTGTCAACAGCCCTTCCCCAAATAACCGTTAAATTTTGATTTTCACAGGGAAGTATCACATCCCAGAAATGAATGGATGTATGTATATCTGACGTATTTGGATATGTAAAATATTCAAAAAGATGGCATCCACAGAAAGAAATATATATATATATGCGTATGAAATGTGTACATAATAAACATTGACATGTGTATGTGTGCTTGTATTTGTGCATTTGTACACACATGCATACATGTATTTGTATACTGGTTGTATACATATATTGCATATGCAAATATGCATGGGTATATATGCATATAAGAATGTATGTGTTGTGGCCAGGGCCAGCATTCGCATCAGTGGCATTATATAAATGTTAAATAAATTGCATGAAGGAGAATTCAGGCATCTAGAAAAAATGATGTCTTTTCTAAGTGCTATTATACACATATCCACATACATGTGTGCATACACACACATACAAACACACACACACACTATTGTTACTTAATGTGAAAACCTTCTTGCTCATGTATTACGCAAACGTAGATGAGTGGGTTTCTGTGTTTTGCAACCAGATCTCTTGGGTATTTTGCAGAGGGATCATATAAGTCTGTCATATTTTGATTCTGGCATTTGGTATCTGGATTAAAAACACTGGCCTGTACTGAAGTTCATTGAGCAATAAGGAAGAGACAGTGAGGGAGAAAAAGTTACTGTGACAAAGGACATCCTTACTGAAGTTATTTGAGCAGCTATTTAAAATCATATAATCCCAGGATATAGCAGTTATAAAGGTCTTGGGAGTCAACCGGATAACCGAAAAATCAGAGGTTCCCATTCAGTCATAGGCCTACACTGACTATAATAGAATAGCTGAAATTAGGTTGCAGAAATATTCCTCCTTCATTCCCATTTCTAATTTTTCCATTTTATGGAGGCTTGGGGGAGGGCAGATTGGGTAAGGAAGAGGTATGTATTTTACAGTCGTTGAACATGTACTGCTGCCGTCATTGTTAATGAGAATTACAGATCTATATTGACAAGAGAACAAGCCTTTAAAAAACGAAAGTATAGGTGATCATTTTCCAATAATTGCTCCATGGGTACCATAATCCTCCCCTTAAGTAGGTCAGCAGTGAAAGCTAACTCTATTGAATAGAAAAAAGTGGAAAATGTTTCTTTCAAATGAAAGGCAAATAAATGTCTCATCTCATTTATCTATGATTTTCACACTGAAATTTGGGAACTGAAATGAATGAAAAGTGTTTATTAAATTCTTACTATGTGCTAAACACTGGGGATTCAAAGAAATAAGCAAGACAGTCCATGTCTTCAAAGAGCTCATGTTTTAATGAGGAGAAACAACATATCTATATCTATCTATCTCTATCTATGTCTATATATATCTATCTCTCTATATATAGATATATATAAAAGAATTTAGCTACAGGGCTGATGGAAAGACCTGGAGGTCTTTGGACATGAAAGTCTGCAAGAACTAGAAGGTCTATTAACAAGCAGCTATGGCAGAGTAAGCCAAACCTTCCTCAGAAGGATTAAAGTTATTAAATTCTTACTCATTTAAATGATATGACTATCCATGTAGTCTAGAGGGGCCATTACTCTTAAGAAGAGGAGAGAGAACCTGAGGTTGAGAGGGAAGTGGGGAATTTCTTCCCCAATGTTGGGGATGGGGAGAAGGGTGTGGATTCCAGCACTTGTTGGGAACTGGGCAGGGATAAGGAGAGGGAAGGGCAAGGCCCCCTGTGATACCTGTTCCTGCTGAGCTCCTGACTTCCTCCAGAAGTCTTCCCTGTCCTTGCCAACCCTAGCACCACCATCATCACAATAGACAAATGGATGGTAAAGCTGTGGGTGGCAAAAAAAAATGGTGTTTGTAGAAAAGTAATTTAATACTTGGGTGTAGGATGGGTGGGAGTGGGAAAGAGAAGGGTGGGAAAAGAGGAGAATGAATTCCCTTTTTAGACTGTAAACCTGGCAGGAAATGAAAGTATTTTAGATTAGTAGCCAGAGAAATGGTAAGATTTTTTGGAGAGGAAGAACCAGCAAGGCACAACCATGAGCAGGATATTGTGGAGGATGATGGACAGAAGAAATCTAAATGTAACTACAAGGCCAAGAACCTGGGCAACCAAGAGCCTGACCTCCGGGGCTTCTGTGGTAATGGGGGGAATTAGGAAGAAGTACTTTCGGTGGGGGAAGCTGGAAAGAAGATTAATTATTTTTCTTTGCTAACTTGCAGGTTTGTGTGAGAAGTACAATTAAGATGTCCTCTAGCAAAATGGAAAGAGGAGAGTTCCTGGCACACAGTAGGTGCTTCACAAATGTTTGTTGACCACCTGACTCCAGGCAGAACAAACATTCAGGTTAGTATCAAGAGACACTTGAAACTCTGCTTCTGTCCTCAAGCTACTTGAGACACTGCTTTGCGTTAAATGACATGGATATTTGGGAAATTGCCAGAAGCCTCCTTCATTGTCATTCTTGTTTGTCAAATAAAAGAACCTTTAGCCAAGTACTGAGGTCCAGGGCCCTTTACCCTAACCAAAAATTAGGTTCTTATGAGTGGAGGGAAAGTCTGAATCTCTTCAATATAAATGCAAATGGTGACCCACGGATACAGGATGATGGGGATTGAACAACATAAGGGAAGGGAAGGCAAGGGAAGGGGAGGGGTGGGGGAGGGGAGAGAAGGGAAGGACTCTCAAACAACAATGACAAGACAGCTCTATCTGCCCTAGGAATCTATGATGTTGTTCAGTGTTGTCCTCACAGCAGAGAAGTGTCTACAAAGCTTTGTTTCCTAGATGAAGCTAATCAAAATCCTATCCCCTATAAGAACAGAGAGATAAGGAGGTATAAGATCATGCCTCCTTTATAGGTCAATTATGCAGAATAAATTCAAAATTATTTGAGTATTTTTTTAAACTTTATTTACCAAGAGATAGTTTAAATCAATGTAGAATGCTACTGGTTGTGTGGCTAACATACCTCATATTTAAAATAGAAAAGTTGGTGTTTTTGAGCTGGAAGGCACTCCGTAGTCCAGCTATGTCATTTTATGGATGAGAAAACTGAGGCTTCCTACTTATCAATGTGCAGATATTTTTCATTTAAGTAGAGTTTGCCAAATTCATTTTGAGCCTGAGACACTACTACTACTACTACTACTACTACTACTACTACTACTACCACTACTACTACTACTACTACTACTACTACTATTACTGCTACCACCACTACCACCACCACCACCACTACTACTACTTCTACTACTGCTACTACTGCTGTTGCCACTAATGACAATAACACCTGGCATTTATATAAAGCTTTAAGGTTTGAAAAAGACTTTATAAATATTCTCTCATTTTATCACAACAATCCTGCATCATAGGTACCATTATTTTCCCTGTTTTACAAATGAGTAAACTGAGGCAGACAAAGGCTAACTGACTTGCCTAGGGGCACACAGCTAGAACAAGTCTGAGGTGGGATTTGACCTAAGGTCTTCTTGACCCCATGTGTCACATAGCTGAAATCTTGTAGTATAGCTCTGGTATATGTTCTCTCTTGAAACATTACTTTAGGAAAACTGGTGCTTCAAGGCTCCCTGTTGGCTTCTTGATTCCCTTTCTGAGTTTCTTTATCAGGTATGATACCACTGGATGTCTCCTAGAAGAGGTTTCTACAAGAATTTATTTACAAATGATTTTAAAATCCCCATTTTGATTAATATTGGAGAATTTTTAGGACCCCCAAATACAGGTTCTTTCTTCAGCTGAGATAAGGAATGAGTGTTCTCCATTATTCATTTGTGCTCTTAGATGCTGAGGCTTACTGATCCTCTTGGTTGCTAATGTAAGATCAATACCATTTTTTAAGACAAAAAGCACAATGTACTGATAGTTTCCTTAATTCCTCCTGAAATGTGTGTGACTACTTAGTGAATTGAAAAAGTTAGAAAATAATGATAAAAATATAATGAACATTTGGTAAAAATCCCAACAACCCCAAAGAGATCATGCTAATACTCTTCTAGATTATGTGCTTTGACTCACATAGACATTTTTTTATCTTTAGGGGGTGGTGAACTAAATATCAAACACTAAAGCCAATGTGATTAGAAAGTAATCTTATGGGGACAGAGCCAAGAAGGCAGAGAAAAGGTAGAGATTGCCTTGAGCTCTCCCAATTCCCTTCCAAACAACTTTAAATAACTCCTCAAAACAAATTTTGGAGCAGCAGATACCATAAAAGGATAAAATGCAAAAGGATAATTTTCCAGCCCAAGACAACTTAGAAGGTTGGCAAGAAAAGTCTACTGCACTAGGGTGAGAGTTGAACTAGCTGTGCCAGTAGAAGCCATGCCACAGGAAACCAGCAAAGGCCTTGGTAGTAATTGAGCCAGTGCTGGCAGCAGCTGCTTCTGGAACTGTCAACCCATAGACAGCAAGAGGATCAGACAACCACCAGAAGGAGATTATGGGCATCCCCTTGCTGGCACTGGAGGACAGGACTCTATTTTATTGCTCATACTTGGTTCCAGGTCTGTAATGCTAATTTTAAGGGAAGATCTTTCCCATTCATTAATAGGCTTACGTGCCAGGATCACATGGAAGCCTGAATCACATGAGTCTAAGTCACAAGGAATGGGAGGGGGTAGAACAGGTAGGGTGGATCAGGAAGAGGCAGAACTAGAGCAGAGCTGAGAGAAAATTGGACAGAGGCTAGTCAGGTCTAGGAAGGAGGCAGGCATCTGGCTAGTATGAGTGAAAGAGCTTGTTTGTGATTTTGTTTAAGAGAGCATACTTGTGATTTGTTTACTGCAGCTGATTTTTGGGAAATCTAGCAGGGGGAAGGTTTGGGGATGGTGTATTGTTATTGTTTGTAGATTTTTGTTACTGTGATGGATTCAGATTTCTGGTGTCTGAATAAATGTTTTGGTTCTGCCTTCCATGTGGAATGTCTATGGTATTTTATGATTCAGAATTGTGCCAGGATATTCATGGCCACCATAGGCACTGTGAATATTGCATTGGTGCTACAAGATCACAGTCCTGGTTCACAGTCCCAGGGCACAGAGGATCACTAGCACACCAGAGCTTGTGGCCACAGAGGAGTAGGAACTCTGGTCACAGATCCAAAACAGAATAGAATGCTTGTGGTCACTCAGAGACCAGAGCATAGGTCAAGAGAGTAGTGAATACTCCTCACCTTAGATCATGCCACCATGGAAGAAGTAAAAGTTTACAGACCCCCAGAACTAGCTTGAGAAAAACTGCACAAAAAAAATATAATGCTTGGGACAGTGCCCCGCCCAACTTTAATATAAAGCTAAAAGTCAAGAAATGTCCTGGAAAAATGAGCAAGTAACAACAGCAAAATCCTGCCATAGAAAGTTAATATGGTGACAGGGAAGATCAAAATACAAACTCAAAAGAAGAAAACAAAGTCAAAACTGTTACAACCAAAGTCTTGGGCCCAAAAAGAATCCTGGAAGAGCTCAAAAAGGATTTTATAAATCAAATATGAGAGGTAGAGCAAACTTGGGAAAAGAAATGACAGTGATGCAAGAAAATCATGAAAAAGGAGTCAAACTTGGTAAAGTGGGCACAAAAAGTATTGAAGAACACAACACCCTAAAAAACAGAAAAGAACAAATGTTAAAAGAGGCACAAAAATTCACTGAAGAGACAAACTCCTTAAAAAGTAGAATTGGCCAAATGGAAAAAGATGCAAAAAGCTCGATGAAGAAAATATTCATTTTGGAAGTGGAAGCTAACGACTCCATGAGACATCAGAAAGTAATAAAACAAAATAAAAAGAATGAAAAAATAGAAAAAATATGAAAATTCTCATTGTAAAAACTGACCTGGAAAATATATCAAGGGAAGATAATTTAAGAATTATTGGACTACCTGAAAGCCATGATTTAAAAAAAAAGAGTCTAGATATCATCTTTCAAGAAATTATGAAGGAAAAGTTCTCTGATACTTTAGAATCAGAGGGTAAAATAGAAATGGAGAGAATCCGCTGATCACTTCCAAAAAGAGATCCCCAAATGAAAACTCCCAGAAGTAGTATGATCAAATTCCAGAACTTCCAGATCAAGGAGAAAATATTTCAAGCAGTGAGAAAGAAAAAATTCAAATATTGTGGAGCCAGTGAGGATAATACAAAATTTAGAAGCTTCTACATTAAGAGATCAGAAGACTTGGAATAAGATATTCCAAAGGGCAAAGGAGTTAGAATTACAACCCAGCAAAACTAAATATAATCTTTCAGGAGGAAAATGGATATTTAATGAAACAAAAAACTTTCAAGCACTCCTAATGAAAAGACCAGAGGTGAATAGCAAATTTGACTTTCAAATACAATACTCAAGAGAAGCATAAAAGATAAACATAAGAAATTTAATAAGGTTAAATGGATTACATTCCTACCTGGGAAGATGATGTGTAGAACTCTTAAGAGCTTTCTCATTATTAGGTCAGTTAGAAGGAGTAAATATAGACAGAAGGCACAGGTGTGAATTGAATATGATGGAATGACATGTAACCAACAATATTAAGGGAGGGATATAAAGCAATGTCCTGGGAGAAGGGTGAGGAGAGAGGTAGAATGGGATAAATTATTTCCCATAAAGGAGGCATGAAAGACCTTTCACAGTGGAGGGGAGGATGGGGAAAATAGGCAGGAACATTTAAACCTTAAACTCATAGGAATTGGCTCAAAGAGGAAATAGTATACATACTCAGTGGGATATAGAAATCTATCTGACCCTACAGGAAAGTAGGAAGGGAAGGGAATAAAAGAAGGAAGGGAAGATTGGGGGAGGTGGTAGTTAGAAGTGAAACACTTTTGAGGTTGGACAGGGTAAAAGGAGAGGCAGAGCAGTATAAACAGGGAAAATAGGATGAAGGGAAGTAAACTGTAAAAAAATTTACAGCAAGTATCTCTGATAAAGGCTTCTTTTTCTCAAATATGTAGAGAACTGAGTCCAATTTATAATAATAAGAACTAGTCCCCAACTGATAAATGGTCAAAGGATATGAATTGGCAGTTTTCCGATAAAGTAATCAAAGCTATCTATCGTCATATGAAAAAGGCTATAAATCATTACTGAAGAGAAGTACAATTGAAACAACTCTGATGTACAGCCCCACGCTCACAAGATTAGCTAATACGATAGAAAAGGAAAGTGGCAAATGTTGGAGAGGATATGGAGAAGTTGAGACACTAATGCTCTGTTGGTGGAGTTGTGAACTGATTTAACTACTCTGTAGAGCTATTTGGATTTATGCCCAAAAAGCCCTGAAACCACGCATACCCTTTGGCCCAATAATACCACCACTAGGTCTGCATCCCAAACAGACAAAAAACAAAAGGGGAATGAACCTATATGAAAAAAATTATATTAGCTCTTTTAGTGGTGGCAAAGAAGTGGAAATTGAGAGGATGTCCATCAATCGGGAAATGACTGACCATGTTGTAGTATATGATTGTGATGGAATACTACTATGCTATAAGAATTGAAAAGCAGGTTGCCTTCAGAAAAACCTGGAAAGATTTACATGAACTGATGCATAGTGAAGTGAACAGAAGAACCAGGAGAACACTGTAACAGCAAAGTTTTTTGATGAAAATCTATGAATGATTTAGCTATTTTCAGTTATACAATGATCCAAGATAATTCCTAAGGACTTATGATGAAAAATGCTTTCTGCCTCCAGAAAAAGAACTGATGGAGTATGAATACAGATCAAAACATATCATTTTTTTCACTTTGTTTTTATTATTTTTTTGTCTGTTTGCTTTCACAACGTAACTAATATGGAAATATGCTTTGCATGACTGCACATGCATAACCTGTGTCAAATTACCTGCCTTCTCAATGAGCAGAGAAGGCAGGGAGGGAGGGAAAGAATTTGGAACTCAAAGTTTTAAGAAATGAATGTTAAAAATTGTTTTACATATGATTAGGGGGAGAAATGAAATATTAAATTTTTAAAAAGAAAGCAATTTTATCCATGAGAAAGAGGGGACTGGTAAAATCCTGGGGGAGGGAGAAATTCAGAATACTTAGGTTCAAATTCCACTGATGACCTACTTTTGTGACATTAACCTCTCTGGGTCTTAGCTCCATAAAATAAGGGGGTTGGATTTGATGATTTCTGAGGTCCTTTCCAACTCTCTAGCTATAATTTCATGATCATTCCAATGTGATATCATAAACAAAGTGTTTTGTAAGTCTTCAGGTGCTATATAAATGTTATTTAGTTAGTTGTCATATGTGACTCTTGGTGACCCCATTTGGGATTTTCTTGGCAAATATACTCGAATATTTTACCATTTCCTTTCCCAGCTCATTTTACAGATGAGGAAACTGAGGTAAACAGGATTAAGTGCCTTGCCTGGAATCAGAGGTTGGATTTCAAGTCTTTCAGACTTAATGGACAGCACTCTATCTATTGTACTACTTAGCTGTCATGTAAATGAAATGAAATAAAAATACAATAAAATGCATACCATTCTTCTCATTTATTCTTGACTACCAATTGAACAACTGTTTACCAGGAATGTGACAAGTTATAATTCTAGGGTCTACCTTCTGTTGATTATTTCCAATTTATCATGTATATAGCTTGTTTATACATAATTATTTGCATGCTGTCTCTCTCATTAGATTGTGAGTTCCTTGAAGGCAGAGACTATATTTTTGTACATAGTAAGCACTTAATAAGTGCTGACACAATCTTTCCACTTTAAGTCAGGAAACCAAGTGCACATAACATTTTAGGCAGATTTGCCCAGGTGGTTGTAGAATAAAGCGTTTAAATATTAGCTCTGTATCTTTTTCTGTGGGAGAATATGGAGAAGTAGAGCAAATGAGTTACAACTGTCTTCTAGTCCCAACTTACTCACTAACACAAAATACAAATTAAAGAGTTAAGGTTCTTTGAAAAGTAGACAATGCTATGCAAATGCAAGAGATTATAATTATTTTCTCTGCATCTCCCTCCCCTCTTTGTAGTAGTGGAGAAGGGGAGACTGGAGAGAGACTCTATGGGTATGCAACACTATGCATAATGCCAGACTAGTTTGGCACATTTTAGTGAACTTTTTCACTCTTTGTTATAAAGAATGATTCTCTGAGAGGGGCACAGAGAAGTGTACATTTTGAAATATAGGTCCCATATGTAAAAAAATTCAATAAAAATTTATTTTAAAAATAATATTTTTTTCCCCTCTAAGGACATGCCTAGTAAATGACAGTGACCACTCCTTCCCTCATTTGTCTCATTGTAGGAGCTCCTCAAGGATATATATTTTTTCATTCTTTGAATGCATATCCCTCGTGCAATACCCAATGCCTGACACATAATAGGAGATTAATTGGTACTTTGTTAATTTAATAGTGTCACTCAAGGAAAACTTCATTGGGAACTTGCAGACGAAGTCCATTGCTATTATCCAGTCTTCCCACCATAGCCTCCTCAGTGAGAGATCAGTAGCTCAAGAACCAGAGAATGGAATCCATGCTAAGAAGAACATTAGAACAACATTGTTGTTCATCCTTCATTCGTGAAGAAGATCAGTGACACCAGGAGGGTGATGTCTTGACTTACAAGGGAATTGTATTTAAGTGAGGCAAAGCTGTGTAGAGTAATCAGCCTCACTCTCTCCTCCAGAGTTATCGGAGTCCAGTGGCAAGTTACAGGTTAGGACCAACAGCAATGGCCCTGGATGCAGTGGAAGATCTTAAAATACAATAAAAAGGGAGAGAAAAATGAGTCTGTTTTAAATGTACAGGTTTGAAGAAATAAAACTCACTAGGACAAGAAGGAAGCTATTAATTTTGGGGTAAAATCTTTGCATAAACAATCTTTGATAGTAGTCTGATATCCAAAATAATACAGGGAAGAAACAGAGCTATATAAGACCAAGAGTCATTCTCTGAGGCATAAGTGGTCAAAGGAAATGAACAACCAGTTCTCAAAAGTATCATTGCAAGCTATTAACAACCATGTGCAAGATCACCACAGATTACTACTAATAACAGAAATGTAAATACAACTTGGAGGTTTCATTTCACATTCAGCAAATGGGCAAAGATGAAAAAATATGAAAAAATGGCAATTCTGAGAATTCTGGAGTTAAAAGAAAGCAGGGACATGAATACATTGCTGGTGGAATTGGGAACTGGACCATTCTGTAAACATTCTGGCAAGTAATTTGGAATTTTGCTTTTTAGAAAGTGAATAAAATGTCCCTAACATCTGACCTGGAGGTCCACCTGCTATGTATATACACTAAGAAGGTGAAAGGAAAAAAATGTCTCACATATATTCATTGTGGCACTTTTTGGGGTAGCAAGGAACTAGAACAAAGTAGATACCTATTGATTGGGGAAATAGCTAAGTGAGCTGAATAAGGAAAATATGCTAGGATTACAATATAAACAGAAAAAAGTAACAACGGCAAACAAAAATGACAAATCCACTAAACCCTGTGTACTTAAAATTACCAAATTTGGTCCCAAAGAAGAACTGAAAAAATGTACCTCTCCCCTTTCTTTGAAGAAGTGAATAACTGGAGGAGAAGGCAGATAGGTGGTGCAGTGGTAAGAGCACCAGTGCAGGTGTCAGGAGGATCTGAGTTCAAATCTTGCCTCAGACACTTGACACTCACTAGCTGTGTGACCTTGGGCAAGTCACTTAACCCCAATTGCCTCATCCTGGGTCATCCTCAGTCATCCTGATGAATTCCTGGTCACTGGATTCAGATGGCTCTGGAGGAGAAGTGAGGCTGGTGACCTGCACAGCCCTCCCTCACTCAAAACAAAGTAAAGTGCAAGTCATGTCATCATTTCTCTGATGGCATGGTCTTCTCTGGCGACGAAGGACAAACACACACAATGGGGGGCGAGGAATGTCTCCAATGTGGTCATACATAGCTGATATATTAATTTTACTATGTTGTTTTTTTCCCTTCCTTTTTTATTTTATGTTGAAAGGATAGTTCATTGAATGGGGAAAGAAAGGGAATATATTCAGAAGAGAGGGTGGCATAAAAACAAAAGATATTAATGCAAATTAAAAATCAGGGTAAGAAATAAAGACAATTGATATAAAAGGTTTGCTCATACATAAAAATTTGCCTTGGATTGGATGGTGGTCTAGGGTTGGAAGCACAGTAAAATGGAAAGACCTTTGAACTTTCAGTCACAGATCCTAAGTGTGAATCCTGGCTCTACACTTGACCCTCTGGTGACCTTAGGTCAATCACTTGACCTCTCTGGATCTTGGTTTCTTCACCTGTAAAATAAGAGGGTTGGGCTAAATGACCTTTATTATTTCTTCCATCTCTATATTTGTGATCCCATGATCATGCAACCCATTCATAAAACTGATGAGCAATGGAGGATAATCTCTATAATGAGAACATTTAATTAAATCACTCTGGGGTAAGGGGAAAACAATCTGAAAAACTTTACTTTATGTACATTGTGTTGATGAATGTAATACCAGACATGAAAGAGTCTAAGGTCTCCACAGCCTTGCCTCAGACCCAGGGTGGAATGCCTCACCCCTCTCCCCAGCACCACTCCCAGCATCCCCACATTGTAAACTATTCGACAGTTTTTACATTAATAAAATAAAAATTAAGTTTCCTGGGCGTATTTAGTTTATCATAGTAAGTCTGTGTTAATATTTCCTAATCATAGTGACCTCAGCCTGCCAGAATGTACAGGCCCCTAATCCTCACTGTAATGTTTCCTCATTAGCCGCTCAGCATTGGCCACACTAGTCGCCGTAACTAAGCGCTGCCTTAGGCACCCCTGGAATTAATTACTAGAAGAAACACTGCTGTTTTGAATTGTCATCTTGAATTTATCACTTGCCACTTAATGTAACTCATCTGACCTAATACCTCCTCTGTGTCACCAGGGGCTTTGGCACGGGTTTCACCAGGGTAATAGCAGGGGTGTTCTGTATATCTAATGTGTCTGTAGAGCTGAGCACACATCTGCTGGAGGCCTGGTTAAAATCCTACCCTGGAGGCAAAGCATGCTAACAATGCCCCTAGCAAATTGCAGATTACCCATACGTCATGTTCTATCTGGAGCTGAGAGTGATTCAGAGGTAGGCCCTATACATCTAATTTCTGCCGTTTGGAAAAGATAATCTTTCATTTCATTGGAGGGAGCGGCCCTCACCATTTGTTTCACTCATGTTATATTTTTGAACATAATGAAACTGGCTATTCATGGATGGAAGAATAAATGGCTCTGGGGGGCTCATAGTGCTAGGTCTGTGGCTTTTCCTTATAAATTCTAAAGAAATTGCTCATTAAATTACTCACACAAAGAAATACAACTTCAACATAGGCTCCATCTCACACACACATGCTCACACAGATACAGAAACACACACATACATACACAAACACAAACACAAGAACTGAATTGTAACCTCATTGGAAATCCATGACTTTTTGTCAGGGTCCACATAACTTTTGCCTTCAGCTTGGGGATCTCACTTTTACTATTTTAAAATGTATATTTAATAAGAGAACTAATGATTCATTTTGTTCATTCCATTAAGGTTGAGAAATTATTTGAAAGTCTGATATATGTTCTGGTCAGTAATCCACAACCAAATTTTTCATTTATTAAAAACATACTAATAACTAACATTTTTTCAAATTTCCCACATGTTCAGAAATTGCAAAAATTCATTTTCTCCATTAAAGGACCAGTGTCTTGATTCTAGGGAAGATTTCACACCAATGCATAACATATATGTTTTCTCCATTAAATGCACATAAGCATGGCAACATTCCAACAGGGTGTGGATATTCCACTGATGAAGGCATAAATAAAATGGATTCTTTAGTAGCTCTTCAATAATGACATTTCTTACAATGTTTCATAGACAAAAACATTTCCTCTGCTTACCACCCTATACATTCCACACTGTAAACTTCAGAAGATGTATAATGCAATATAAACATTAATAGTTACACAATTGTGTTGTTTTAGAAAGACTATTTATGGAGAAAATACAAAATGCCTCCCCAAAGTATACTTAGACCTAAGCCACCATAATCTTCCTGCTCATACAGCAGGAAATCTAATACACCAGCTCAATAAACCTGTAGGAAACAAAGGTTTTATGTAGCATTAAGAGTCACAATATTAAAATGCCCACATTACATTCAATTGCTCTTAGAAGGCTCTTCTTACAAATCAAGGACATTGAGTGCCATTTTGAGATGACAATTTCACTCGTAAGAATAGATTGGATGGGCAAAATGGAAAAAAAACCCCAGCCTTTGGAATTAGTAACTCAAAGACCTATTGAGGCCTTCTTCTCTACTATTCTAGTTTTAGGCCTATATTACCATCACTGGGAATGGTCTACCATAGAGAACTGGATTTATAGAACAGAATTCAAAGAGAATAGGTTGTATGTAATGCCAGCTCAATCTCTGAACAATTCTGTAGTCTTGAAAAAGATTTGGCACCACTACATGTACCTGTTCTCCCTCCCCAAAACATGGTATGACATCCTGTAAGAAAGCAAGACCACAATTAACAACAGTAAACTCTTCCAACTTGCCAAATGATCATTCCCCAGATGTCCATCATCAGTGATAATATTATAGCAAAAGAAAGAATCCCCACTCCTAAAAGTACAAGCTCCCAAAGGCCAGGTCCTGCTGCTTCTGTGGTTTTTGTAGCGTGCCTAGCATATTATAGCTGCCTAATTAATACCTAATGACAATGACAAACCACTGATGATCTTCAGCTAATTGATTGGGGCATTGCAATATCTCAGAATGTTTAAGCTTAATGACCATTTAAAAAACAGTAGCTTCTAATTCGATGATACCTACAAACTCCCATAGCCCTTTAATAAAGAAATTCATTACTGGAGTTCCATTAATGGTACATTATAGGGACAAAAGTAAATGGAGACGATATAGGGAATATCCAGAGTCAACAGACAAAGGATGTTTGCCTTGGGAAAGAACCTTGTTTTACCTGCCTGGTTAGCTCAAACATGAGAGTCTGAGCCTCATGATTTTGCACTAGGAGATTTGAGTCCCACATAGGGCTTTCTTAGTATCTTATAATATCTAATTTAATGCTGTACACACAGTGGGTACTTGGTAAATATTTAATGAAGGAATGTAGATACTACAGTTTTCTTAGTTGTATGTAAACTATCTGCACAAAAGATGTGCACAAACTCGTCAAAGTTGTATAACTTCTATGTAAGAAACTTCAAATGTTTTATTTTCAGGTTACTATAGAGGTCCTCCCTCCTTCAGAGAGCACAATAACCTGGAAGATGTAGCAGTGGGCTTCTTTTAATAATCCTTTACTTTAAACAAATAAGGTGAGTTTGGAATGGCCTTCTGTGAAAGGCTCTGGCACAGGCCCAAACAGATGGCCATCATAGTTTGGTGTGAGGACGGCTTTTTTTTTTTTAGCTGACCTGAATGGAAGTCCCTATGCAATCTTTTGCCAATCTTAAAGTGTTTTCAAATGAAATATTTGTAAATATCCTCAGATCTATCATAGAGCTTGAAAGAACCTCAGATACTTGTCTAGTTCAATGCCCCTTCCATTTTGTAGAAAAAAGAAACTGGGTTCCAAGGAAGTTAAGTGAACTGTCCAAGGTTAGATAAATGGTAAACATCAGAGGTAGGATTTTGCTTCCAGAGTCCATGCTTTTCCCCCTGCCACCCCACATCCCTGCATAGCTCTCTCATTGTTTCATTCAGAAAGGACCTCTACTGAGATCTAATCCAATGTTCTTATTTCACATATAAGGGAACTGAAAGTCAGAGAAGGGAAGGGACTTATTCAAAGTTACTTAACTAAATAGCATCAGAATGGAAATCAGAACTGTTCTTTTCATTATATTCCTGTAGCTTGCTAAGAACCGGAAGTATAAAGGTGTCTTTGTCTTATTTTTTTAAAAAATGGTCCATACTTCGAAGTTTATCAATAGAGGGAATTCTTAGTGGGGAAAACCTCATTCACTTAATCAGTGAGCAAGTACTTATTTTAAGCATCTCCTAAGTGCTATGTGGGAGTGGGGGGTTGAAGGTGAAGGGAAATGGGGGTGGAGGTATGGGGAAGGACCAGTAATGTAAAAGATAGGGCTTGTGGTTAGTCTCAAAGGAAACCAAAAATTCCAAGAGGCCTAGGTTATCTCCAGGCATGGGAGATAACCAGTACAAAGGCAGGGCAATGGAATATGTGTGGAAACCACAAGGCAGTCTGGAAGGACTCAAAGGTGCACAGAGGATTTTATGTATAATAAAATGATAAAGGTAGGATGGGGTCAGGCTATGAAGAGCTTTAATGCTCAACAGAGGCCTTTGTATTTGAGTATTTGTTTCTAACGCTAATAGAAAGCCACTAGTATTTTTTTTTAAGTAGGAGGGTGACATGGAGAAACCTAGGCTTTGGGGAATCACTTTTGTGATATATGACAAATACATTGGAAGAGGAAGAAGGAGGAGGAGGAAGAGAACGAGGGGAGAGAGAGGTTGAGAGAGAAGAGGCAGGGAGACCAATTAAATAATTAAAAGGCAGTAATTGTACTAGGGAAAGGTGATAAGGGTCTGAGTCAGGATAGTGCCTGTGTGAGTAGAGAAAAGGACATGTATAGGAGAGATATCCCAGAAGTAGGTACTTCAAAATTTGTCAACTGTATATGTGGGGTGAATAGGTATGAGAAGTCAAGTGTTAGAAAGATGGTGGTGCCCTAAACAGAAACAGGGAAGTTGTGGAGGAGAGGGTTTGGGAGAAAAAGATAATGAGTTCTGCTTTGTACTAATTGAATTTGAGACACCGATTGGACATCCAATTTGAAATGTCCAGAAAGCGGATGATGATGTGAGATTAGTGTCCAGAAAGAAAACTAGAGCTAAAATATATTGATCTGGGAAATACTTGTATAAGGATGAGAGTTAAATCTCTGGAAGTTAAATAGTGAAATAGCATTGAGAGAAGATGGTCCCAGGTAGAACTCTAGGGTACAACCATAGGTAATTGAAATGACATGGATGATACTTCAGCAAAGGAGATGGAGAAGGAATAGTCAGACAGGTAGGAGAAGAATGGAGAGGGGGCAGAGCAGAGAGAGACACAGGGCAGAGGTAGAGAGAGAAAGTGGGAGATAGAGAGAAAGACAGAAAGAGACAGAGAGAGCTCACCAAAAAAAATATCCAGACAGGAAAGAGTTTCAGGAGAAGGGGTTTAATAGTGTCAAGTGCTGAAGAGAAGTTTAAAAAACCCAAACGATGAAGACTGAGAAAAGATGTGACCAGATCTGGCAGTTAAGAGACCACTGATGACTTTGGAGGGAGCAGTTGTAATTGTAATAAAAATGGAAATCAGATCTTCCTCTTGTAATCTCAGACATTCACTGGGGACGCAAGGAGCTCAGGGACTTGCCTACAACCACACAACTAGCATGAGCAAGAGACAGGCTTCAACAAAGGTCTTCCTAATTCCAAAGCTGGTCTACTAGACAAAATGTTCTTGTGCTACACACAGTAGGTGACTGATAAATGCTTCCTGAATGAATGGCTAAATAAATGAAAATTAGTGGATTCAGGGCCCATGTGTAGACATGCTGTCAAGTTTTACTCTTTCAGGAATGGGGGAAGTCATTTTAGTCTCAGACCAGTCATTAACTCATCCTTCAGAAAGTCACTTATCCCCCAGCCTCACAGTTTCCTCATCTTTCACAATTTATTATAAAAGGCTCTGACTTCACAGGATCACTATTTAGAGCTGGAAAGGTCCTTTAATGCCACTGAATCCCATCCCTTCATTTTACAGAAGGGGAAATTGAAGAGGACAGAGATGAAGTGACTGACTCAGGGTCACACAACTAGCAAGTTTCTAAGGCAGGATTTGAACTCAGACTTTCCTGATGGCAAGCCCAGCTCTCTGTCCACTGCATCACCACTCTAACTTGCTAAGCCAACAATCTACCTGTTGTACATGTTTTCGAATGAGGGAGTTTATCAGGCTTTTTGAGAAATTTGGTGAAAAATTCCATAGTGAGCATAATCAGTGGCAGCTCAGGCCCTTTTTGTAGTCATTTTGAGTTACTAACAACTTCAAAGAGGAGTGAGTGTCATTCAGGAGCATCAGGCTACTAGGAAGTCAAAACACTCTGGGAATCTGGATCTGTTTTGCTTTCAGAAGCATATATATTCTTAACATCTAGGAGAACATTAACACTAATATAAACATTATTATTAAGATGAAAACTTTATAATCCTATTTTTATAAGATTTTTAAAAATAAGAGATTGAATGGCATAGTGGATGGAATATTAGCCTTGGAGTCAGAAAGACCTATCTCTGACACACTTGCTGTATGATCCTGGGTTGATCACTTAACTTCTCCTTGCCCTTACATAATTCAAGGAGAAGTTAGAGAAATCAGAGGAGGGAAATCCTATCCCAAGAGTTCTCTCTACCAATGAACTCATCAGTTGTGACCCAAACACCATCCCTACCACTCCAAACAAATTGTGAAATACACTAAAATAAATAGAGAGGTTAAGAAAAATAGATATTTCGTATTCTCAAGGAGTTTCGGTTACTTTTTTTTGGTCAATTAAAATAAGTAATCCACTAGATTGTTCATGGAATCAATACAGCATGGTTACTGAGCTAATCTTTGTATTCAGTTGGGTATGGGATCAGTGTTTTTTACTAGGGATGCAACCTTTCTCTGTCCAATACAACCATCGCAGAAGTATTTTTGATGAGTTTCATGACCAGCCTTATTGGCAGTTTAAGCACAAGACATGAAGAAAACATATACTCCAATAAAAATCTAAGGAAAAATTGGGGCAAATTGGATGCATTTGTTACAACTGGAATTCTCCTTGATCACTAATTTGGAATCAAGTATAATTGAAGTGAGAGACAAAGGCATTGGGTGACAAGCTGCTGCAAGCACTGAATGAGCCCAACTTTGAGTGAGGTTTCACTGGCCACAGTCCATTCTTCTTCTGTCTCTTGTGTCTCCCTGGGAGGGCATTCTGTCCTGCATGTTGCATAATTATCCTAATCTAATTTCAGGGGAGGAAGACTTCCCTTCCCCCCTTCAATGAAATGTCTTCTACAAGCTAGAAAAAAAATCTACCTAAAAGCCAATTCTGAGTGTTCATTACTGTGAAACTGAGCTTATCCCAACCATTGTCATGCAAGCACGGTTGTAAGTAATAATGTGGCCTTTAATGACGGAATGATAGACCTGCCAAATACTAGATCCTGCCCTCCACCGCTCACATTTCCCTGCTGGAGAGCACAGGGATGCCCATCTGGGAGTTATTAACATATCCTCGTCAATTCAGAACCGACTTTAACATAATCCATATTTGTTGGAGAAAGTCCAACATCAGCTTGAGAACAGCAGTCACGTGACTCGGTGACACATTTCAAGCAGCACGCATAAAGCATGCTTGGGCAGCTAAGCAATTCAGAAATGCAAATTGCAAAAAAAAAAAAAGCACTCCTCTGACTAGATAAAAAGGACAAATCCCTTTTGGCAAGAGACTGCATGTCCCCTCTCCATGTCAGATACACAAATCTGGATGCAAAAGGTGTCATCCAGCAGACACAGCTTTGAGTTGGCTGGATGGGGTGGAGGTAGGATTGGGGGTGGGTGAAGACATTAAGACACTCTTGGTTTATTCCGATCATGTTGGTCCAATCCATCTAAAGCTGGGCCTTGGACTTTTGTGGCTGTCAGGAAGAGATATTTTGCCTAGAACTTGTTGAATACAAATTCTCTTAAACCGACAGTATCCCATGATGTACACTTACATGACCAATGTATGAACATACAACTGCCACTTTCCCTACTCCCTGCTTTACCCCGGATAAAAAAAATCCACCAAGCCTAATTCAACATCATTTCATAGGATCATGTAATTAAGAGGCAGAGGGGATCTTAACAATCCATTAGTCCAATGTTCTCGTCCATAGGTAAGGAAATTGAGCCTCAGAGTTGAAGTGACTTACCTAAGGTAATAGTAACAGTATAGTAATAATAGCGCCAGTAAGAGCTAGTATGTAGATAGCACCTTAAAACCTTCAGAAGGCTTTCTATACGTTATCTCATTGGATTCTCACAAAAGCTTTATGAGGCAGATGAGAGATGTGAGATCTGATCCAGGACTGCAGATCCAGGACTCTTGCCATTACACTCACTGCCTCTCAATTGGGTTGGTTATCTATTCTAAATTTAACCATCTAAGAAACAAGCTTATAGCATAAATAACAGACGGATGGATGGAGATGATGGATGGATGGGTGGATGGATGAATGGATGAGCGGATGGATGGAGTACTCATTAAGCACTTACTATGTGTCGGGTACGATGCTCAACAACACAGGATAAAATATAAGCAAGCACAATAGTCCCAGCCCTCAAGAAGCTTACCTTCTTAGGGGGAGCAAGTAGAGTGGTCTATATATTCCCAGAATGATTTGGAACTGGCAAGAAGTAAGATGGCGGCCTAGTAACTGGCAAGAAAAGGGCTCACTTATCAGGATAGTTCTCGTTCCAGTGTTCTCATGGGAGTAGAGAGAGAGGTAGAGATGATGGCCGCAAGGAAGGCACCTATAGAAAGGGATAGGTGTATAAATTTGGAGATGAAAGGAATCTCAACAGCCATTTCAATTTAGAGAGGTTGTTCCTTGCCCAACGTTGTTCAGATATCAAGTAGCACAGGTGGGACTCTAACCCTGGGCATTCTGATTCCAAATCCATTGCTTCTTTCACTCTACCGTGCTAGTAGAAACAGAAGCAGAAATAAGAATTTCAGTACATATCTATATCTATATATCTATACATATATATACATACATACATGTACATATATGAGTAGATAAGTAGATATATATATATATATATATATATACTAATATATCTGTCTATCTATATATAGGTGTATATTTTTGGATATCTGTACACATTTATCAGGGCAGTTAAGTGGCACAGTAGATGGTGAACTGGTCTAGGAATAGGAAGACTCGTTTTCTAGAGTTCAAATCCAATCTCAGATATTTACTAGCTATGTGACCCTGGGCAAGTCACTTATCTCTCTTTGCCTTAGTTTCCTCATGAGCTAGAGAAGGAAATGGCAGACCACTCTGGTATCTTTGCCAAGACAACCACAAATGGGTTCACAGAGTTGAACATGATTGAGACAAATCAATAACACATTTAGTAAATATAGGTAAAAATATGGAATTACCCTGTTCTTAACATGGCTAACCATTGCAAGGATTCCTGATATCATGGTTTCAATTATGACTCCCAACAGTAAACAATAAAACTCTTTAAATTCAACTTTGTATGGGCAAGTCTTTTTCTGGGCTGACAATGTGAAATTCATCAACAAATCACAGAGTATCAGAGTTGCTGAGGGGCTGTGAAAATCTAAATCAATCAATTCTACTTTGAGACAGTGCTAATTATAAAATCCAAGTTTTTCCTTATTTGTTCTGACCTCTGGGAACAAGGAAAACCAGTCTCTTCTCACTAACTACCTAGTGGTATAAAAGAAAGAATTATGGATTTGGAAGTCATAGGTTCAAATACAGTTTCAGATATTTCCTAATGATATGACCTTGGTCAAATCATTTAAGTTTCAATTCTTCACTTAACTCATCAATAAAATGGGGGATAATAAAATTTTAATTCCCTGCAAGTTTGTTGTGAAAGAAGTGCTATCTAAATCTAGAAGTACTAGGTAAATGTGAACAACTTTGATTTTTCAAATACTTATCAACAATATTCATGTCTTTTCTTCTCTGGGTTAAACATCACTAGTCCCTTATATGAATCTCACCTAAATAAGTCTTTTTAATATATAATGCTTCTCTCCTCTCCCTGCCCCCAATATTTATACACACACATACAAACATACACACACACACACACACACACACACACACACACACACATCCCTTTATATATTGTGTTCCTTTCAAATGAAGTAAAAACTCCCAGAGCTTTAAACCCATCATGGTTCTCATCCTATAAAACGTTAGTGATAGCCATAAGGTGAAAATTATCTCTTAGGATCTTTAAATGATCTTTCCTATCTGCCTCTCCTCCCTCCCTCCCTTGCCCCCAGTAGAAGAAAGCCTTTATTTCACTCTATGTAGAAAAAAATCAGGAAATTTATATTCACATTAGCCCATATAAAAGCAACCCATTTTTCCCCCTCTTTTGTGTGTCCCAGCTTTCCCCTCCCCAAAGACTCTGTATAGAGTGATGCCTTGACAAGATGCCTTGCCCACCTTCCAACATTTTATACAGGTGAAATCTGTTTGAAATGAATGCCAAGGGCAGTCTTGACAGGAGAAAGAAGAGACCTTGGGCAAGTTACTGACCCTCTCTAGGCCTGTTTCTTTATCTATAAAATGAGGGATTGGACCAGATGCCATCTAGGCATCTAAATCTAAATCTATAATCCTTTGATAGGAGGATAAAAATGGAACAAAAAACAAACAAAAGACCTGAAATAACAACAACATTAGCAAAAACCCAATGTGCAGCCAGAGAATTGTGTGGGAGAGGGGATAGGGAGACGGCAACGTGGTTGGCAGTCACCAGCCATAGATGTTACACTACTTCTTCATGTCATCCCTTTCTCCTTCAGTCTTCTTTCAGAACTCCGACTGTCTGGTTACAGTGGGAGAGCTGGGGACACTCACCCTGATGCTTCATACTCTAGGGCCTCTAGACTCATTGTGAGGTGACTCAGGCCTAGCCCCAAAGAACATACTGGGTATGGTTCCAGGGATACAACCAGATCCAAAGCAAGTTAGGACTTGAGTTTTCTCCACTGTGGTTTTCTCCCAGGGAGAAGAGGGTATTTGCATACCATTAGCTTCTTTGAAGTCATGGGAATTTGAGAGAGAAGAAACTGTAATGAAGACAATGAGAATTCCATGTGGGCTCTTAGGAAAATGTCAAATAGTCAACTCAGAAATTTAGTCTAAGAACTGACCGTAATACATTAAAAATTTTTTCCTGGGAAATTTGTGTTTGTTCTTTTAAATAGGATGACTATTCATCCCATGGCTGCAAATGAGATGAGTGTTTCTACATACAATGCAGACAGAGAGGTTTATTCAGTTCACACTGTGAAGAAAATGTATGTAGAATATTGCAGTTTCCAGTTAAATTGCTACCTCATTTGGGTTTGTTTTATAACTCATTTGAAACCTGAGTTTCTAACAAAGCCCCTCATATAAAAAAGAAGAATGAATGAATCACTCAGTTGACCAGAGAACATGATGGAGTGGAGTGTGTAGGACTGGAGTCAGGGACTTGCATTCAGTTCACTGCTTTGCTACGTGTTCTCTACATGAACTTGGGTAGATCATCATGTTCTTAGGGTACAGGCCTTGGTTTCCTCAGAAAGGATTGGACTACTTGGCCTCTGAAGTCCTTTTCAATTCTAAATCTATGATTCTAACTCATGCACCCTGGACTTAAGTCTTCTTCCATCTTTTCCCTATGGATATATTCTCACTTCCCCATTTCCACTGCATAATCTCCACCCTCCCCAGTCATACCTAGGCATTAGTTAAACTAGAAAGCATGGAAGGGAGAAAGGGTGGGAGGAGCAGAGCAGAGAGAAAGAAAAAGAAAGGGAGGGAGAGGGAGACAGAGAGGGAAAGAGGAGAGAGAGAGAGAGAGAGAGAGAGAGAGAGAGAGAGGGAAAGAGAAGAGAGAGAGAGAGAGAGAGAGAGAGAGAGAGAGAGAGAGAGAGAGAGAGAGAAGAGAGAGAGAGAGAGAGAGAAGCAGGGAGGGGGAAAAAGGAAGAAAGGGCAGGAGAGAAAGGGAGAGGAAGAAGAAGGAGAGAAACCTTTTCCAGGTAGGAAGACCCTGCTGCTAATGGCTGAAATTTCTAGAATTTGAATTTGGAAGGAATCTCAAGGATTGTCTAGCTCAACTTTTCTCTGAACAGTAATCAGTACAGTAGCACAACCAGTGATCCTTTAGCCTTAGTAGGGCAGACTCTCTGCTTCCTCTCCACATTGTTAGTTTTGCACTCCCTGAGACCTCCTAGATTTAAGGAATCCTTGCCTAGAACCTCCATATCATGAGAATCCCTAGACATAAGCAGGGTGGTGGGTTATGGGCAGAGGGAGGACCCCTCCTACTTTCCAACCTTTATTTTTTGTCTTCTCACATTAGAATAATAGCTAGCATTTACATAGTACTTAAGTGCCAAGTGCTTTTCAAATTTAATTTCATTTTGTCCTCACAACAAACCTGGAAGGGAGATGCTATTTACTATCTCTATTTTTACAGATGAGGAAATTGGGGCAACCAGAGATTAAATGACTTGCCCAGGGTCACACAGTTAGGAAGGATCTGTAGCAGAATCTGAATTCAGAACTTCCTGACTCTAGGCCCAGCACTCTATGCACTGTTTCACATACCAGCTAACTATTAGAATGTAAGACACTTTCGTTATCTTGTTTTTGTGTCTCTAGCACTTAATATCCAGCAAATTCTATCTCTATCTCTATCATCTGTCATCTATTTCTATCTATCTATCTATCTATCTATCTCTGTCTATCCCTCCCTCTCTCCCTCCCTCCCTCCATCCATCCATCCCCCCATCCATTCATCCATCTCTCTCTCTCTCTCTCTCTCTCTCTCTCTCTCTCTCTCTCTCTCTCTCTCTCTCTCATCCAGCTAGCTATAGGTTCATCCTATGGAGCCTGCTCAGTGAAAGCCTAGTAAATGGAGGTACCTATGCTTGAGATCAATTTTCCTAGGCAGGGGGATCTTTTGGGTTTGTTAAGATACTAAAGGGCTCTGCTAAAACAGAAATGTTATTTAACAGGGGTAAGTCAAGTCATTATCAAATGTTAACACCTTTCCTCAAATTGGTTTATTATAGTAGCCAATAGGGGCCTACTGTGAAGGTTTATGGAGCAGACAAATTGGAGAGAGCCAGGCCCATGAGCTCAGGAAAGCTTTGGGGAAGGGTAGAAGACCTTCCGTGTGACGGGGTACAGACTCTGGGAACCTCACAGAACTTCCCTTGAATCTTCCCATTTAATCTGGACTTTCATACTCTAATCTGTTACCCTTAAACTAACTTGACCCTCCACTGTCTGTTATCTCTGGATTGCCACATCTGCTTCACACCCAAGCCCTCCATTATCTGACAGCTCCTGATTTCCTCCAGCTGTTTCCAATCCTTGACCAGTCATCCCAATCCCAAGAAGGTCCTCCTTGGATTTCTCCTCAAGACCCTCCCTAAACTCCTCCTCCCATCACCCTAGACTACCAGATTACCCCCAGATCCCTCCTACAGTCTTATGTGTATTTAAGTTCCATCTGGCCTCCATGAAGACGCTCAGATTCAATCCACTCTGTCTAGCTAAAATTGAATCTGGCTCACTTGTTAAAACAAGCTTTACAAATGCTTAGGCTCCTTAAGAGTCAACCCAGTATGTTGAATCTTCAATAAATTTTGTTTTTCTTTGGCTTTAAGAAGGCTTGTGTCGAATTCATTCGAGAAGGACCTGGTGTGTTGGTATTTTGGGGTCCCCAGCACCCCAAACCTCAACACTTGCAGAACACAATCGCTTAGTTCATATGGTGGGGTTGGAGTTGAGGGTTGTAGTAGAAGAGAATAAACTGGATCTTTGTCCAATGGGTAAAAAAAGGTTTTGATTTTGTCATAGATCTGCCTAGGGCTGGCCTTACATACCCCTTCATACCCAAATATTAGCCCCATCTTTGAACTTTAATTCAGACTATGGACAGCCACCTGGGTTTCACCATGTCACCTTTCAGAGGAGTGATTCACAGACCTATAGTATTGCAGGACCTTAAGGAATCTGTAATCCAACCCTCTTTGTTTTACAGATAAGGAGAAGGAAATCAATCTGTTCAAGGTCACAGGGGAGTAAAAAACAGAAACTGATTCCCAGGCCAACCCTTCACCTCACATCCACTATGTTCCTTCTGCTGCACCCCATTGCAGCCTCCAGTAATCTTGAAGTGCTATCTTGAAATCATCAAAGCATAATTGAGGGGCAGCTGGGCATCTCAGTGGACAGATCATTGTCCCTGGAGTCGGGAACACTTGAGTTCTAATCTGGTTTCACACACTTGCTGACTGTGTATTACCTCAAAAAAAAAAGCACAACTGATTTTTATTCTTTAATATAGTTACATGACATTTGATGGGGTTGTTCAATCAGGCCAATGGTGATACATGTCACAAGACCAAAAAGAATGGTAAACCCTCAGCTCTAGAATATAGAACACAAAAATTCCTACTCACTTCCTTTCATTCCTGCTTTATCTGCAGGAGTGACTTCTACTGTTTCTGCTGCTACTGCTTTTCTCTTAGGACCAGGATTACACAGCACCATTTTTTGATCTTATAACAACTGGGTCTGTTTCTTCTTTATCCCCACTTGTCTCAAGCACAACAGATGGTCATGCCTACTTCTATCTTTCCACGTTAGGGATGGAACTTGATCTTCTGAGGTCAGGGGGAAGAGAGGTAAAGACTTAAAAGTATATAATCTTGTCCTTCCTTTATCCTGCCTATAAAGCAGGGGTCCTTAACCTTTTTTGGGGGGGGGTCATGGATTCCTTTGTCTGTCTGTTGAAACTATGGATCCTTTCTCAAAATAATGTCTTTTAAAAACTGAAGGAACTGGAGATGAATAATAGTACCTACCTCCTAGGTTATTGTGAAGTTCAAGTGAGATAATATTTGCAAAGTGCTTAGCACAGTGTCTGGGACATAGGAAGTACTATATAATTGTTAGCTATTATTATTAACAAAATTATCATTAAATACCAAATTTAAGTTCAAAATCAGAGGGGGAAAGATGTAATTTTTCCTATCCAAGTTTATAGAATTCCAGCAAAAAGTCTCTTGTTCTCATTTAGGGTAGGACTAGCTACTCTGTGAGTTTCTGTTGACTCCTTTACCTTTTGTCCCACTTCCTATTTAAGGAATAAGTTAAAAATCTCAAACAGAATGACTATGGAGGTCTACTTTGGAGTAGAACTCCAAACAATCTAAAAATGGAAACCGACTTTGTGAGCACACTTCGGTGTATACACCAAAACCAGCGTTGACTAGTCTTACCTGGATAAGAAGACAGAGACTAGTGGGTTTGTTTGTTCCCTCAAATCATTTCTACTTCTTTTATGACTTAAGTGATGAGTAAACAAATGCAAAGACAAGTCCGTGTCCTCAGGTAGGCTCAGTGTTTGCTTCTCATACTTCTTATAAAAGGAAAGGTTATGAATCGATTGAAGTCAGTCAGACAGGGCTAGAAATCAAACTGAATTGTATCATCCATCTTCCCTTCCTCCTTCCCTTCCTCCCACAACCATCATATATGCCAACACCCTCTATCTCCTTATAAAAAACAACAAAAAAATGGTTCTCTGAAAGTCAGATGTTCAGTCAACAAACACATACTAAAAGCTTACTAAGGGCCAGTCACTGTAAAACTCTCATTTAATAGTATTTTGGTAATAAACTAGTAAATTTCCATAATCTGTGAACTGTTCCATGGCTATATTCTAAGCAGTACCTAAAAATAATATTATAAAGGTGAATATTTACAAGTACTGATTTAATCCTGCATTAAAGAATGATGCTATAACAATGATTCGATGGCTTAAGGGTTCCTGATTTTGTGGGTATGGGCACCATTTCTATCAAAGTGGAATGTAGTCCATCTTTATCTTAGTAGATGGTCCTTGAGAATTGTCAAGATTGAAAAATTGATCATCCTTTGGCCAACCCTGTGACAAGTCTTTCCAAATTTAGCCATAATGCCCTTCAGACAACAGAATTAAAGTCACGTTGCTGGGCCCACATTGGAAATCTTCCCAGCTTTGTAGGGCTTGATAGAACATAAGCCTCAAAAGCAATGCCTTTAAGAATTTAGAGTTACCAGTACACTGCAACGTGGCCTTGGAGTAGAATTTAGTGGAAAAATTACTCATCGCACACTTTTATCTAGTACTGTAAGTTTTAAAATTGTTATTACAATTAATGATCAAATATTGGTTTTTCTCCTCCCTCCCATCTCCCTTCCCCATACACTGGGGAAAAAATAAAGAGATCTAGAAAGCAAAATAATTAAGTTTGCAAAGCATTATACTGAGATTACAAAAGTAAAAGACCAAAGCCCTGCCCTCAAGGAGCTGCCAGTCAAATAGTGGAAAGACATGCACAAATGACTAAAACAGGAGGGAGAATGACACAAGAGAAAAGGAAAGGACTAAATTGCCAGGAGAAATCTGAGGAGAGAGATACCAGTTTCATATGGGAACAAGCAGAGCCTGAAGAAGGCTTCATGAAAGAAGTGATATCAAGTTTGGATGACCAAATCCACAGCTTTACTAGTGGAGCGGAATTGGGAAGAAGCACTTTGGGCCCAGCCCATAACCCTATGGGCACATCAGCTCAGGGTGGGGAAGGTAAACAGTTTCCATAAAAGATAGAATCTTTGAGGGACACCAGTTGAGGTACACAGTCAATTCCCAAGTACTGCCTGTATTTTATCTCCTGATTTAGTATATATTCCACCTCCAACCCTATAAAACCAGTTCTTCTCCTTACTGCCATTTCAATCTCACATATTTTGACCCACCAGAAGCTATTTGGTTTTGACCCAATGTGGACCCTACTTCAAGAGAAGAAGGCCTTTCCCTTGGCCTGGGCTTACCTTCTCACTGGTAGAGATAGATATTTCCCTGAACAGACTTTGCCAGTGTTGTCTGACTCCTGACGGTGGGCTTTGAAGATTATGGACCTACAGTAAAAGTTGGTCTAGATTTCCTTCTTGCAAGGCATATTTCTTGCTCTGAGGAAAGCAAAGTAGTAATATGAGTAGCAGGGTAGGTGAAAAGTCCTAAATCCAGAGTTCTCTCTCTTTCTCTCTCTCTCTCCCTCCTTAGCACAACCAGGGTCATCAGTCCAATGAAATTTTTTCATGAACTCAATTCCCTAGGGATTCTCCATGGACTAAGAGGTCATATCATTCAATAAACTGGACCACAGTGGTTCCCTACTCCACTGAAATCAAAGGTCCATACAAAGGGTAATATATGGACCTTCCAGATCTGCAGTCTGTATGCATAATATTCCTGGTGTCTTTCAGGAATCCATTAATTTGGACCAGAAGGTGATGACTTATAGCAATGATAGTCTCATAAACCCTCCAAACTCTGTCCAGAGTAAATTGCTCTAAGTCATCCTCTCACTCATCCTCAGACTGGGCACAGCTTATGTCCACCCCAACTCTGACAGGCTTTGTTTATTTAAATCCATCAGAATAGACATCCTCCCCTATAGTCCTACTCTAATATTCTGCTTCTAGTGTAGAGGTGGTCTTGGATTCTTGAAAGCTATGTCAGCAGTATGCAAGCTATGGCAGGCCCTACGAAGCTGGGAAGGGACAAAGATGGTGCATGTAATTGAGGTCTGAGGAGCAGTCTAGCTAAGTTAGAAGAGATACAGCAACAGAAGTTGGGTTATGATGGTCACAAGGACCACCTACCATGGCCATGAAGGGCTTTCATCCATGTCAGGAGGGACTAACCCTCCATATCCATGGAATCTCAGATCCTCAAAGGACTGAACATTCTCTGCATTTCACCTTATCACTAACAGCCTTGCCCACCTTGAGATGTTTCCATCCTAAGGGACAGAAAGGAAAGAAATAAAACTGCAATGTGCCTGGCACTATGAAAAGCACATTCTACATATAGCATTTGATCTTCATGACAACCCTGGGAAGCAGGTGCTATTATTATTCCATTTTGTAGTTGAGGGAACTAAGGCAAATAGAGTTTAATGACTTGTCCTGAGTCACACAGCTAGCAAGTGTCTGAGGCTGGATTTGAACTCAGTCTTCCTGACTTCAAAACCAATGCTCTATTTACTGTGCCACCTAGATGTCTCTGGCCTAGGGTCAGTTCTTCTGATTGGTAAGTCCCTATCCCAGACAACTTCTTCCTGAGGAGCTCCAGCCATGCCCAAGGTACTCTCTGGTCTTGTCTACCTCTTCAACAATGGTCTTGTCCTTCTACCTTACTCCCCATTTTCAAATTCCCTTTTATGGGCTATCTTCCCTCAACAAGCTCCTTGAGGAGAGTTACTGTCTTGCTTGTGTGTAGTTGCATTCTTCATACTTAACCCTGTTTTTGGCCCATATTCATCCATCCATCTATTTTTCTACCTATTATTTATCTATCTAGTTGTTTATTCTTTCTTGGACAGTAATGATGACATCATTGACATCTTGACTTATACATAAATTGGATTTAAGTGAGGTGCTGCATAAAGTCAGCAAACTCAGGTTTTATTTGCTTAATCATCTATCTATCTATCTATCTATCATCTATCTATATCTGTCTGCTGGTGTAATCTCTCTGTAAGATTTTGGCTTTGAAATATAAAAATACAAAAAATAAGAGAACAAAGGAGTTGGTTTAGTCTCCCTTCCCCCCCAAAAATATAAAATCCTCAAGGTAAGGAATGGCTTCCTTTTGGGTTGAGCCAGTGTTTGGAGTCAGAAAGACTTGGGTTGAAATCCCTTCCCAGACATTTACTAGGTATGTGACCTTGGACAAATCACTTAACTTTTCCTGGCCTCATTTTCCCCAGCTGTAAAAAGGGGATGCTAACAGTGTCTACCTCACAGGGTTATTGTGCAGATCAAATGAGATAATATGCTTTGCAAACCTTAGAATACCATTAATCAGTGTGAGCTATTATTATACTCTGAATAAGTGCTCCATAAATGTTAGTTTATTGATTGATCTAAAAATTATTTTTTAAAAGAAAAGATTTTCACCCAAAGCCCGAAGTGACCAAGTGTTCCCATCCCCATGATTGCTGCATTATTCTGATGTGGATCTCCATCGGAGAACTGTGTTTAGGGAGTACAGTGAAACAGCTCTGTGATTTTAGCAGCGGAGGGACGGCAGCTGGATTCTCTCTGTTTGTGGTGCCACTACTGTTTGATGCATGTGGAGCTTAGCTCAGGTTATTGTCTGGGCCCAGGGGGTGTTTACGGTGATGTGATTTTTAACTATGTTCTTCTGTGTTTAACAATGAAAAAAATACATTTTTTAAAATTCCAAGAAACAAGCAAATCAATCTTCTTGAGACATCAGGAGGCATACAAATTGAATAAGCCAAATTCCTAAAAGGAGATGCTTTTAATTTTGCAATCCTCCAACAACCTCTGCAAAAATAGACAGAACCAGTACATGGAATGAATCATCGGACTGTAAGGAGAAATAGTGTTGGGGACCAACAGATATTGTTAACTGGAAAGTCACCTTGAAAAATTTGATACTTGGAGAAAAAAAGGACTCAAGGCAGGGGGCAGGCAATGGGAGGAGTGTGTTATTCAACCTAATGAGCAAGCCTAAGTGCGTTATGCCTGAGGAAGTCATAAAGGTATAACTGCTGGAGGAATAAGTCATTTCTAGAGATTAGTCATGAAAGAAAATGGAATGATTGCAGTGAACAAGACCTGGCATTTTTCATCGACTATGGCTTTTGTTAGAAATTCATGTTTTAAATGAGTTAAAATAAACCCAGATGAGATGACAATTAAACTGGAATCTGCAGCATTATTCATACATTTTCTCTTTCTCCAAGGATGCTGAGCAAACCTCAGCATCAGATCCAGTCATCGTCTCATTTAGAGACACGAATTGACTAGTCTCCATGTTTTTAAAAGCAAAACAAAAATGTCCAGGGAACTGATTATTGGTTAGTAACAGTTGGCATGAGATGGGTAGCAGCTAGGTGAGGCAGTCAGGAAGATCTCAGTTCAAATCCAGTCTCTGCCCCTTACTAGTACAGTCATCCTGGACAAGTCCCTTAACCTCTGCTTATCCCCATCTGTAAATAATTGCACCTACCTTCCAGGCTTATTGCCAGGATAAAATGAGATATCTGCAAAGTGCTTTGCAAACCTTAGAGTATTATGTAAATGCTAGCAAATGCTATAGTTGTTATACCCACTTAACAGAGGAGGAAACTGCAACCCAGAGAGATTATGGTTAAATGACTTGCCCATAATTACAAAGCTAGTAGCACAGTAAATGTCTGAGGCTGCACTTGAATTCACCTATTCTTGACTCTGAAGTCCAGAACTTTGGGATGTTATGCTACCTCTGGTACCATAGTGTTGTATTTTCAAAGCAAGGTGTGTATTTTTGTTGTTTGCTCCTTATTGTTGCTGTTTTTTACCATTGATCGTTGTACTCAAAGAAGCCATGGTTTTGCCCCAGATTGCTTCTGTACCACATTTTCTGTCACAACCCTTGACTTCAAAGAAGTCATAATGAAAGTGCCAGTACTTTAAACACTTTAACGTACAGTATTCAAGGTTGTCAACCTTTGGGCACCCAAGACCTTTTTAACTAATCTCCCTGCCATGGGATATTTACTGTCTTTAGACACTGACTAATAAAAAATTAAAAAGATTATCCTTTTCTTTTGCTAGGATCCCCCAGCAAGCTGGCTTAATGTTCTGACTTTTGATGTTCAAACCACTAGCATAGATGACCTCCAAGGACCTCAAAGGAAAGAGCATTTTTTGGTATCCTATAGCCCCCACAGATAGATTTCAACCTTAGCCCATGAGCCACAAAGGGAGAGTGTAAACAACAGTTTCTCATTAAACCTTGGTCTAACATTAGGATGGTTGTCCAAAGATTATGTTGAAAGATAACTGAAGTGTTAACCATATTCCTTTGTGTAGTCCAGTCATGACCCTGATTAATGTGTCTGGGTTGGACATGTATTTCTTCAAGTAATGGGTGGTTTTGTTTGGACAATTAGGCAGAACTGACAAGGAAATTTTCCATCAAACCAAGTCATAAAAAGTACATTATTCAGCATTATTATGAGTTAAGCCGTATTTATTACCTGAACTTTACAATACACCATTATCAATCATTACCTGCCATTAAGGTATGTTAACATGAGATCAAAGAGACCAAACCAAGTTAAACACACAGAGATATGTGCATGTCTCCTCTAGTGCCATCCATTTAAAGAGAAGCAAGTGCAGCCAAGCTCAAGGATGGACAATCTGAAATGAATGAAAGATGCAAATCAGTTCTAATATCACAGGGCGATACCCACATGGGTCACTTATTAGTTATTCTCTCTATAAAACAGGAAGGGCTTCCAAGAAATTTTGAAGAAAAATAGTAGATACACAAGTCCAGTCTGAAAGAAATCTAGTTAAAATTCATGGCTATATCAATTCTCAGCAGCAGGGTTACCAGAGAAGTCATTTAAAAAAAAAAAATGGTATCAGCTGAATGGATCTAAAAAGGATGCCAGACTTTTTTTTAGCAAAGTTGTAAAATCTGGGGACTCACCCACCTCCTGAACAAATACAACAAATCTCAAAAGTCTGAGGCAAGCCTTAGTGTCTCACTTTAGAAAACATTCCTGTCCTCCCCCCATTTTCTCTAAAATCAGCATCACCAACAAGGATATGAACTGACAACACTTTGAAATAGCCAATAAATAGCCATTCTTACTTCTTCCCAGGTCTTTCCCTGTTTAAAATGAAAGCTATTCAACTGATCTTCTTTTATTCTACTCTCATCCATATTTTTTGACAATTCCTTCCTTCCTTCCTTCCTATCTGAGAATATATATGTATGGGTGTGTGTAAATTATATATCTATATTTAATGTTCAATGAAAGGCTAATGTCCAACATTAACCAAAGATAACCCACACAATAGTCTACTTAATGTTCAGTGAAAACTAAAACACCAGAAAATGTCTATTGAAGATTGACCATCCTTTAAAATTTTACATTTCTGGCTAATGCAGTAAATCAAACTCTTCATACTAGATAGGTAAGGGGGCAGGAGAGGGATGGAATTTTGTTCTTTCTCTTACATTGAACATTAGACAACCCTTCTGACTAATGTTGAACATAAACTTCCTTTGGAGAGGAGAGGGAGAGGTAGAGGATGAGTTAAGTTACTCAACTATTAGATATATATGCATGTGTTTGTGTGTCTATACATATATACATATATGTGTGTGTATCTGTGTATGCATGTAGTTGGTGATGCATAGTAGATATAGGCTGACCTTGAAGCCAGGAAGACCTAGGTCCAAAACCTACCTTTTTATACTCACTAGATGCATGACTGTAAGTCACTTAATGTTTCACAACTCCAGACATCTCTCTAAGACTATAACTGGCAGAGAAGATGCTAATATGAATTGGTAGAGGGAGCTTCTTCACCTGGAAATTCTCTATATCAATGAAATTATGGGTGCAGTCCTTATTCATGTAGAAAGACATAGACACAGACATAGACATAGTCATAGACGTAGATACATCAAATCTGTGAGTTTATCGGTGTAGAGAATTCCTGGTAAGGAATATCTTCTACAAATGTAGCAAGTCATCTCCTCTACAAATTATAGACTTAAAGTTGCATGGAGCCCTGAGAAAATAATTCCTTTGCCCAGGGTCACATAATCGGTGTTCAACAGAGATAGGTTCTTCTAGCTTGAAAATAATTCCTTTGCCCAGGGTCACATAATCGGTGTTCAACAGAGACAGGTTCTTCTAGCTTCAAAGCCACCTTAATAACTATTCTCACATGTTGCCTCTGTCTCTCTTTGTGTGTGTATATGTATGTGTATGTACACACACATATATAGATACATATATATGTTATACACACACACACACACATATATATACACACACACATATATACTAGATCTATACCTTAATTGATATAGGGTACCCTCTTAGTTTCCAGGTGAAGAAATTTCCTCTATCATTGTAGGTGAGTGTCTCCTTCATGATTTATAATTTAAGATGACTGTCTAGAGATTAAGTGACTTAGCCAGGGTCACACAGCCAGAATGTACCAGAAGCAGAACTTAATCCAGGTCTTCCTGGCTTTGAGGACGGTTCTATAAATACTGTACCATACTGCCTCTCTCTCTCCCTCCCTCTCTCTCTTTCTGTATATACATATATACATGTATATATATATATATATACATAAAATGACTGAATACACATACAAATTCATTCATTCATTTATTAAATGCCTATTATGGGTCAGACAATGTGATATATGCCGGAGAAAAACAAACACTGTCCCTGCCCTCACAGACCTTACAACTCTATTGAGGAGGGGAAGATGAGAACAACATGTGCAAGGCTAATAAAATTATATCTATAAATATATATGTATATTTACACAGAAATGTGTTTATATTCATATATGTGTAATATACATAGATACACATTATATTTTATGTAACATATATTATACATATGTATATATAATTATATATGTATATAGAGAGATATGAATATATACATATATGGATGTGTGTGTACCTACACAAAGAAAATTTAAAGTAAATTCCGGTATAATAATAATCAGTATTTTAATAGCACCTGAAGGTTTGCCAAGTGCTACACGTATGTTATCTCATGTGATCTCACCAAAATTCTGTGAGGTACATGATCTTCTTCTGATATTACACATGGGAAAACTGAAGCCTTACAGGCTACATGACTTGTATACCTAGTCATGTAGGATTGTATACCTAGTAAGTGTGTGAGATAGGAATCTCTCCATGGGAGAGGGCCTCAGCATAGATCTCACACAGGAGATGGTCTTACTAGGAGTTGGTAAGAGCTTCTTAAAGCGCTGAACCTGGAGTCAGCAACACCTGAGTTCAAATCTAGCCTTAGGCATTTACTAGCTATGTGACCTTGGACAAGTCACTTAACCCTGCTTGCTTTGATTTCCTCATCTGTGAAATGAACTAGAGGAGGAAATGACAAATCGCTCCCATCTCTTTGCCAAGAAAATCCCAAATGGCATCACGAAGAGTTGGAAATGACTGAAATGACTGAACGACACAAATGGGCCAAGCTTTGTGCTATACACTAGGTATATAAAGAAAGGCAAAAAATAGTCTATGTACAACTATGTACAAATAATCTATATACAGAATAAATTTGAAATTAACAGTAGAGGAGAGACACTAGAATCAAGGGGGAGCTGGAAAAGCTTCCTATGGAAAATGGGATTTTAGACTTAGATTTGAAGCCAGAAAACTAGGGAATGGAGATAAGGAGGGAGAGCATTCCAGGCATGGGAGACAGCCAAAGGAAATACCTGGAGGTGGGAGATGTTCTAGGAACAGCAAGGAGGCCAGTGTCACTGAATCACTGTAGGTTATGGAAGGAGGTGGGATAGAGATCGGAGTAATGGAAGGAGGTGGAATAGGGATAGGAGTAAGGCATAAGAAGACTGAAAGGTAAAGAAGGCAGATTATTCAGAGATTTTATTGCCAACTAAAGGATTTTATATTTGATCCTAGAAGTGATAGAGAGTTAATTGAATTTATCAAGTAAGGGATGACATAGTCAGATGGCAGCTTTAGGAAAATCACTGTGACAGCTGCGTGAAGGATGGTCTGGAGTATGGAAAGACTTGTGGCAAGGAGATGAGCCAGCAGACTACTGCAGTAATCAAAGACTCATGCCAAGTTTTGCAGGGAAAGTAACTTTAAATGCATAAGATTTTATTTTCCCTCTCCTCTCCCCTAGACTGTTGTTACCTACTAAATTCCACATCACCTCCATACTCCTAGGACTGAGTCTTTGAGGTATAGTTAACTCAGAATTACACAAAGCAATGCAGGTGAACTGTATTAGAAATAACCCAAAAAGCAATGTTAAAGCTTGAGAAGAGTTCAAAACCACCCACACTTTAGCCTTAGAATGTTATTGCTTTCAAAATATCTTTTATTTTTTATATGATTTTCATTTCCAAGTATGTCTTTTTCCCTTCCACTACCTGGGGACCTATCCTTTTAAAAAAAAAACCAAACTCCAAAACCAACACATTAAACCATGTCTGACAATATATGCAACATTTCATACCCACAGTCCACCAGTTCTGCAAAGTATTTTGAGATGACTGGATCAAGAAAACAAAAAACAGAGTGGAAACATCCTAATAACTGAACTTAAGTAGTACGTAAAAAATTGTAAATTACCTTACTGATACCGTTTCACTCTAGCCTCACTGCTTTATTGTTCAGTTGTTTCCAGTTGTGTCTGAATCTCCACGACCTCATTTGGCATTTTCTTGGTGGAGATATTGGAGTGGTTTGCCATTTCCTTCTTCAGCTCATTTTACAGATGAGGAAACTGAGTCAAGTAGGGTTATGTGACATACCCAAGGTCACATGAATACTAAGATCATATTTGAACTCAGGAGGACTTCTCTTCCTGACTTCAGGCCCAGCACTCTCTCCCCCCCCATCACCCAGACTCACTACAATACTGTGAAATAGTTATTATGGGTATCATTACCCCCATTTTGCTGATGAGGAAACCGAGGCTCAGTGACATCATGACTTGCTGAAGACCACCCAACAAATGCCATATGTCAGAGGTGGGATTGTACCAAGGTCATAGCAACTCCAGATATAGCACTGAATTCAGAACAACATGATACAAAGGAGCAAGGTGTAACCCAAAGTGAGAGAGGCTTGTAATTACATATACATACATACATACATATATATGTATGTACGAAACTTGCTAAAATTGACCATTGGGCAGCTAGGTGGTGCAATGGAGAGAGTGCCAGGCCTGGAGTCAGGAAGGCTCATCTTCCATAGTTCAAATCTGACCTCAGATGCTTACTAACTGTGTGACCCTGAGCAAGTCACTTTAACCCTTTTGCCTCTGTTTTCTCATCTGTAAAATGAACTGGAGAAGGCAACAGCAAACCTTTCTAGTACCTTTATCAAGAAAGACCCAAATGGGGTCATGAAAATCAGAAAGAGTTGAAACTGAACAACAGCAAGATTGACCATAGACACGAGTGAGGAGGCCAGTTTATCTACAATTATTCCACTCCCTTCAGCCATATACCCTATTTGGGTGTCCCTTTGAGACTGCTGCCTTGTATTCCTTCTTTAGGTCTCTTTCCTCCTACCCCCTATTAAAGCCTGTCCTGAGAAATCTGGCTTTGATAGTATGAGTTTACAACTTAGGTTGAAGTTAAGATAATATATTACTACCTTTTCCCAGGAATACAGTTGTTTATATCTGAAGCCTCCTCTCTCATTGTGAAATGAAAAAGCTTTGTGCTCTATGAGATAAATATTATTCAAATACAGAGGGGGCTATTTTGGGGCAGATAAAAGTCATCTTCCCTAAGTTCCTGACACTATACCCAGTAGATATCTCTCTTCTTCCTACATTTAAGAACATTTTGGAGGCTTATAGTTTTATCTAAGATAAATTAGCAATAAATAACTCACCTTCCTGCTGCCTATCAGAGCTCTCAAATGAACCTTACATGCTGTGGGTCTGCTTTTAATTCTGAACACAGACCACAACTCCTCTCTTTGAGAGAAGCTACAGAAACCCTCTCATTGTTTTCCTCTCCCATCAGAAACCAGAATGGAGACCAACAAAGCCTGGACAGCATGGAATCAGGTTTATGTACAAGTCCCTTCTTTTACTATCAGTTGGTAAATTATCTTGGAGTTGGGAGGGGGAGGCTCTTAAAGGGCTTTACTATGAGTTCTGGGTAAATTGAAAAAGTCAAGGGCAGGGGTGAGGAACCTGTGGCCTCAACGTCACCTGTCGCTCTCTAGGTCCTAAAGTGTGGTGAAGTTTGGATTCAGTCAAAAGACTGCACGTAAGGACCTGGAGAGCCACACGTGACCTTGGGGCTGCAGGTTCCCCACCCCTGGCCAAGGGTATCTTCAGAGTTTTGTAGCAGGAGCAAGAACAGGAGCTAGGTGGTGGATGGTTCTTGTTTCTGGAGTGTTTTGAAATCAAATGGTCAAATCTCAGTTGTTTCATCTTTTGATCAACAATTTGTGAATTATTTGGGATGAAATTTTATTTTTAGGAAGTTAATTATATATTCAGGTAATGAATGGAAATTTTAGTATTGGCATTAGCCTCCCAGAACATAATTACAGAAGTAATTCTTGTTTTGAAAAGTTATATAACCAAATATGGCCCTGAGAAAGAGCTGCTCATATTCAGATTTTAGAACATCTGCCAGAATATGATGTCAGAATTGCAATTTCTCCTTTTCCTCTTCTGGTCATCTTGACTTTGTATGGTCTTAGAGTTACAGTATGGAGGATAGCTTAGATATTAAGGAAGCATAAACTTAGCAGTTTGCTTTTGACAGCCAGAGAAGGTGAGCTTGTCTTAGGAACGAGCAAAACAGCTGTTCTCATACTGCTGCCACTAAGGCCTGATGATTGGGATGTGTGGAAGGTCATTCTGCATTTTCACAATAGGAATTAAGCCTGTACCACAGAAAAAGGGTTTTCATTCATAGACGAGGAAGAATTTCCTGACAACATGGCCAAAATTGGTGTGGGTTTCCTCAGAAAATGGAATAATCAACTTCAGAGAGAGAGAGGGAGAGAGAGCGAGAGAGAGGGAGAGAGAGAGAGAGAGAGAGAGAGAGAGAGAGAGAGAGAGAGAGACAGAGAGAGAGAGAGAGAGAGGGAGAATCTTAGATGCTGTAGGTATTGTCTTACCTGATGGAGAGAGAATGCACATACCTTCCAATCCTATGATTCTCTCTATTCAAAGATACCACAAAATCTTCACAAGTACAGTTCATCACTATCACAGGAAAATGAAACTGGATTCACACACACACGCACACAAAATGGAAAAGGGAACAAGAGATTCTGACTCCACATGGGTACAAGGAAGAGAATTAGCATCTATTAAGCACCTACTATGTGCTAGGCACTGTATTAAATGCTTTATAGAGATTATCTCATTTGATTTCATTAACACCCTGTGAGGTAGGTACTGTTACTATCCTTATTTTACAGATGAAGAAACTGAGGCAAGCAGAGATTCAGTGATTTGCCCAGGGCCACACATTGAACAAGTTTCTGAAGCTGTATTTGAAGGTAATCTTCCTGGCTTGAGCCCAGTGCCCTCTCCACTGCACCACATAATGGCCTCTAGGGAACAATTTTGTCTTGTTAAATTACCATTGGTGGATTTAGAGGCAAAAAGTATTTCACATCAGTTTAAGTCACAACACCTTAATCACATAAATAAGTTTGTGTAGAAGGTAGTGCTTGTCTTAGGTCTTGAAGGGACAGAGAGATCCAATGAGGCAAAGGGGAGGAGAGTTCATTATTTCTAATGCTTTCCCTCTGTTGATTACTTCTAGTTTATCCTGTACCTAGCTCATTTGTACATATTTGTTTGAAGTTGTCTCCCTTATTTAGATTGTGAGATTCTTGAGAGTGGTGACTGTCTTTTACCTTCCTTCCTTATTTTGTGCCTAGCACATAATAAGTATTTTATAATTGCTGATTGGCTGACAGGTATTCTAGGCATGGAGAATGACCGTGGCAGAGAGAAGGAGATGGGGTGTTCTATATAGAGAACAGAGAGAAGTTCAGTTTGGCTTGACTGCAGATTTTAAAATGGGGAATAAGTTTGCAAAACTGGAAAACCAGGTTAGGGCAATGCTGTGTAGGCTTTAAAAGGAGATTCTAAATTTTCTAAATTTATAAAGGGAAATTTTAAAATAGATGAATTCATATTTGACTCTCGAGGCAATGGGGAGCTGCTGGAGCTTAACCAGTGGGAGAGTGGCACAGTAGGATCTGTGTTCAAGGAAAACATCTTTGGCAGTAGCTTATAAGGATGGACTGGAATGGGAAGTGATGAGGCAAGGAAACCCTTGAGGATGTTGCTGCAATAATCTAGGTCAAAGGTGCTGAAGATTTGAATGAAGGTGGTGTCTGTGGGTGTAAAGAGAAAGGATCAAATACAAGAGACTTCTTTAGAACTGGAAGGGACCTTGGAGGTCACCTAACTGAGCCCTCTACTTTTGCAGAGAAGGAAACTGAGACGAAGGAGGCAAAGTATGCAGAGAGATGAGCCAAGAGTTACATCACTATGGTAGTCATGACAAATAGCTTTGGTCACTGGCATACAGTTTGAAAAATTATGAGTTAAGTGACAGAGGAGCTCAGCCAGGTGACTCAGTGGATAGAATGCTGGTCCTGAGTCAGGAAGACATCTTCCTGAGTTCAAATCTGGCCTCTGACACTTATTAGCTGTATGACCTTGCGTAAGTCACTTAACTCTGTCTGCCTTAGTTTCCTCATTTGTAAAATAAGCTGGAGGAGGGAATGACAAACTTTGCATTTTCTTTGCCAAGAAAACCCCAAATGGGGTCACAAAGAGTTGGACACAACAGAACCACAGCAATGTGACAGAGTTCTGTCATTCTTCTATTATATCTCTTCGTAGTTCACTTCTTTGCTACAAGTCCTATTCCCCATCACCCTTTCCCATCCCATGCTTACTCTCTGAAAATTGTAAGCTCCTTGAGAGTAGGAGTTGTGTTGTTATTCAGCTTTGAATCCCTGGTGACTTGTAAGTATTTAGTAAATATTTATTATAGGCACAAATGCTATATTTAGATAAATTGCATTCTTAGGAACAATTTACCAAAAATAAGCAAATATATTCCCACGTGGAGAGGAAGGGATTGAGGGTAAATATTGTCTGATTTGACCCATTATACTCCTCATATCTACATGATTTCACCCTCATGGTTTGTTTTAATTGCATGTCATCACTAACTTCCTTGTAAAGAGACAGGCCTCTGCCATTCCTACTAATTATCCAAATCACCAGTCACTGTGAGTGGCCTTACCTAAAGCTTTTAACCAAAAGTAATGTCACTGAATCAAAGCAAGTTTGAGGAGTCACTGTTTTAGTGACTCTAATAAGTGCTGCATGACATTCCTTTCAGAACATTTGGAGAGATTCTTTTTAGGGTTACAGTGAAGCTTACATGAAAATTCATCAGATGAAAACACACACAGCCTCGAGTGAGAAGCCTGCTTTCCTCCCAGCCACTTTGGAACTAAATTTCAGATAGAGACTTGGCAATGAATTCATTTGGCCACTTTAATCCAAGCCCATCTCCAGTCAACTGGGGACATGCATCCCTTTGTTAATGCAGTCATGGGGCTTCTCTTTTAGCTTCTGTAGTTCCTCAGACCAGGGAGTCCTAAGTTTTTTGTGTGTCATGGGTTGACCCTTTTTGCAGTCTAGTGAAGGGTATGGACCTTTTTTAAAAAAAAAATTAATTTGCTTTAACTTTTTAATTATGATCCTCCTTTAATTATGGGCCTTCTCAGAACATAAAATAAAAATATGTAGGATTACCAAGGAAGCCAGTTATATTATATTGAATATATTTCTTTTGTTAAAGTTAAAGTTCAAAGTTAAAGATAGGAACTCCTGCCCTAGAAACTGTGGCATTAACTAATAGGGCTATGAGGAATTTTGAGGTTCAGAGCAAGCAAAATAATTTAATGTTCAACAATAGATACCATTGTTAGTTAATTCCTATTATCACAATGATTCCATTGCTTTACTTCTTACTTTCTTGTGCATATAGTTGTTTAAATATTTACCTCATTTTCCTATGTAAAGAGTTAATAAATATTCCTTAGCTCAACATTCATCCTTTTGGACACTGATAAGCTGCAATTTGACATATTTAAAAACTATTCTTCTAATTTTCTGGGCAGCTAGGTGGTGTGGTGGATAGAGTGTTGGGCTGGAGTCAGGAAGACTCATCTTCTTGAGTTCAAATAGGCCTCAAACACTTACTAGCTTGCGACCCTGAGCAAGTCGCTTAACCCTGTTTACCTCAGTTTCTTCATCTTTAAAATGAGCTGGAGAAGGAAATGGCAAATCACTCCAGTGTCTTTGCCAAGAGAACCCCAAATAAGGTCGTGAAGAGTCAGACACCACTGAAACAAATGACAAAATCATCTAATCTCCTACTTGTACCAAGAACTTTGGAACAAGTGGAGAAAAATGCAACCAGTTCTTTAGAAATGTTGTTTTGAGCTTCTCTGTATTGTAATGTCACGATCATATGTGGGAGTGTGTGTGTATGTGTGTGTGCGTGTGCGAGATTTAGTGATTGTATCCTAACACGTCCATCCTTCTTTCTCCATTCTTTCTCAGAGTAGCTTATAAAGATCTTCCTCTAAGAATTCACTTCGGTTACCTCTTAATGGAGGCTGCTCTATCACCAAGGGTACTTAATAAATGCTTGTTGTTGATGAACTGGCCAGTCTAGCGATGTGTAAAATGATAGTTTATAGTATTTTTATAGTAAAAGAGAACCAGAAACTTTTTAATTTAATCTAGATACTGCATATTAGTTATATATTATATTAGTTGTCTATAGTTGTATATTATATTGTATACTAGTTATTTTCAATTAAATTTTTTTTTGTAACTAACAAAGGAAAGAAAGGAAAGGAAAAAAGTTCCTTTTAACAAATATGCTAAGGAAGTTAAATAAATTCCCTTCATTACTCATGTCTAATAAGTATATGTCTCATTCTGTACCCTGAGCCCATCACCTCTCAGTCAGGAACTTGAATGTTATGCTTGGTTATTGGTCCTGTGGAATCATCGATGATTCTTAAGTTGATCAGAATTTTTACAGCTTCCAGAGCTATTTGTTTTATAGCATAGTTGTTACATAGATTGTCCTCCTGGTTCTTTTCATTTCATTCTTCATTAATATATACAAATCTTTAATACTACTCATTTTTCTGATTTTGATTCTATAATCTAAACTATTCTTATCGCTTCAAAAAAATCTTTTCATGGATCTTTGATATTTTATAAATATATATATATATATAGGTATATAAGCATATATATATATCTTTGTTTCTTATAGCACAATACTATTCCATTCCATTCATATAATACCACAAATTGTTCAGCCATTCCCCAAATGATGGATATCCCTTTAGTTTCCATATTGTTCAATGTCTGTTCCATTATTCTAATTTCCTTTGCATCTATTTACATCAGAATTATGAACAATAAAATAAAAATTTTTAGAAATTTAGATTTTTGAAAACTTAATAGAGTGATTTAATTTTGGGGGGGGGGTGTTGTCTGTTCTACTTGTCACTCACAGGATCATAGACCAAAACTGTAAGGTACTTTAATTTCTATCAAATTCAACTCCTTCATTTTACAGATGAGGAAACTGAGGCCTACAGAGGTCATGTGACTTAACCAGAGTCATAGAGCTAATAAGTGTCCATGGCAGGATTTGAACCTAACTCTTCCTTTTTTCAAGCTCAGCACTATACTGTCTACAACACCAATGTGTCTCTTACTTATTATGATCAATATAAATTACCCACAGTATTACCATAGGGTGGCTCTAAAGTACAAATTCTTACTCCCAGTGCAGAGGTTCCCCTAGTAAGTAGAGAATTCCCTTAGTAAGTAAGTAAGAAGGGATTGCCTGAAGCAAGGAAAAGTCAAGTCTAAGGGTCATATAACTTCCAAGTGTCAAAGATGAGATTTGAATCCAGATGTTCCTGAACTTGAGCCCACCACCCAGTACAAAGCAGAAGAGAAGCCTATCCTCCATAAAAAGAAAGCAACTAACCCTTGAAGCCTAGTGAAAGCCAGTAGTAAGACCCAGAGCCCCAGTACAAAAAACTTGGGATAGCGCAAGACCAGAGCCCAACTCTCACATGAAAACATCTCAAGTCACAAAAAAGACAGAAAAAATGAGCAAAAAACAATAAAAAAAGAGATTGACTATAGAAAGTTACTATGTTGATAGGGAGGATCAAGGTATAAACTTAGAAGATGACAACAGTGTCAAAAAGACTATATGTGAAGCCTCAAAGCAAAATGTCACTTGTTCTCAGACCCAAAAAGAATTCCTGAAAGAGCTTAAAAAGGATTTTAAAAAGCAAATTAGAGAAGTAGAAAAAAGTTGGGAAAAGGAATGAGAGTATTGCAAACGAATCATGAAAAAGAGTCAATAGCATGGGGGAAAAATTTACTGAGGAAAACAATTTCCTAAAAAATAAAATTGGCTGAATGGGAAAAGAAGTACAAAAGCTCTCTGAAGAAAACAATTCCTTAAAGATTAGAATTGAACAAGTGGAAAGTAATGACTTATGGGAAATCAAGATATGATAAAATCAAAAAAGTTTAAAAAATGGAGGAAAATATGATTCTCATTGGAAAAACAATTGACCCAGAAAATAGATCCCGGAGAGATATTATAAACATTATTGGACTACCTAAAAACCATTATTTAGTTAAAAAAAAAACACTGCATAACATTTTTTTTTATCAGTAGCTAGCTTATTTATGTCTGTGAAAAGGTGGATGTCACAGAAAACACCCCTCATGAATAGAGTGCCCACCATTTGTCCAAGGGACCACGGCTGGAGATGTACTTAACCCCACAGCCATCCCAAATGAGTCACTTCTCAGCTATCATATCCTCAAACTCATCAGCACTGAACTTGGTGAAAACCCATTTCTTGGAGCTGTGGATCTTCTGGTAGCCAGGGAACTTGAACTTGACTCTATGCAAAGCTTCAATTACATGTTCTTTATTCTGGACCTTGGTTCAAATTGACATAATAACTTGACCAATGTGTACACTGGTCACAGTGTCCAAAGGTTCCCAGCATGCCAATCTGGAGCCTATCAGCCCCAGCACATGATAACATCTTATTGCTGCAGATGACATGAAAAAATGTAGCCTCACATAAATATGAAAGTCATCCTTGCCACAACTCTTCACCACGTACTTGTTGGCACAGATCTGAGTGTCCTCTAAGGCTTCTGATGACAACTATTCATACTCATCTGACACCATGTGGCTATACAATGGAAATTCATCCATTTTTGCTTTCTTTCTACCAAGATGGAAGATTCATATCTTGGCATTAGGAACTCCCCTGCAGAGATCGAAGTTTGGATATGATCTATTTTTACAGTACCTATAACAGAAAGAGGGATGATAGCCCATGATGCCAGTGCCAGCAGAGGCTGTGTCTCCAAGGAGAGAAGGGAAACAAGGGCGACTGTCAGGGCTGGAGCCAGAACACAGGGTTGGGTAGAACAAAGGCACAGAGCGAAAGATAGCACAACCACATGCTCTCACCTCACTGTAGGGAAATCATTAATAATTTCAAGAAATTATTAAAGAAAACTGCCATGATATAGTAGAACCAGACGGTAAAATAGGAATTGAAAGAATCTACCAATCTCTGCCTGAAAGAGATTGCAAAATGAAAACTCCCAGGAACATGACAGTCTAATTTCAGAGCTCACACAGATCAAGAAGAAAGTACTGAAAGCAGCCAAAGAAAACCCAATTCAAATATCATGGAGCTACAGTCAGGATTATGCAGGATTTGACAACTTCTACATTAAAGAACCAGAGTATAACAACCTATCGAGAAAAATTGAATATAATCTTTCAGAAGGAATGGACATTTAGTGAAATAGAGGATTTTCAAGCATTTCTAATTAAAAGATCAGAGCTGAATAAAAAATCTGACCTCCAAATGCAAGACTCAATGGAAACATAAAAAGATAAAAAAGGAATAAGAAAGAGAAAACAAAATTCCATAAGGTCACACTTTTTGTATTTTTATATGACAAGATAATATTTACAACTATAGAGGGTATGGATGTAAGGTGACTTTAAGGGGATGATACCCCTAAAAAATAAAATTAAGGGGTAAGAAAGAAAATTATACTGGAAGAAGGAGGAGGGAGATTGAATGGGGTATAAAAGAGGCATGAAAGAGCTATTGCAATGGAGGAGAAGATGGAGGTGGGGTGGGCTAAGTTTAAATCTTAATCTCATCAAAGTTGGCTCAAATAAGGAATAACATATATACTCATTTGGATATAGAAATTTATCTTACTCTATAGGGAACTAAAAATGGATGGGGATAGTAGAAAGGGGAGAGGGAACTGATAAAAGGGAGGTTATATTGGGGAAAGTGGTGATCAGAAGTAAAACATTTGTGAGAAGGAAAAGGGTGGGGCATATGAAAGAGAGAGGGATAAACAAGCAAAAAATAGCATACAGAGTTAGTTATCATAACTATAAATATGAATGAGATAAACTCACCCATAAAACAGAACTGGATAGCAGAATGGATTAAAAAATATAATCCTACAATATGTTGTTTATATGAAACACATTTGAAGCAGAGAGATGCACATAGGGTAAAGGTAAAGGGCTGGAGCAGAATCTATAATGTTTCAGTTGAAGCAAAGAAAGCAGGGGTAGCAATCATGATGTCAAAGCAAAAGCAAAAAAATAGGTCTAATTAAAAGAGATAAAGAAGGAAATCATATCTTACTGAAAGATACAATAGACAGTGAAGTCATATTTTTGAAGGAGAAATTGAATGAATGGCAGGAGGAATTGGATAATAAAACTATACTAGTAGAGGACTTCAACTTTCCCCTCTCAGAACTAGATAACTCTAAGAAAAAATAAACAAGAAAGAAGTTAAGGAGGTGAATAAAATTCTGGAAAAGTTAGAAATGATAAACATCTGAAGAAAATTGAATGGGAATAGCAGTATGTAGCACTTAAACAAAAATTGACTATGTGTTAAGACAGGGGTGGAGAACCTGCAGCCTCAAGGCCACATGTGGCCCTCTAGGTCCTCAAGTGTGGCCTTTTAACTGAATGCAAATTTCACAGAACAAATCCACTTAATAAAATGATTTGTTCTATAATGGTTGATCTCAGTCAAAAGACTGCACTCAATGTTGCAGTTTCCCACCTCTGTATTAGGACAAAAAACCTCACAACCAAATGCAAGACAGCAGAGATAGTAAACATGTCTTTTTCAGATTATAATGCAATAAAAATTACATCCAATAATGGACAATGGAAAGAGAGATTCAAAAATAATTGGAAATTAAATAGTCCAATTGGAAATTGAATAGTCTAAGCCTAAAATATAAGTGGGTCAAAGAACAAATCATAGAAATAATCAATGATTTCATTAAAGCAAATGATAACAATGAGACAGCATGCCAAAATTCACAGGATGCAGTCAAAGCATTACTTAGGGGAAAATTTATATCCCTAATTGCTTATGTCAATAAAACAGAGGAAAAGCAGATTGAGGAATTATGCATGGAACTAAAAAAAACTAGAAAAAGAACAAATTAAAAATCCCCAATTAAATACTAAATTAGAAATCTTGAAAAATCAAATGAGAGATGAATAATATTGAAAGTAAGAAAACTATTGAACAAATGAATAAAACTAGTGTCTAGTTTTATGAAAAAACCAATAAAATTGATAAATCATTGGTTAAAAAAGAAAGAAGAAAATCAAATTGCTAGTATCAAAAATGAAAGGAGTGAACTCATCACCAATGATAAGAAAATTAAGATAATTATTAGGAGCTACTTTGCCCAATTATGTGCCAATAAATTGGATAATCTAAAGGAAATGGATGAATATCTATGAAAATATAAATTACCCAGATTAATAGAAGAAGAAATAAAATACTTAAATAACCCAGTCTTAGAAAAAAAAAATTGAACAAGCCTTCAATGAACTTCTAAGAAAAAATCCCCAGGACTGGATGGATTCACAAGTGAATTCTACCAAACATTTAAAGAACAATTAATCCCAATACTATATAAACTATTTGGAAAAATAGGCAAGGAAGGAGTCCTACTAAATTCCTTTTAAGACACAAATATAGTGCTGATACCCAAAACAGGAAGAGCCAAAACAGAGAAAGAAAACTATAGACCAATTTCCCTAATAAATATTGATACAAAACTTTTAAATAAAACACTAGCAAAGAGATTTCAGCAATATATCACCAGGATAATACACTATGACCAGCTGAGATTTATACCAAGAATGCAGGGCTTATGCAATATTAGGAAAACTATCAGCATAATTGACCATATGACTAACAAAATCTACAGAAATCACATGATCATCTCAATAGATACAGTAAAAACCTTTAACAAAGTACACCATTCCTATCAAAAACATTAGAGAACATGGGAATAAATGGAGTTCATCTTAAAATGGTGAGCAATATTTACTTAAAAGCATCAGTAAGCATTATCTGTAATGGGAATAAGCTAGAAGTCTTCCCAATACTATCGGGCGAAGAAAGGATGCCCATAATCACCTCTATCATTTAATATTGTGCCAGATATATTCCTAGAGTAACAAGAGAAGAAAAAGAAATTAAAGAAATTAGAATAGAATTTCAAGTGAAACAGCACTTTAACAACTTTAGCAAAACTGGAGGATACAAAATAAACTCACATAAATCATTAGCATTTCTATATATTATCAACAAAGTCCACCAACAAGAGCTAGAAAGAGAAATTCCATTGAAAATAACTATAGACAATATAATGTACTTGGGAACATACCTGCCAAAACAAACCCAGGAACTTTATGAACAGTACTATAAAACACATTCCACACAAATAAAGTCAAATCTAAACAACTGGAAAAATATTAATTGCTCATGGGTAGGCTGAACCAATATAAGAAAAAGGACAATTCTAACCAGATTAATCTATTTATTCAGTGCCATATCAGCCATCAAAAATTATTTTATAGAACTAGAAAAAATAATTAGAAAATTAATCCAGAAGAACAAAAGCTCAATGACTTCAAGGGAATCAATGAAAATAAAATACAAAAGAAGATGGCCTAGCCATAGCAGATCTCATACTGTATCATAAAGTGATAATTATTGAAACCATCTGGTACTGGCTAAGAAATAGAGTGGTGGATCAGTGGAATAGAGTAGTTACAAATTACATTATAGTAAATGACATAGTAATCTAGTATATAATAAACCCAAAGATCCAAGCTTTTGGAACAAAAACTCATTATTTGACAAAAACTGATAGGAAAATTGGAAAACAATATGGCAGAAATTAGGCATAGACCAACATCTCAAAATATATAACAAGATAAGGTCAAAATGGGCACATGATTTACACGAATTAAGAGAACATGGAATAGTTTATCTGTAAGATTTAGGGATAATGAAAGAATTTAGGACCAAAGAAAATACAGAAAACATTACAAAATTTAAAATGTAAAATAGATAATTTTGATTATATAAAATTAAAAAGTTTTTGCACAAACAAAACCAATGTGACCAAAATTATGAGGAAAGCAGAAAACTGGGGGGAAAAATTTTTACAACAGCTATCTCTGATAAAGGACTCATTTCTCAAATATGTAGAGAACTGAGTCAAATTTATGAAATTACAAGTTATTTCTCAACGGATAAATGGTCAAAGGATATGAACAGATAGTTTTCAGACAAATAACTCAAACCTAGATAAAATCAATTAAAATGTTCTAAATCTATTGATTACAGGAATACAAATGAAAACAACTCTCTCAGATTGGCTAATGTGACAAAAAAAGAAAAACATTGAATCTTGGAAGGGATGTGGGAAAATTGGGACACTCACTCCTGGTGGAACTGGAAAGCAATTTAGAACTATGCCCAAATTGTTATAAAAATGTGCATACCCTTTGATCCAGCAATACTATTGCTAGGTCTGTATCCCAAAGACATCCTAACAAAAGGAAAAGGATCTATTTGTACAAAAATTATTATAGCAGCTCTTTTGGTGTTGAGACTAAAAATTGGGAATCAAAGGGATGCCCATCAACTGGGGAATGGCCAAATAAGCTGTAGTAAATGATTGCAATGTAATATTATTATGTTATAAGAAATGACAAGCAAGATGATTTCAGAAAAACCTGGAAAGACTTACATGAACTGATCATTGTGAAGTGAACACAACAGGAAAACATCGTACACAGTAACATCAGTATTATTTAATGAAAGACTGTGAATGATTTAGCTATTCTCAGCAATGCAATGATCTAAGACAATCCTAAAGGATTAATGATGAAGC
>CM053771.1:199721679-199755125 GCA_028658325.1 Potorous gilbertii
ACATAACCTTCTATGGACTTATTCTTTTTCCCTTTTATGGACATTTTCCCAGCCAGTTACTTGACTTCTGAGAGTCCTCTCCACCCTGGCCTAGATCCGCCCAGCTAGTGCTTGGGGTCTGAGATTCAAATGCTGCTCCCCAGCCTCAGGGTTTTTGGTGGCAGGCCTGGCTGCTATTCAGGGTAAGATTAAATCAGGTTTCCAGATGGGGGCAGGGCCACCTCCCAGGCTCAGTTCCCTCAGGGGGTTTATACAGAGACCTTCTGTAATGGAGCTGCTGCTGAGCTCCTGTCTGCTCTGGGAGCCTCTGGCCTCCTGCTGCCTCTGCTGCTGCCTCCTGAGGGGGCCCGAGTCATGGAGACTTCCTTCTCCCCTCTCAGCCTGTCCAGACATCTCTCTCACTGACCTGTGATTCTGTGGGTGGAGGGAACTTTGTGGCTGGTGGAGATTCTGTCCCTGAAGCCTGCTCGGATCTGCTTGCTCCTCTCCGTGCCACACGGCTGGGGCAGGGCTGGGATCCGCTCCCGTCTGGTGCTCGATGGACATTTGGGGTCAGTTTTTCAGGGCTCTCTGGAATGGAAATCTCCTTCACTGTGTTGCTGCGTGGCTTCCACTGTTCCAGAATTTGTTGGGAGTTCTTTTTAGAGGAAATCCATGGGCTGTGGGTTTGGAGCTAGCATATGTGAGTCTTTCTACTCCGCCATCTTGGCCCCGCCTTGTCTTTGTGCTTTTGCACTGTATCTAGTTACTTAAGTTACTACATTTTCTCTCCCCCAATTAGAATGTATGTTTTCTATGGGCAGAGACTATTTTTTTGCCATCCTTTGTATCCCTATTACTTAACACAGTGCTATTTAGCCTAGCATACAAGTGTTTAATAACTGGCTGATAGAGCCATGTCTACATGGGATTCAAACCCAGGTTTCTTGGCTTCTTATAGTATAGAGTGATGACATTAATGTTTTCATGCCTGGTAATCCTAGCTTTGGTCCAAAATATAGCTTACCATTATGATCTTGGATTTCTTCCTGTTAAAAATACATATCAAATTGTGTCATATAAAGATGAATAGATTATTGGACTTGGAATCAGGAAGATTCATCTTCCTGAGTTCACATCCAACCTCAGACACTTATGAGCTGTGTGACCCTGGCAAGTCACTTAACTCGTTTGCATCAGTTTCCTCATCTATAAAATGAGCTGGAGAGGAAAATGGCACTCCAGTATCTTTGCCAAGAAAATCCCAAATGGGGTCATTGAGAGATGGACAGAACTGAAAATGAGTCAACAACAGCAACAGTGATCACCCACATTCAAAGATTTCAGAGTACTTCTTCATTTTGACTTTGGCTACTTCCAGGTTAATTTACAAGTGATTTCTAGTCAACATTTTGGAAAGGTAACATTGGAACGAAATTGTTCAGGTCAACAGAAAACAGAGCCTTTAACAGAACAGGACTTCATTGCTGTGAATCTGTGGATCAAGTCTGTTTTTATTGTAGCCTGCAAACCAAAGGAACTTAAAAGGACAGGAAAAATTTAAGAAGACACCTTAATACTGAGCCAAGGGACCCCTGATATATTCCCTTACCTTTAATTAGCATAATTTTTTTTATCCAGAAAGGGAATATACCTTTTCAAGGCTGTGTCTCTGATGCTAGTTCAAGCAGAAATACCAGGTGACTTGAATTAAGTAGTTGCCATGGTCAGAGGAAGATGATTGCTTCCTTCACTTTGTGACTTTGGTAAGTCCTCAGGAAGTTTAACTGAAAAAATTAATGACAGATGGCTCTAGACAACACGCTTCTAATGGTTATACAGTCCCTTGGGAGGAATGTTTTTACAGTTGATCAACATGGCAATGTCACACTGATCCATCTGTATTCTGGACTTTGTGTGGCATAGATCTTGTAATTTTAGTTAGAGTGGCAGTATCCTGCCTTGGTCCAGTTTTGTACCTCCTGTGAAAGACTGATTCTTGGGTTTAAAAAATATGCATCCAAGGGTACAGACAGAGGAACATCCTGAATATCTTGTTTATCTCTTCAGTTCCCAATTAAGTTGGGACAGTCAAAACAAGTTGTAAGATGTCACCCTATTAGTAATTTAGCAGGACCCACTCCTGTTGCTGGACATGTAATGAAAAGCTGAATTATGGGAAATATGACAAATTTTGTTGGCTGCTCTGCTCCAATGACACTTTCAGGACATTCTTAGCCACCTTCACCATTCTTTCAAGTTTAAATTTCTGAACAAGGGTGATAAGGCACAATAATGACCAATTAACTGAGGTTTCTGTTCAGTTACTTAATCTTAATTGAGGTAAATACAAGCCTAAGAAGTGATGGGGCCCAGTAATCTTTAAGTTCCAAAGAATTAATGCATGGCTGAGATTCTTGTATAAGCAGAGATCTGAATGGACCTAAGAAATATTTGAGAAGCCTATCAATATTATGAAGTTCTCTCTTTGTGATAACCCTATAAAATCAATATGAATGTTTTATCTCTTCCCATAGCTGGCATGCCCCATAGTCTTCACAGCATTTTCTTTATCAGACTTAATTACTGGCTACTATAATTAGCCATGGTTTCTAGGCAAGGTTCTCCTAGGAACAAATGAGACAGATTATCAAAAAGAAAAACATAGCAGCCCAAGTGGCATTCTGGAAAAGTCTGAGTGGGAAGCAATGGAATCTCAGTCAGACATCCCAATTCCCAAGTTTAAGAAAGGAAAGGGATCAGACAGTTGGTCTATCCACCAAGTGAAACATCAGACCCAGGACATACTCTTCTTCAATGAAAATCTGATAGACAGATAACTCAATGCCAAAAATAGAAATCTTAATGGAAGGATTTCAGAGGTGGTGTTTGGATCAAGTTCAGAACAGGAAAAAGAAGTCAAATGGCAGTTAAACTGGAAGAGGAACCTCTGCAAGATACTATGAAATTTGGTGAGACTGTCCTTTGGGGAACAAGTTGAAGGAAGTATTTATTAAGCACCTATTATGTTCTATACTTCTACAAATATTATCTCCTTTTATCCTCACAACATCCTTGGAGGTAGGTGCTGTTATTATTTCCACTTTATAGTTGGGGAAATTGAGGCAGACAGTAGTTAAGGGATTTACTTAGAATGACATAAGTGAGTGTCCAAGACTGGATTTAGACTTAAGTCTTCCTGACTCTGAGCCAAGTGCTCTACGTAGATGCCCCTGGAATTAACAGCTAATCCAAGAAAGCCTAAACAGAGACAAACCTGGTAAGAGGTCCCTGATGCTGAAGGCTTTCTTGGCCCCCACATGCTCTGTGCATGTCTGTTTCATGGACTTGAAGGAGAGATTGTAGGGAAGAGAGAACATGTTTTGTGTGCCTAAAAGGAGCTAAAGAAATTTAAGCAGCAATATCTGAATGGAGTACAACTCCATAGCCAATCTGGGGGAAGCCAAAGATAAATGAAACTGGTATCCAGGAGTAATGAGGATAAACTCCTAATGGGGATAGGATCATCCTTGCTTAGATGATTTTTCCCCTAATATTTTTGGAGTGATATCCCTACAGCAAGGGTCTGATCATGTCACTTCCCTACTCAGTAAACTACAAAACCTCTCTATTACCTAGAGAATAAATACAAACTCCTCTGTTTGGCATTTGCTGATGTTCTTTGTAGTTTATTCTAGAAGAGGACCATGACATCAGGAAGATCATGCCATGACTTACAAGTGACTTAGATTTAACTGAGGCAGGGCTGTACAAGGTCGCCAGCCTTTAACATCAGCAAGACTAGAGATGATCCTCATATGGTATTTAAAGCACTTTACAGCCTGGCTCCAATCTAAATTATTCATTAATCAATCAGTAGATCAGGAAGTATTGTACCTTCTATGTGATAGGAACTATCCTAAGTGTCAGTGGTGTAGAAAGACAAAAATGAAGCCGTCCCTGTGTTCAAGGAACTTAAGTTCTATAAAGGAAACAACACCTAAGCATACACAATAGTAGTACAATGGATAGAGCACTGGAGGGTCTGGAGTGAGGAAGATTCCTCCTCCTGAGTTTAAATCTGGCCTCAAACACTAACTGCATGACCTTGGGCAAATCACTTAACTCTGTCTCCCTCAGTTTCCCCATTTGTCAAATGCACTGGAAAAGGAAATGGCAAACCATTTCAGTATCTCTGCCAAGAAAACCCCAAATGGGGGTCACAAAGAGTCGGGCATGACTGAACAACCTCAACAAAAGTACACACAAAATATACATGAAATAAATGTCAAGGAGGTTGAAAGGAGATCCTGGCTGGTGGAGCCAATGAGAAAGGGCCAAGAAAATGTAGAACTTTCTTCTGTAAAACATGACTTCTCCATCATTAAAAGACATGGATTTCTCAATCAGTTTCTCATGTAGGCATCCCCTCCACACCCAGTTAAAATCTAGGACCATTTTGGATTCTATTTGATCAATCTGAAGAGTTGGGTCAGAGTGGTCTCTTTCCTAAATTTCAGATTTGACCATGTTACTTCCTTTTCTGCTAAACATCAATATCCCATTACCTTTAGGTATAATCTCCTCTGTGTGGCTTTTAGAGTCCCTCAAAACTGGCCTTAACACAAGAGGATGCTGGTTAAATATTTAACAATCAGGATGAAGGAGGGGGAGATGTAGGCACATACTCTTTTAAGTTTAATCTGCATTATTTATACTTTCTTAAGTCTATACAATGAACAAAATCAGAATTTAGATCTTTGATTTTTGAAGTATAAAAGTTCTTACTGAAAATTTAAAAATCTTCGCTCCTCCAACATTAGCGGGCCCCAAACCTACCTTTTCCACCTGATTCTCCATTACCACCCTTCTTGCTCTCTGAAATCCAATCAAACTGACCTTCCTTTTGTTCCTTATACAATATATTTTACCTCTGGTTTCCACAGGCCATTCATCCCTCATTCCATTCCTCCCTTCTGTCTCTGAGAACCCCTGGTTTCTTTCAAAATTTAGTTCAAATGCCATATTCTACATAAAACCTTTTCTGAGCTCCAGTCAAATTACTCTGTATTTTTTAAATTTATATTTTGTATAAAATTTTATATGTCTGTACAATTGTCTTCCCCAGTAGAATTATTTGTCCTTTGTTCTCAAAGAGGACCATGATATCAGGGAGGTAATGCCATGACATGCAAGTGAATTGGATTTAAGTGAGGCAGGGATATGCAAAGTCTCCAGCCTCACCTTCTCCAGAGTCATTTGGATCCAGTGGCAAGATACAGATCAGGATGACTGGAGATGACCCCAGATGCCATGGGAAACCTCGGCCTTTTTAAGCTAAAATCTTTAACAAGTCTCAGTTCAACTGAGGCAATACCTTTTCAGCGACTAAGTCTAGGTAAGAAATGAGGAATAGAATGACTTTTTTTACCTAGTCAAAAAAAAAAGATCCATTTTCCTCAGGACTCCATATCATCACCACTGCTTGTTCCTCTAGATGGTGGAGTCAAGAACTCCAAACCTCCATTTAAAGAGGGGTCCTAGGCCAGAACATCTCCCCAACAGAATATACATTCCTAGAAGGCATGGATTGTTTGATTTTTGTCTTAATGCCCCAGAATCTAGCTCAATGGATGGCACGTAATAGTTGCTTAATAAATACTTATTGATTAATGGATTCTTTTTTATTCCCCAGTTATAATTTAAAAGTAGTTTTATTATAATGTTAACCATCAAAACATTTACATTTTAATATACAAAGAACAAAAAAGAGGATTATATATAAAACTCTGATCTTCAGTTTTAAAAACATGTATACAGATATAACAAAAAATACATGTCCCCTTCTGAATTTCTTTCTTCCTGTGTATTTTTTAAAATGTCTGGGTGTTTTTTTCTTTTTCTCTTGGGACATCTCTATCACGACCCACTAACTTGTCCTCCCCACCCTCTGCCAAATAGAACCCTCCCTTTTCATAAATAAATTTAGTCAAGTAAACCAAACTAGCAAGAAAACTATTCATGGAATTGTCATAATATAATCTGAGATCCCAAGTGACAAGGTGACTCTGGGCATCGGTATTATATGTCACTCTTCTAAATAAAACTTTATATACAATCAGTGAATAAAAAACTCTAGCACTGGGCATATGGTGACATCGTTAATGGTGCAAGCTTATCTGTAGAGAAGAACCTCAAAAAGAGACTTGTGATTTCTGCCAACTGTAAAGGTCCAGCCTCAGAGATGGCTGTGGAAATTCTTGACCTTCATAATAACAGCCGGATTTCTTTGTCGATTTGGACACAGTTGTACTCTGTAAATGACATTGTTCTTAAAATAGTGAGCAATTAGTGCCTCAGTGCCATCTGGCCTTTTGGGGCTAAGCATAGCTCCAGCACGGGAGGAAAAAGATGATTGATATTCATTGTGAGGTACTAGCACATTAGTAGAAGTAAATAATCTAACGTTTTGCAAAACATTCTCATGATGGTGAGTTTAGCACAAGAGAATATTTCTTCCTAAAGGACCAATGATTGAGCAAATGACTCCACTTGGCAAAAGAAATATCTGATAGAAACTGAGCATGAATACAATGTCCCAGCCCACAGCTATTCATGAAGGGCTGTATCTGTGGAAGAATAAGAGTTGGTTCATTAATGGGAAATCCAAAGAGAATGAACAGGAGTCATTCAGAGCCATTGGAGTTGTTAGAGTCAGAATCAACATATAAACTTGTTCTGATTGCAGAAAAGATCACTGGATCATAGTTTTACAACTGGAAAGGACCTTTGGGATCACTGATTATAGCACTGTCATTTTAAAGTTAAGGAAACTGAGGCCAAAAGGGGTAAGTAGGATGACTGGTGCAGAGTCATAGCACTAATAAATATCTGAGGCAGGATCCAAACCTCAATCTTTCTTGTTTCAAGTCCAGTGGTTTATTTATATCATCTTAATAGAGTTGATAGTCTTATTATACTAGGATCATTGACTTTTAATTGTATCTATCTATACCTTCTGAACCCATCATATCAGATCATGTACTTGGATAGCTATAGAATTCATAGTCATGATGGTTTAAAGTATGTATTTCAGATGGAGTGACTACTGCCAGTAATGTTGTGTTAGTCTAAGAAAGTGGCATAAGAAGTCCTAATCCCATATTTCTCTGTGTTTTTTCAAGGAGCTAATGCAATGAATTGATATAATTTTTATTGAAGTGCTTCCCTGAGCTTATTCTTTACCAATACTATGGTTAAAACAATACTTGAATGTTATGCTACATTTGTAATCATAGAAATTAGGGTTTCCAGGACACATTGGAAAATTACTAGGAACTCTAAATTAAAGGTAATTATTGCAGAATGTCCTTTGGTATGTGGTAGTTGTTTGGGCAGCTGAAAATGTTTTAAATCAGTAGTTGGGTAAGCTTTTCAAAGACCTTTCTCTCCAGTTATTTAACAAAGATATAATAAACATGTATTAATGGCCAACTCTATGCAAAACTATGCAAAAAAATGAAAAATGAAACAACAAAATCATATCTGCTCTCATGGACTTTGTATTTTATAGTAGTAATGTCAAGGAATTGATTGGCATTGGATGTGGATGTAGCTGAAATGACTTATTCACATCATATACATCAATTTCATGAAGTCTCACTTTTGCCATTAGACTTTGCAATTGGAGTAATTGATGTGGCCCATGGTGTCAGTATAACTGGTTCAAAGACACTTTGAGTAGGCAGTCAAACTCCTTAATTGTTCCACTTGAAAAAGTCCATTTCTAGCTTTCAAGTGAACTGATGCAATGGCAGGATCCAACTGGAATTCTCGTAAGGCTCCCATTTATAAGTTTCCAGATAGAAATCTGTTGATAGCTCTCTGTAGTTGGGCTGCTCTAATTTCCCAGACACCACCAGTTCCTAAAGTGAATGAATTCCTCCCAGAGAGACTTTGCTTTGATGGATGAAATTTTCTTCACAAAATTGCCATCCTAAACACTCCTAATCTAGCTTTCAGCAATATTAACCAGTGGTCATTGTAATCTTGAAGAATGCATGGTGTCATCGACAACTTTGGCAACTAGGGCTTAGTGAGAAAACATCTTGAAAGGCATCTTCAGCAATTTATTGAGTCACCACAAGTGAAATCAATTACCGCCTTTCCTGATGGGCATTTATGAGAGTTGTTGCAAATACTGCAGGATCCTATGGCATCTTACCATGGACATTCTGAATACGATACAACTCCTGGGCTTCATTTTCATGGAAATAATTGAGATCACATGATACCAGGTGGTGAAAAGTGCTACAACATTCCTGACTTTCATTCTGACAGATTTTGAATGGCATACTTTCTCAAGGTGGCTTCTCTTTTAGAATTGTTAATTGCTCCAGGAAAAGACTTCAGGGCAGATATTACTTCTTCTCAGCTAACAGTTCTTGGAATCTTTAAGCAATGAGTGATAGGATGTGAAGGTAGGTCAAACTTCATTCTAAGCCCTGATAATTTTATTTGAGAGAGGAGGACAGATATTTAATGAGGAGTTGCAAACACATGGACATTAGGAAAAAAATTTTTTTCTCATAACAAGTATATAACTGCACCCCAAAATGTTTTCTATAAATTGAAAATGTGATCCTAAGTAATAATACTAAAGATATAGATGGATCAACGATACTGGAAAGAGGAAGGCATTAACTTAATAATATTACCTCTTGTAGGCACAGCTGATCTACCATCTCAGAACAAAAAAGATGACTTCAGTATCTAGTTACTCTTCTCCACCAGAGAAAAGATGCAGAGCTGTAATGCTATGGAGAGTTAAAGATCTTTCCCTACCCATTGATGGTCCTGTCCGTTAAAGGAAGCTCAATTAGGGGAGGCCCACACCTTTTATTAATTTCTAATGAGGCACTGGTTCTCAAGGGTTGTGATGTCCTCTGGCTCTGAAAAATATATAAATACTCTGAGATGAAGTTTTACTTTGGAGCTTACTCTTTGGAAGTGTTTGTTTTAGACTCTGAGAAGTCTTTAAGGAACCCTCTCAGACTTTGAAAACCTAGGTGTTGGTGCTTCTTTCTGGTAACTATGTATGTATGGTCAGACAGTTGGATCTGTCTGTTGTTCTGTGATATATGTCTTGCTTATGGTCAGACAGTTAGAGGCCCTGTCTGTTGATTGTTATTTCTTTGTATTTTCTCTGAAGTTCAGGGTGCTGCTTTTTCCCCTGAACTAAGTGAATGATATATGGGTTTGATTAAAATGGTGGTTGACCCCTCAAAAGCTGCCTTTCCTTTTAGAAAAGCAAATCTAAGAATGTGATAGATAGCAGGCTGTCCTGGATGTGTTCAGGGTGCTTGCTTTTACAAGAGCCACTGTCTTTAATGTGACCTGCAGGTAAGTAAAGGAAGAACTGGAGAGAGGCAGAAGTTCTGTATGTGTCTTCCTTATGTTTCCCATTTCTGCTCAAGTTAGAAGGTATACAGCCTGCTCTTCGACAACTTCTGAAGTCTGAAAAGTCACCTTTTGCATGTTCACTTCTATACTAACTCTGAGGATCACTAGGGCTGCTGGCTTCTTTGAAGCTTTGAACTGAGAAGGCTGAGTCTTGTTGGTGACAGTCTAGTCACATGATCCTCTTTTCCTTTCCCTTTTACCTCTTCCTTTCCTGGGACCTGATTCTGAGAGTAAGGGAGGCATATTATTCTCTTTTCCATTCTGAATAGGTAAACGTAATAAGTTATCCATCAATAATTACAATATTGCCAAGGGTAGCTCAGCAGACAGACTCCTAACACAATGGGCATTCTGAATTTTTGAATTTGCATTGTTATGACTCTTTGTGTAGGGGCGGATGTGTCTGACCTGAGCTGCTGATGTTGCGTTTGGTCCTGCTGATCCTGTTGTATATCACGGACAGTGCTTCTATTATTATTTAGCCATTTCAGTAGAGTCTGACTTAGTGACCCCATTTGGGATTTTCTTGGCAAAGACACTGGATTAGCTTGCCATTTCCTTCTCTAACTCATTTAACAGATGAAGAAACTGAGGCAAGCAGAATTAAGTGATTTGCCTAGGATCACTAGCTAGTCATCATCTGAGACTGTATTTGAACTCAAGAAGATGAGTCTTCCAGACTCTAGGACCAGCCTAGAGTCCATCCACTACACCATCTAGATTCCTGGTGCTTCTATTAGAAGCTTTAATTTCTCTGGCATATGATGATGTCATCTCATTGACTGGCTTCCCCTCCCACACTTGGCTATTATAAATGTTGAATTTGGTTTACTTTAACAGGTAGCTTTGGAAAACTTCATTATGAACTCCATAGACCAAGTGTTCCCACAAAGAAAATCCCTCAAATTGAAATGTTCAGAGAGAGAATATAGTTCTGCAAACATAAGCAACAATGCCCCCATAAGTCTGTTGGCTCCATTTGTTAAATTCAGATATTTATATGATGATTGATGGGCTGGATTTCCCAGGTTCTCAGATTGGCCTACATTTTGATGAGAGGTACCTTTTCAGTAACCCTACAAGTTCACTGGATGTCTTAGTGCATGGGAAGCAGGACCAATGGAAAGATCTTATGCAGGCATACTGTTGGGTCCCACAAATTATTAGAATCCTTTTATTTTATTTTGCATCAAGATAGAATGAAAACCTCAACTTTTGAATCTTAAGCATTAAGGTGACTGACATCTTCAATGACCCCAATTAACCATTTAATTTAGTTATTTTTGTTTTATATTCTTTTATTTATACTCTTTCACATTGCTCTCTCTTTCCAGCGACTCCTCATGTTTCCCCTAAGAGAATCCTCACCACAAAAAAATGCAACTAAACAAAATGAATCTACATCTTGGCAATGTCTGACAAAGTAAGTCTCTTTCTGTACTTATGGTCTAACATTTCTCTTCTAGGGGAAAGAAGTCATAATTCACTAAGAGTTCAATGACCTCATGATCAGTCACTGGAGTGACTATAATTCTGATCTCATTCAATGTTGTTTACCTTTGCATTGTCATCATTGTATAAATTCTTCTTGTTCTAGATACTTCACTTTGTATCACTTTATACAAACCCTCCCAAGTTTCCATTAATTCTTCATATTAGTTGTTTCTTATGACAAAATGATATTCCATTACTTGAAAGTACCAGAATTTGTTCAACCATTCTCTAATTTATGCAAATTGATTAGTCTGGTCCAACTATTTTGCTAACACAAAAGGACTGCTACAAAAATTTATAAATATATATGTATATATAATATTCCATGTATATGTATACATATACAATATATGTACACATATACAAATGCACACATATGTATACAGATTTTCTATATGTATGTGTGTATGTGTATACAATACATATATATGTATATACATATATGTATATATGTATGTGTGTATGTTTAGCTATTCCTTCCACACTGCAACTTTCCCCATCGTGGTTTCAATATATTGCAGAGCAGCATAAGAAATTAAATGAGAATTTTGGGAAGTTTTTGCAGAAGCCGCAGATGACAAGCAAAGGCCAGCAGACAACATAGAAAAAGTTCAGAAACTCAGAAATGCATAATATATATACAGTGTAATATAGATATTTTAATCTTTTAATACCATAATAATTCAGACATCTCTGTTACTAAGAGAGAGCTAAAACATTTCACATGGATTTTCTGGGGGTGCTGTATTCCTAATCTTTGAGATGTAGAAGGGATAACTGCATATAATCAGTCAGCCATTTTAAACATAGGATTTTGTTTAACTCACTCTGAATTAAGGCTGGTGAATTTCTGTACCATCTAAGACAGAATTCTTTTCTGTTACCTCCTAGGAGATTTCTATGACTTTTCTTGATCAGATCTCAATTGAGAACTGTGACCAGTTCTGACTCATGCAACTTCAGAGATATGAAAAAAACAGTGAGAGCACAGAGAAAGAGCAAAAGAATTGAGAAATAGGACTTTAAAAAACTAAAAGACTTGGGTTTTTTTAATTTAATTTGGGGCATAAGAGGGTTTGTGAGGGAATTAATGACAGGCTATGGGTTTATTAGAGATGATTCTGGTAACCAGTTGTTTTTCTTTTCCCCTGGTGGCAGAACAAAGGTCCCTAGATTTAAATTAAAGCATAAAGAACTGAAGTTAGATTCAAGGAAAATGGTTTTGTCTGTAAGGATGGAAAGATCCTGGGAGAGTTTATAGAGGAAGATCAAGGCATATCCTTGTCTAGATTTTTCTTATTAAAACTCAGATAAACATCTAACCATTTAGAATGGTTTGCCTGCTGGTCCATGTGTATTAAAGTAGGAGGCTGGATAAGCTGACCTCTTGGGGCCCAGACTAGTCCTAGCTAGAATGCCATTCGCAGTTTTTGTGACGTGGAACTTTGGGAAGTGATGAATGCTCCTTCAGCTCCCCTGTTGGCTTGGCTTTGAGATGAAAAACAATTGTGGCAGAAGGGCGGTAAATGGTAAGCAAATCAACCAAAATATAATTTCCGTGCTTGCAGGAGTTGGTGGCTTACTCGAGTAACTGATTTATGACACAATGTTTTAATTTGATCTGGCATTACAAGGATAAATTATTGAGTGCTAATTGTATGTTGATAAGCTGTTCCTGTTGAAATTTATTCCTTCCTCTGGTTGTGTTAATTGGGGTGTGTTGGAGAGTAAAGGGGAACCGCTTACTTGCTGACTGGTTTATACCAGTGCTAGAAACCTTTGTTAGGGTATTTTAGCGGTATTCACTTTAGGCGAATACGGGAGTGCCTATTGGGATAATGGGACTTCTTCTCCATGTGTATTCCCTCTGCCACCCAGGTTGTTCAAAAATAACTTCCTTTTCTTCTTCCCTATTTTATGTTTACTAAATAAAATAAGGGATGGCATAAGGCAGGATCAGAGACTGGTTTCTTGTACTGTGGGGGGTGTTTCTGAAATAATGAAATGACTTAATAAATATGTATATGTACATATACATATATATGTAATTGTCAATTAAATTTTATCCTCATAACAATTCTGGGAGGGAGGAGCTATTTTTATCCCCACTTTACAGAGGAGGAATCTGAGCTATGCAGAGGCTAAGTGAGTTTCCCAGGATTACACATCTGGTGTCTGAGAACAGATTCAAACTCAGGTCTTTCCGAGTCTAGACCCAGTGTTTTATCCATTGTGCTATCTAGCTGCATATATACATATACATATGCATATAAATATATGTATATACATATGCTTACACATACATGTACTTATACACACATATATCTATACATACATGTGTATATATATATCTATATATACATTTACACAGGTTTGTATAGCTGTTAATATACACACATATGCATATATATGTCAATAAACATTTATTGCCTACTATGTGCCAAGTATTGGCATTGCATTCCTACTATGACAAAATATGACATTTTGTCATATGTATCCCATATATAGAGATACAAAGGAAGGCAAAAGTCAGTTTCTGCCCTTGAGGAGCTGAAAATTTAATGATATGTATTATAGGTATGCATGTGTGTATGTGTATGTTTATGTACTTGTATAATGCATATACATGATGTCCAAAAAACTACACTAAGACTTTTGGAACACCCTCTCTGCCACCCCACTTTGGGTTACATAGTGGAAGGTGCTCTCCTATCAGCCTTGAAGACTACTTTAATTGGCTGCTGAGCCAAAGCTCCTTATATATTCTATAGAAGCAACCCCACCTCACCCTTTCCTGTTGTCTTTATGATGTAAGGATAATTTATTGAGGGGGAGGAAAGCACTCCCTTCCCCTCCACCCCAACAGGAGAGAGTATGGCCTCCCAGGCAAGCTTGCATCTAGACTGAGGCTTCATCTTACTTTCCTTCTACACCAAATCAAAAGAGACACAATCAAAAAGTAGCTCCATCCTAGTCTAAGTAGTCACAGGCTTACCTAGGAGGTCAAAGTGCCAGGGTAGGGAATGTGAGCTCCATACTGGCCCTCTACCTTACCCTCCTCTTTCCTTCCTTGACTGAAGTTAAAAGAAAGAAGAGGTTGGAGGAGCAGGACTGTCCCTTTAGTATCACCACAGAGCTCTGAATTAGCAATCAGTTTAAAGAGTCCTTGGAGCTGATCAAAGGTTGGGTCTATCTCCACGTCAGGGCTGGGTTCTGATGAACATAGGTAAAGTCCTAAGGAATAAGTCCCCTATACCAATTCAGAAAATTAGAATTTAGAAAATTATCTTGAGTGCTGAGAGGTTAAGCAACTTAATAAGGATCACAAATCTGTTGTTGAATCATTTTTCAGTCATGTCTGACTCTTTGTGACCCCATTTGGGGTTTTCTTGGCAAAGACACTGGAGTGGTTGCCATTTCCTTTTCCATATCATTCTACAGATGAAGAAACTGAGGTAAATAGAGTTAAATGACTTGCCCAGGGTCACACAGCTAGTAAGTATCTAAGGGCAGATTCAAACTCAGGTAGTTCTGACTCCAGGCACAGGGCTCTATCCACTGCGCTACTTAGCTGCCTTGATCACAAAACTTCTATGTGTCAAAAGTGGGTCTTGAATCCATGTTTCCCTGACTTGAAAGTCTACTGTTTTTCTTTACTTTACTGTAACTTAAATCCATCATGGAACAAACCTCTTTGTCCACAGGTGGGAGTGCAGAACAATGACTTTTGAATTAGTAGTAGTACTTCTGCTATCCCTCCTTCCCTATCTAATCCACCGCTTCTGTCTTTCTCAGAGACTTGGGTGGCAACTGGACAGAACAGGCCAGGACTGCATGTGGTGGGTCTGGCAGATCTCCAGATTCTGAGCTAGCCAGCACTCACAGCCAGGAAATCGAATAACTCAGAGAGAGGCAAACAGGTACCATAAATCAAGGAAGGGAAGCCATGTCTTGAGTCCAAGACAATAGCATATGTGAGAGAGAGAAAAAGGAGCCTGCCTTCATGTACAGGTTTTAGAAAAGTTGGACACATTAGTCTCATATTCTAAGAGATCAGAAGAGGAAAGAGTGAGGCCAGGGATTACTGTCCAACAGGGAATGAAAGGAGATAGACCAAGGTCTGCAGTCCTAGCAAAGAAAATGCAAACGTTTCAGCTCAGTGGGCTGGGCAGCTAAATCTTGGGTCATTTTCCCTTGGACCTATTACTTTACAAAGTTAAACATAAGCCTTTCACAGAGGAAATGTGTCATGCTAAAAGCAACATCTTAGGTCATCTTCCTGGGTTTATGACGCTCACTTTAATTAACTAACTAACAGCTGTGCTTGCCTTACAAGTAACCAAAGTAAATTCACTGAAATCTCATTATAACACAGTCCATGCTGTGGGGCATCTCCATAGGTGATGCTGCCCTGTGACAAATCTTTTGGTACTTAAGGAATGAAATGAAACTCTTTTGGAAGGGTCTAAAACATGCCTACAGTATACTGAATTTCTCTCTATCAAGAAAACAGTAATGAGTTTCCCTTATACATTTTTTGAATAGGTAAATTGGTATAAACTATCTTAACATGAATAAATGATAAGTATGTATCTCTTTTTTGTAAGGAAAAATATTTAATGAAATGGCATAAGAAAAGTAGCTGTGAAACATTCCTTCCCTAGAAATGAGATACACACTCCCACAAATGTACATATATGCCATCTGAGGGAGAAGTAAAAGACAATGTGGAGCCAGTCCACACATAGAGGGCCAACTCATCTCCAATATGGTTGTTCTCTCCATCAGTCAGTCAACTTAAGGGTCTATTATGTGCCAAACTCTACGCTAAACATTAGGGATATAAAGTAATATAAAAGATAATTTCTGCTCTCAAGGAGTTTACAGTCTAATGGGATCTACCAGTCTCTCCTGTTGCTATTAACTACACTGCCCCAGCCAGGCCTGCTTCTTGGTCTTTTATGTCATTGATACACTTCCAGGAATAGCCCCTCTGGACATGTGACCGTGAGCTTCTCTCTGCTCCCAGGTTGATCTCTAGCTGATGTCCTTGGAATCTCCTGGACAATAGATGAGTCATTTTCTTGTTTGTAGGATATAATATCTTGGGATTGTTCTACTATTGGGATGAGACAAGAAAGTCATTTCCCAGGAGATACCAGCCTTAGCTGCCAGTCTTGCCATATTATCATGACTTGGGGCAGCTAGATGGTACTGTGGATAGAGCACCAGTGCAGGAGTCAGGAAGATCTGAGTTCAAATCTCACCTCAGACACTTGACACTCACTAGCTGTGTGACCTTGGGCAAGTCACTTAACTCTATTTGCCTCATCCTGGGTCATCTCCAGTCATCCTGAAGAATATCTAGTCACTGGATTTAGATGACTCTGGAGGAGAAATGAGGCTGGTGACCTGCACAGCCCTCCTTCACTCAGAACAAAGTCAAGTGCATGTCATGTCATCATTTCTCTGATGACATAGTCTTCTTCAGGCAGCGAAGGATGAACACACACAAACGTTCTCATGACTTATTGGTGAGACAGTGGCCTCCCATCCAGAAGCCCAGAGTCATTTATACTCCTCCCAAATACAATCACAGAGTTATTTGGCTATTAATGCCTTTTGTGTGCGTGTATATTTCGTTCTGCCAATTATAAGGTTTTTTCTTCAGTACACGTTAAGCTGAGAAATAGATAGAGAACACCTGCACTTGCTCGGAAGTAGAGTGCCTGGTCCCTCCACTCCATGCAATTATCATGAACTTCCAGGAGTAGGCCCACCATAATTGCATGCTCCCAGGACTAGATCCTTATCGGCCAGTCTCTCCATTAGACTCTTCCCTCTGTTATGTTTTTCATCATAAATATTTTTTGGAGGTGGGTGAAGTAGAAAGAAGAGGAGAAAATGTAACTTGCTTAGGAGGAAATTAGGAGAAGGATGAGTAGTTAGGGGAATCCAAGAGTATGTGATGGAGAAGACAATTGGCCAAACTCTTTAAAAGGTCTAGCCTTTTGCTGAGAGGTACCAACTCTTCTAAAATTCAGTCGTGACTCTCTTTGGCTATAGATAAATATCAGTGGAAACCTATCATAGCACTTCAACATAGTGAAAACCAAAGCAGAAAAAGTGCTTTAGTAAAAGATGGACTTTGTGAAGCCATTCGCAAAGACAGTTGAGGAAAAGTAGTCTTCTGTTAGTGTGATTGTTTCTTTCCCATCATGTCCTACACCTTCCACCCTGGTCCATCTGTGTTTCTCTTTACAACCAAAGCAACAGGACAGTGCCTCTGAGGTCCTCTTTTTAGAGTGGATCTGAGCCTGGAGAAAGTTGAGCTTATTAGCTTATACCTAATTACCTAATTATACCTAGTTGCCCTTGAAACCACTGATTCCCAGCTAGAAGGAACCTGGGAATTCATCCACCCCAGCCCTCTCATTTCACAGATTAGGGACCTGAGCCCTAGGGTGGTAAAATAATTTGGCTACAGACACACAGTGAATTAGCGGCTGGATCAGCACCAGAACCAAAGTGTCCAAGGCCAAGAGCAATTTTTCCATCATACCGCTCTGGAAAACAATTAAAGGAAAAAAAGAGTTCCTCTGACACTGACCACCTGTATGACCCCAGGAAAGGCCATGGACTTCTCTGGGCCTCATTTTCATTATCTGGAATACAAGAATTTTGGACTTGATGTTCTCAAAATTTCCCTCAAGTTAAAGATCTATGATCCTGTGACTCAGGGGACAAACTATTCCATTCCTGGCTTATTATTTGAGCATTTTGTTATTAAAAGAGAACACTGAGTAGGAGGTCTTAGAAATGGGGACTTCTCTTCATTTCTACTATTGTTTTTGGCATGATTTTGGTCAAGTCACTTGATTTCTGGGGCTCTTTCCAACCATCAGATAGGATTAATTATAACGATGACTTCTAATTTTGTAGTGAATATGAGCCTAGAGTCGTCTGAACTGAACTTTGACTGTGGCCCAAGGTGCCATAAAACACATTTACTATTCAACTTCAATTTCTTGTCTCCATCATTATCGCCACCACCACCACCACCATCATCAGTGGTGTTGTCAAGCATTCACAAAGTGCCTAAAGTGTGTGTTTTACAGCTTGACACTTTCCTCCAGGACAAATCACATGGCCCTAGCTGTCTCATCTTTCAGCAAATTCGACAGGCCATTCACTGAACCTCGTTTATCCTCATGTAATTATTCCTATCCATGACAACTGTCACACATCTGCTGCCAGAAGTTGTGCTCATCCACCCAGATTTGGGAGTTATGATGGAGCTAATAAGGGCAGATGACAGAAATGTGTAGAGTCAATGAAATACATTGTAATAAATTTAGTTGATTTAAGTTATTAGCTATGAAAAAGGATTTGAGGATGGCTCATGGTGACAAGGGGGTGAAACTTGGCATTTTTACTTTGAATCTGAGGTTTGATCCTCATTCAAAACAGCTTGTTCCCTTTGACCTTTTCAAATGTCTTCCCTTAAGACTGTTCCTTTTCTTGCATAGTTGTAGGGGTAGATGAATGCTGGGGGTGTATGGGCAGAGGAATGCCAAAATGGCAAGCCCTAGACACAGGAATTCCATGTCCATGAGCAAGACTAAGTGTCCCCCGCCCCCTGCCCCGTTGAGGCCTCCTAGTGCCCTCATTCGCTCACCCTTCACCCTCACTCCCCCTGCTTTGGCTTAGTTATGCTTATCTTGGCAAGGCTCCTAGACACACAACTTAAGTTGACTTTGCTGAGACCCATGCTCAAACAAGGACTTCAGATTTGAATGGCTATTGAGAATTCATTCTAAGAATGCAGACAACTTATTTATAGACACAAGCATTGGCCCTATGAGCCTACCTAGGGAAAATAATTTGAAGAACTGTGGAAGGACTGTCTGTTCAACAAATATCTTTCCTTATTGGCCCACTATACTCCCTGAAATTCTTAAAACTAGAGTTACTGCTTTGGGTGAAACAAAGGAAATGTCACCACTATTCCGGTAGAAGTAAAATAACCTGTTTATGTAGGTTGAGTTAACCAGATGGCAAAGTAAATGATAGAGTGTTGGAAATGTACTCAGGAAGACCTTCCTCAGGATAAAGACTCTCCTTATCTGTAAAAAGGGGATAAAATTAGAAGCAACCACATGGGGCTATTCAATGGATCCAAAGAGATAACATCTGTAAAACTCTTTCTAAACTTTGAAGTGTTGCATATTATTGTAGATATTACTTTGTATTATTTATTACATATCATGTATTGTATTGTATATGTATTGCATATTATTGTAGATATATTGTATATTATGTCATATATGTATAACATTATATATTGTTATAGATATTATTATATTAACTAGATATTATCAAACATATAATTTGATGGGATGTATTACCTAGTTGACAACACGTAGAAAGATGAGGCCTAAGAACCTAATTTCGATTGGAGTAGAACAGGGTTATCTTTACTAACAGTAAAGATGATGATGATGATGATGATGTGTGTGTGTGTGTGTGTGTGTGTGTGTGTGTGTATAGGAAGGAGCATAGAGGTCAAGAGGGACAGTTTGAAGAGTGGGTCACTGCTACAGACAACATGACCCTGCTGGGATCCACTGTGTGGATCCCTAGGCAACAAGAGTGACAAAAAGGAAAAATGGAAGTTAAGCTGGGGTAGAACATGATTAATCCTAATACACACATTTGCTGAAGAGTGAAATTTAGAAATGAAGTTTGTCGCTTCATAAAGAATTAACATTTTAGAATTCCAGAAGATGAGATAACATGAAATGCTCTACTCATCTTAAAAAAACATCTTTTTTATTTTCTTTTTTAAAATTTATTTATTTTTAGTTTTCAATATTCATTTCCACAAGATTTTGAGTTCTAAATTTTCTCTTCATCTCTCCCCTCCGCCACCTCAAGACACAGTGATTACCCCTTCCCCCAATTTGCCTTCCCTTCTATCACACCCCTTCTCACCCTTCCTCCCTCCCCACCCATCCCCACTGAGAAGACAAGCAATTCAATATAGGTTATATATGTGTAGTTATGTGAAAGACTTCCATAAAAGTCATGTTGTGAAAGACTAACTATATTTCCCTCCATCCTATCCTCGCCCCCCCATTTCTCCTATTTTCTCTTTTGACCTTGTCCCTCCCCAAAAGCTCTTCCATAGCCTGAGACCAATTCATATCTTGGAGGCTTTGAACGGAGGAGCTTTGACTTTGTTTTCTTCTGTTTGCATGCTTTGGTCTTCCTTGTCACCAAAGTAAGATTCTATTGTCTGATTCTTTTTCTAGTTTTTGCTCATTTTTCTGGCCATTTACTTGACTTTTGAGCTCTTTGTCAAGGTAGTTCTCTGTTCCCAGTGGGGATGGGGGCTGTAGTGTCAGCCACTTGATCCCCCCACAATCTGTGGACCTAGAGCTCCAGAAACAGTGGCTGCAGCTTCCCCTGCTGTGGTTGCCATGGGTTCTTCCTTCCCCTTTCCCCTCAGCTGTCCTGAGGCGAGGGCCAGACTACTCCACTCTCCTGCCCTGGTCCCACAGACTTTTTCCACTGATCTTCCAATTTATCCTCAGCATTTTAGGGTTATGTAGTCTGGAACCCACCACAAGTATGAGAGATTCAGTCTCCCCAAGGCCTGCTCAGGTCCCCTCTGTGTACTCATGGCCCACATTGGACTGCGTTCTGCTCCCAGCGTGGTGCAATAGATACTTCCTGGGACCTTCCAGACTGTCTTGGGCTGGAGATTTGCTTCACTCCATCATTCTGTGTGTTCTACAATTCCAGAATTTGTTTAGAGCCATTTTTTAACAAGTATTTGGCTGGGCTTGGTGGAAGTTCTCTAGAAAGTCCATGCTGTTACTCCACCATCTAGGCTCCCCAAAAATTATTTTTACAAATTAAATATATTGTCTACTAACCCCTTTCAAGGCTCACGGTCTTTCCCTCCACTTTAACCTTATATAGAAGACTTCAATGTCTTTGTTTTCTCATTTATTACCTTCCTTTGCAATCTTGACCACAGAGTTAAGTGATTCAATTTTATAATGTCCTCAAATGATCCTTACCCTTTATCCTGCACTACTCAGATAACCTTGCCAAAACTTGGATCCATCCTAGATTGCTCCCCATCATCCACCTCCTCTGGATGGTGCCACAGTGCATAAAGTGCCAGGCCTAGAGTCAGGAAGACTCCTCTTCCTAAGTTCAAATCCCACTTCAGACACTTAGCAGCTGTGTGACCCTTGGGCAAGTCACTTAACCGTCTTGCTTCAGTTTCCTCATCTGTAAAATGAGCTAGAGAAGGAAATGGCAAACCACTCCAGTATCTTTCCCAAGAAAACCTCAAATGGGGTCACAAAGGACTGGGGACAACTGAAAAATGACTGAATCACCTCCTCTGCTTCTACTCAGTAACCAGTATACAGTGCAGGAGGAAGTCATGTAACCATGCTGGCTGAAAATGCTACAAATTTAGGCTATCTAATCTCAACTAGGCCCTCACTGCAGCAAGGTGATGAGTTCTCTTTAGCTAGTTCATCAGATCCACATCTTCCATTATCATCTCTATGCAGCTGACTCCCAGATCTGTATGTCTAGCCATCACCTCTTCCCTCAGCCCCAGTTTCACACCCTCAATTGGCTTTTATATGTATCTGACTGGATGTCCTACAGGGATCTCAGACTCAATGTGTGCAAAACAGAACTCATTATATTTTCTACCAAACATAGTCTCCTTCCCAATTTCCTTATTTCTGTCAAGGATATCATCCTCCTTTTAGTTACCAAGGTTTGAAGCGTTCGGGCCATCATTGATTCTTAACTGTTACTCCCTGCACTTCCTCCCCCATTTCCTTCCTTCTTTCAATTAATTGCCAATTCTTTTTGATTCTAATTCAACAATATATCTAGTATCCATCCTTTTCTTTCCGTTCGCAAAGCCACAAACCTAGTCTGATCCCTCGACTGGACTATTGTATTAGCCTCTTAATTGACATCCCTGACTCAATCCTCCCTTCTCTTCAGTTCTTTCTATGTACAACTGCCAGACTGAAATTTCATAATGTGCTAATCTGAGCTTGTCATCCCACTGCTTACCAACAGCTAATGATTCTCTGTTGTTTCTAGTTAAATAAAAAGTCTTCTGTTTGCCACTTAAAGTCTTCCACTATTAAACTTGGACTACCTTTCCAAGCTTATCATACCAGTGATTGTCCTCTCTTCTAACCCAAATGACCAACTTGTTGTTACCTATAAAGGAAACTCCATCTCCTACTTCTATGATCCAACAACCTGACCATTCCTGGAATGTATTGCTCCTCACCTCCATCCCTAACTCCCTTTAAAATAGCTCATGCTTAGCTCCTGTATCTCCCCAAATTGCTTTGTATTTATCTTGTTTATGTTTTTATTTGCTTTTTTTTTGGTGTCTCTATGTTTATCTTGTTTATGTTTTTATTTGCTTTTTTTTGGTGTCTCTATGTTGTTTCTCCCAACAGAGGGTATGACTCTCCTTTTACATCCTTATATTCTTGGTGCCTAAGATAGTGCTTGACACACAGTAGGCATTTAGGTACTTATTAATTCTTGTTGATTGATTGATGCAGTTAAATGAAATATCGAGGTAAGCAGAGCTTGTCTTAAACAGAGCACATTGTACCTCTTAGAGGTGTTGGAGATTAATTTAAAAAAGAGTGTAAAACCTTTTGCAAATGTGAAATGCAAAACATTCTTTTAATCTGGTGGGAAACTTTCATCCTGACCCTAGCTGGTGACCAGTTTATGCCCCAGAGTATGAGAATCGATTTTCTTTGTAATTTTTGTCCTTGGTAATGAACTAGAAGGTATTGTTGCTAAGGGCCAGTTTGATACACAAATGCATTCTACCTCGGAAATGTCTTTAATTCAAGTCAGCATGCTAGATAGTGTTTGGAATTGTCTTCATACCCAGACCAAGTAATGAAGCAAGGATTAACAAAGATGCCTCTGAAATTCTGAGGGTTCATGTTATTATAAGCAAATAGGTTTTAGTGAAAAGAAATATGCTGAGAGAAAATCACTTGTGTTTCATCCCCTGAGCTTTGTTCACTGGTGCCCATTTCCCACCCCACTTCCCACTCCCAATAAAGATTAAAACAAGGAGGGGTCACAGATTTGCTGCCTCCAACTGCCAGAGTGAGTTTAGTCATACAGCTTCAGGTAGTTTAAACCTGGTGCAATTTAGGGCCCTGTTAAATCCAACTGAAAGAACTCTATTATTGCTTATTGCTTGTTAACTGCCAGGGCAAAGTTCACTGGAAAGCATTCTGGGTTTCTTACCTATAGAACTATGTCTGCTGAAGTCAGGCATTTCAAGTCAACATGCACTTATTAAGCTCCTTTTATTTGTAATGTGCCACACCAGGCTGGAAGATACAAAGATCAGAAAAGGATAGTTACTACTCTCAAGCAATTTACATTTTTCCAGAGGTTGGGATCCAGTATATAAATAATTACAATCTAAAATAAAATATGAGAAAGGCAAGGGAGAAATCCAGCCCCTCTCCCCACAAAAATTGTTAACATCTGTAATGTTCCTTAAGATTTGTAAAATACTGCTATACATTATTATTTTGTTGCTAATAAAGAATAAAAATTCTACCAATGTATGGTCAGTGATTCCAGTATTAGCCCATTAGAAACATATTCAGACTATAGAATAACATAACTGGTGTGTGAATAGCAGTTTCTTCATCTAACAAATGGGGAAAATGATATCTCATTTGATCCTCTAAACCAGTAATATCAAACTCAAATAGAAATGGATACCTACCACTGCACGTTAACTTAGAAAAGCACTTACGCTATATTGTATCCTCATTAATTCTAATGTATTATACTTACGTATTATAATGTAATATAATTCTATATTGTATTCTCATTAATTTTAAATATTTCCCAGCTACATTTTAATAATATTTAACATTTTTAATTACACATTAAAAACAATATTTAACATTTGCTTTTTAAAATTGAGTTCCAAATTCTTTTCCTACTTTCCTTTCTATGCTACATTGTATTCTCATTAATTTTAAATATTTCCCAGTTACATTTTAATAATATTTAACATTTTTTAATTACACATTAAAAACAATATTTGACATTTGCTTTTTAAAATTGTGTTCCAAATTCTTTTCCTACTTTCTTTTCCCCTGCCCCCTCCTGAAATGGTAAGTAATTTGATATAGGCTATACATGTATAATCATGCAAAACATATTTCTGTATTAGTCATGTTGTAAAAGAAAATACAGACCAAAAAACACCATATAAAAAATAAAGTGAAAAATAGCATGTTTTGATCTGTGTTCAGACTCCATCAGTTCTTTCTCTGAAGGTAGATAGGAATTTTCATCATGGGTCTTTTGGAATTGTCTTGGATCACTGTCCAGTTACACTTTTACATGATTCAGGCTAGACTCCTTTGCAGAACTGATATCTCTGCAAAACTATCCTATGATGTCAATCATAATATATTAGCAATAATGAGACGAACTGCTACTTTAAAGCATTTTAAGGTTTGTAAAAGGCCTTTATAGACACTATCTCATTCTTGTCTCCCAGCAGCCCTGGTGAGGTAGGACTTTTATAACTTTTTTAGAACTGAAAAAAAACTGAGGCTCAGCAAGATTAGATGACTCATCCATGATCATATAGCTAGAAAATGTCAATATGGGATTTAAATCCAGGTTTTAGCAACTCCTCATCCAGGGCTCTATCTCTTGCCCTTCACTGCCCCTCCAGATCATTCTGCCTCCCAAGGTACTATGGGCATTGTTATCTCCATTTTTATAGATGAGGAAATGGTACAATTCACATATTGGTGTCATGGTCTATGCTCTAGGTACTGTAGATTGTGATGAGCTTAACGCTAGAGTCACTGGATATACACCAATAGGATTTATATGTTATGTAAGTATCAATAATTTTATTAGGTTTTAGAGTTTCAAGGGCATCAAATGATTTGTGAAGTTGTCAACAGAAACAATCAGCAAAATTCCAAAGAAATTCTCACATCATGTAAAGAAAGACCTTGTGGAAAGTCGAATAAGGGAGCCTCTCCCTGCTATTGATGGTTTGCAGCAGAGGAATCAAACACAAAGGCCACTGCTGCTCAAAACAGAGCAAAATGTAATTGGGAAGTATTTAAGAAGATAAATAAAATACAATAGAACATAGAAAATGTTAATATGTGGTTTTCTGTGGTCAATATGTGGTCTGAAGAGATCCTTATATATTGGTGGCCCCATTTCTATTCCACTGTGGCACCACTGGACAGAAATTAATACTCTTTTTGTTTTTTTAGATTTTTGATGAAAAATATTGGGGTTTAGAGGAATGGTGCGGTGAATAGAGCACTGGGCTTGAAGTCAGGAAGACTCATCCTCAGGAGTTCAAATCCAGCTTCACGCTTACTAGGTGTATGACCCTGGGCAAGTCATTTAACCCTGTTTGCCTCAGATCCTAATCTATAAAATGAGCTGGAGAAGGAAACGGCAAATCATTCCAGTGTCTTTGCCAAGAAAACATCAAATGAGATCATGAGTAGTCAGACACAACTGAATAACAAGAACAGAAAGATGGCATCATATTTTTAATTTTAGCTATTTCTCTCTATCATCATGCCCCAACATATCAATGTGAAATAAAGGATTTAGAAGCTCAGAGATTTTGGTATCCTTTCCAGAACAGACAAAGAAGGTTATTACTGAAATGTTGTGACTTCAGGGGTTCCATGAAGAATCCTTCATCCTCAGATTTCTCTTCAATTTATTCAGGGATGCTTGAAGTTCAACAGTTAAAGATGGATTCCTTTGTCTTAAATCATATTACAGTATAAATGTCCAGGGGAGAGGACTGATCAGTCATTTACATCTTAGTTAAAATTATCCAGATCTTCAGTGTTTTATGGGAGGCAAAATCAGTAAGGTACGAAGGTTCTGGGATCCTAAGGATGGAAGAGGAAAGGAGTAATATTTAAATTATATTTAGAGGATAAAGGGAACAGAAGGGAAAGATAGGAAACTGAAGGCACATTTTCAAGGACATAGCCTTCAGCTCTGCTGGGCATGTGTTTGTGGATTGGAGGATGTATCTGTAGTCCCAGGAGGACCAGGTCAGGCCTTAGACTCAGTCTCTTTGTAGGCTGTAGCAGTTGGTACCTTCTGTTTTGTTGCGGTAAGAAGAGTTCTCTCCTCTTTCTAGTCTAAAATATGTTGAAAGGCCAAGCTCTTTGAAACACTTCTTATAGCCCAGGTCTCCATTATTGTTAGCCAGCAAGTATTGACTTTAAGTCAAATACATTCAAATACTGAAGCTGAAGCCTATGTACTTTGGCCACATAATGAGAAGAAGGGACTCATTGGAAAAGGCCCTGATGTTGGGAAAGATTGAAAGTGGCAGGAAAAGGGGAAGGCAGAGGATGAGATGAATAGATAGTGTCATGGAAGCAATGAACATGAGCTTGGGCAGACTACCTCCCCTCCTCCTCTTTCCCCTCTTCCTGCTCCCCCCTTTCTTTCTTCTTCGTCTTCCTCATCCCCTCTTCTTCCCCTCCTCCTTCTCTTCCTTGTCTTTTTTCATCCTTCCCCTGCATTCCAGCTCCTTCCAATATAGTCCAATTCAATTCAACAAATCTTCCTATGTACAAAGTAGAAGCCAAAAGTCATTTAATCTCTCAGCGTCTTAGAACTATCTACTAAATATCACAGGCAGTTTAATCTGATGGTGGAACAAGAATTTTTAAAGGGATTTTTCCTGTGGGTGATATCAGAGATCCTTCACATACATGTAGGGTGTCCAAAAAGATTGCACTAAGACTTTTGGGATGATGTGCAAGGCTCTAGAGTCACAAAGAAAAAAATGAGAAATAGCTTATGTCTCAAAAAACTGAAATTCCACTTCTTCTTCCCTCAATCCACCCTCCTCTTCCATCCCCCTCACTCATAATGCTTTTCAGCACAGAGTATTGTTCATATTCCTTCTTTTATGCTCAGCACAAGGTGAGGTGAGGAGCTAAAACTGCCATATTAACTGCTCTGGGAAAAGGTTTGCTAGGAGAGGAGGTTGAAACCAACGCTAACAATGATGTTTGGGTTTTATTCATGGATTTCATTGACTTCTGCTCTTACTTTTCCTAGCGACTTAGTCCATTTTGTCCCTTATCAATTTAGTCAAGTGAGGACTAAGTATTTAATTCCATTTAATAGGCAACATCATTGTGAAACAGGAAAAGATTTGGAGCCATGTGATGGGTAGCTAGGTGGTACAGAGGATAGAGCTCTAGGCTGGAAGATTCTTCTTTCAGAGTTCAAATCTGGTCTCAGACACCTACTGTTTGTGTGACTATGGGCACCTCACTTAACCCTATTTGCCCCAGTTTCCTCATCTGTAAAATGAACTAGAGAGGAAATGGCAAGCTGCTCCATTATATCTTTGCCAAAAAATTCCAAATGAGGTCATGAAGAGTCAGTCACAATTGAATAACAAAAATAGGGCTGTTTTCATAGTGGGAAAAAATCTTTAGTTTACCAAATGCCCTTATGATTATATGAATTTCAATATATCTTGAAGGGGAGGAGAATGATTGAAAGGTGTCAAAGAGTTAGATAACTGTATCCAAATATCTTTGGTCAATAAAATTAAAACTTCTTTAAAGGGAGAAGGAGAACATGATGGCTTTGGACTAGCTAGAAATTACTAAATATCTGGAAAGTATAAATACAGGAAATAGGTAGGAGTTTCCATGCATTTTTTCCTCTCAGTCTCAGGAAAAGTAATATTTTCCATCATGGATTAACACCAAAAAGAGTATTAAAATGAATTGCTCTGAACTCACTTTTTTGCTTTTCTTTGGGACTTCTGGCTTTTGTTTTTGAGAAATTGATCTTTCATACCACATTCAATTCTCTAGGCACAGCTGGGAAGAAAAGAAACACCCCAAAACAACAACAAAAAACCCCTTGCTTTATGTGGACTGTAGCAAACAACATTAAGGATATGGCTGCTTCAACTCTTGGGAGAACAAAACAGTAGTTGTGGCAATAAATGTTGATGCCTTCCCCCCAGCTCCCAAAGTGACCCCACTAGCAGTGCCACCCAGGACAGTCATGTGACCGCTCTGACAGGCACTCATTCATAATTTGATGAGGCCCCCATCTAGAATCTGGCAGCCTGACAACACAGCACCTGCTTAACCCAAGTTGTGAGTGAGGGAGTCCCACAGCAGTCAATGAAATGCTGTGTTTTTAAAGGGCCCTTTTTTTCATTCAGTATTGTTTCAGCACCATTTCCCAAGAGCACAAAACTCTGGCTAAACCCTTTAGATGACTATGTTGGTCAGAAGATGACCCAAGGAGTTATTCTTTGGCTATAATAAGGCTTAAGGGGTCTGGGGACAGATTTTTTTTCCTCCCTGCAATTATACAGGGATATTTAGATACTTAAGTTGCTTTTAAAAAACTATAAAAATTCATTCTATTTCTGCTCCTCCAAAATGTCTAATTTTTCAAAAAAGGAAAACCAATGTGTTTATTTGTTGGCATTTGTTGAATGCTTGTGTGTACTGTATTGTGCTTGGAGCTGAGGAGTACATAAAAAAGTGAAATATAGTTCTTGCCCCTTAGATGCACACAGTCTGTCTGCCTGTCTGGAAGGAAGGAGGGAAGGAGGGAAAGAAGGAAGGAAGGAAGGAAAGGAGGGAGGGAGGAAGGAAACAAGTATTTATTAAGCACCTACTATGTGCCAGGGACCTTGGTCTATCACAATAATCCTAGGAAGTAGGTGCTGTTACTATCCTCATTATATAGTTGAGGCAATGGAAAGAGAAGTTAGTTGACTTGCCCAGAGTCACATAGCTAGTAAGTATCTGAGGCTGGATTTTACTGCAGACCTTTCAGACTCCAGGTCTAGTGCTTTATCCCCCATCCCCTGTAGCACCTAAGTGCTGGAGAGACCAGACAAGGAGCACTATGTGGTTAACCGAGTCATACAATGGTTCAGGAAGTATTAAATACTATAGGATTTGGGGAAATGTTGAGATCAGCAACTATGGGCTGGAGTATGGAATCGGAGAGAACCACAGAATATGGTTTTATGTGGTTCTGTTCTAAGGAGATCTTAGAGATCCATCATGAACTCACTCTATGACATTGGCCAAGAAACTTTATCTCACTGAGTCTCAGTTTCCTCATCTGTAAAGTGAAGCAAAAGACTAGATGATTTATCATAGAATTACAGACTTCCAGAGCTGATTCTGGGATAGGTCATCTAGTTCCAGTATCATATGTCTATTGTTGGAACGGACCTTAGAAGCCATCTGGTCCAAGTTCTTCCTTTTACAGATGAGAAACCCTAACCCTTCTACAGCCGCTGACGTTAAATGACGTGCTCATCATCACATGGGTAGTAAGTGATAGAGGTGAGATTTTTAATTCTCCTCCTCTAACTCTAACTTTAGTGATCTTTCCACGTTACAGTTGTTTCTCTATTCAATCTCTGCATTTAAAAAATGCTGAGGTCTGAGAGTTGAAGTGACTTGATAAAAATTACAGGTAGTTAGCAATAGAACAAAGAAAGATGAAAAAACAGGTTTTAAATTGGATCACCCAGGACAGTGGCCTATGGAAAATTCTTATTATTTCCAATAGCTGTAGTAGTAGTAATAGTAAGAAATAATAGTAGTGACCGTTATTGATGACAGTGATATTTATGCTATGTCACATGACCCGTGTGTTATTATTTTTTCTAATAGCCGGAGTAGTTGTTATTGACAGTGGTGTTTATCATATTTTACATCCCCTGTGGATTATGATTTATATTCCTAATAGTTGTAATTGTAGTAGAAGTAGCGGTAGTGGTTGAGTCATTTCAGTTGTGTCCAGCTCTCTGTTAGTAGCATTAGCAGTAGTAGAGATAGGAGCAATAGTAGTGGTAGTCCAGCATGGTGATGTCATCTTGGTCCTCTTGGAGGATGAAGGACAGCAACCCATCAGTAGTAGTAGCAGCAGTAGGAATGTTAGACACTTAATAGGATCCTGACTTTTAATTCTACGTTTTCCTCTGAATAAATCCTCTAGAACCACTAACATCCATAAGTAGAATTAAAAATCCCTTCATAGGTGATACCTGTATTAATCAATAAGGTGGAAGGGAAAGGAATAAGCATTTATAGAATATCTACTATGTGCCAGGCACTATATTAGGTAATACATATATATATACATATACGTATATGTATATATACGTATATGTATATACATATAAGTGTGTGTACATATATATGTACACAGCTATACATGTGTGTATATATTATATATCACATATGCATGTGTGTGTATATATATAAATATAGATGTATGTATGTATATAATTTGATCCTGACAACAATTCTGTGAGATTGGTGCTGTTACTATCCTCATTTTATAGATGAGGATAGATGTTTGTCTCTGTTTGAGACAAACAGAGTTAAGTGATGTGCTCAGAGTCACAAAGACAGACCAGATTTGGACTGAGGTCTTCCTGACTCCAGGCCCTGAACTCTACCTGCCTGGATGAATTTAAACAAAAAACAGCCAACCTAGGATCAGTTGATCACCCTTGAAATTACGGAAGGTTATTTTCAAGGACTCTGGACTCCTTAAATATACTTTATACAAGGAAATGGTAGAAACTGTTCAATACAACACAAATAGTTGCAAAAAAAAATTGCTCATTCCTCTTCTAGCCCTGTTCTGGTTCCTGGACTTCCAAACTACAGTGTCTCATTCTGGAACTTCCTGTGGTACTTTAGCTTCTCCCTCCCCACTTTCAGCTCTCTTTTGTGAGTTGTTTCTCCCCTCCCCATTAGAATAGAAACTCCTTATAGGCAGGCACTGTCTTTCTATTTTTCTTATATTTATATCTTGTATTTCTAATTCTATTCTTAGCACTTAGAATAATGTCAGGCACATACAATAAATGCCTATTTTCTTCCTTTCTATCTACCAAATACCTAAATACTACCTTGAGGATAGAAGTATAAATCAGAAACTCACTATCTTTTATAAACTAATGGATAATAAATCCCCATACTACAAATACAGATCTTGAGATAACTTTGAAATTTAACACAGAATTGTATGAGAACCAGAGGATTTTCACTGACAAATTTGTTGTCTGCAATGAACTAGATCTAACAATGGTCTACAAAAATTTAAGAACAATATTTTCAATAGACATTAGTGTCCAAAATAGCTATATTCTGAAACGAAAAATTTTCAACATTTAGCAACGTAGTAGATGTTGCTAAACCACATAGGAAGATGAGCCTCCCTTTTGCTACCAGAGTTGTCCCATAGATCCTTCCAGTGAACCTTGAGAGCATGATTGGAGATCCCAAGACTGTTCATCAATCAGAAAAAGCAATTATTTTCTGCACTGCAATTGTTCACAGAACATTAAACATTTAAAAAAGGTAGGCTATCGACTTATCCTAGGACCATTTGTGACCGCACCATATCAGAAAGACTAGAATGAGATGATAACTACAGTGATAATGATGAAATTCTTATGAAAGTATTTGTCCCTTGTGAGGCTCAGATGAGATCATATGTAGAAAATTATTTCCAAATATTAAAGTTTTATAAAATTAAATTATTAATTGTTATCATTAATAAGAAATGAGTTATTCCTTTTTCAATGGGGTTGAGCTAGAAATAGTCCTAGAACAAGCTGATAGTCTAGTAAAATTCTTTTAAATTTTTATGTTTTATGGACTAGTGCGGAGGTACATAAAATAACTGTGTTTTGTAGTTGAATGAAAGCATTAAAACATTTGTGCAAAATCTGTAGGCTCATTGAAAAGACCTTCTGTGGTAGACAGGACAACAAAGACGGCCAGTATCTTCAGCCTGTTTCCACATTTTAGTCTTCTCTGCTTGGTCTCTACGATTTGAAAGCTTTTCATTCCATGTAGCTTGGAGATGATGAATATTCGGTGTGGCAGGGTCTATGCAAAACATTCTTAAGTTTTTAAGAGTCAGTATTATATCTGGGCAATTATGAACAGCAGTCAAGTCTGTGACAGTGCTCTGGCTACAGTACAGTTTAGGGGTTAAGTCCTTAACATCTTGACGTCTTCATTTATTGTGTCGGGGTTTGTTTTCCATGCGTAATGATCATCATTATCAAATTTGTTATATCACAAAATGTTTTCAACATTCATTTCCACAAAATTTCCATTAAGTTTTCAACATTCATTTCCACAAAATTTCCATTAAGTTTTCAACATTCATTTCCACAAAATTTCCATTAAGTTTTCAACATTCATTTCCACAAAATTTTGATTTCCAAATTTTCTCCCCATCTCTCCCCTCCCTCACCCCAAAATGCCAAGTACTCTTATTACCCCTTCCACCAGTCAGCCCTCCCTTCTAACATCCCTCCCTTCCCTTATCGCCATCTTCTCTTTTGTCCTGTAGGGCAAGATAATTTCTATACCCCATTACCTGTATTTCCTATTATTTCTCAGTTGTATGCAGGAACAATACTCAACGTTTGTTCTTAAAACTTTGAGTTCCAACTTCTCTTTCTTCCTCCCTCCCCACCCATCCCCACTGAGAAGGCAAGCAATTCAATATAGGTTATATATGTGTAGTTTTGCAAATGACTTCCATAATAGTCATGTTGTGTAAGACTACCTATATTTCCCTCCATCCTATCCTGCCCCCATTTCTTCTATTCTCTATTTTGACCTTGTCCCTCCCCATGAGTGTTTACTTCTAATTGCTCCCTCCTCCCATTTGCCCTCCTTTCCATCATCACCCCCAACCTGCTTAACGCTTTCTCTCCTATTTTCCTGTATTGTAAGATAGGTTTTCATACCAAATTGAGCGTGCATGTTATTGCATCCTTGAGCCAAATGTGATGCGAGTAAGCTTCACTTTTTCCCTCTCTCCTCCCTCCTTTTTCCCTGCATTGAAAAGGCTTTTTCTTGCCTCTTTTATGAGAGATAATTTCCCCCATTGTATTTCTCCCTTTTTCCTCCTAATATATTCCTCTCTCACCTCTTAATTTTATTGTTTTTTTAGATATAATCCTTTCCTGTTCAACTCACCCTGTGCTCTCTCTGTCTCTGTCTCTCTGTCTCTGTCTCTGTCTCTCTCTCTCTCTCTCTCTCTCTCTATATATATATATATATATATATACACACATACATACATATATACATATATATACATACATATACACACACACATTTATATATATATATATATAAATGTGTGTGTGTGTGTGTGTGTGTGTGTATGTGTGTAATCCTACCAACTACCCAGATACTAAGAAAAGTTTCGAGAATTACAAATATTATCTTTCCATGTAGGAATGTTAACAGTTCAACTTTAGTAAGTTCCCTATGATTTCTCTTTCCTGTTTACCTTTTCATGCTTCTCTTGATTCTTAGGTTTGAAAGTCAAAT
>CM053771.1:199755225-199787589 GCA_028658325.1 Potorous gilbertii
TCTTTTCAGCTCTGGTCTATTCATCAAGCATGCTTGAAAGTCCTCTATTTCATTGAAAGACCATTTCCCCCCCTAAAGTATTATACTCAGTTTTGCTGTGTAGGTGATTCTTGGTTTTAATTCTAGGTCCTTTGACTTCTGGAATATCATATTCCGTACCCTTCAATCCCTTAATGTAGAAAATGCTAGATCTTGTTGTCCTGATTGTACTTCCACAATACTCAAATTGTTACTTTCTGGCTGCTTGCAGTATTTTCTTCTTGACCTGGGAACTTTGCAGTTTGGCTACAGTGTTCCTAGGAGTTTCTCTTTTTTGATCTCTTTCAGGAGGTGATCAGTGGATTCTTTCAGTATTCATTTTGCCCTCTGGCTGTAGAATATCAGAACAATTTTCCTTGACAATTTACTGAAAGGTGATGTCTAGGCTCTTTTTTTGATCATGACTTTCAGGTAGTCCCACAATTTTTAAATTTTCTCTCCTGGAACTATTTTCAAGGTCAGTTGTTTTTCCAATGAGGCATTTCATGTTATCTTCCATTTTTTCATTCTTTTGGTTTTGTTTTGTGATTTCTTGGTTTCTCATAAAGTCATTGGCTTCCATCTATTTCATTCTAATTTTTAAAGAACTATTTTATTGAGTGAGCTTTTGAACCTCCTTTCCATTTGACTAATTCTGCTTTTTAAAGCCTTCTTCTCCTCATTGACTTTTTGGACCTCTTTTTCCAACTGAGTTAGTCTGTTTTTAAAGGTGTTATTTTCTTCATCATTTTTTGGGTCTCCTTTAGCAAGTTTTTCATGCTCTCTCATTTCTCTTCCCGATTTTTCCTTCAATTCTCTTACTTTATTTTCAAAATCCTTTTTGAGCTCTTCCATGGCCTGAGACAACTGAATATTTATTTTGGATGTTTGGGATACAGAAGCTTTGACTTTTATGTCTTTCCCTGGTGGTAACCATTGTTCTTCCTCATCTGAAAGGATGGGAGAAGATACCTGGTCATCAAGAAATTAACTTTCTATAGTCTTATTTTTTCTCCATTTTTTGGACATTTTCCCAACCAGTTACTTGACTTTTGGGTTCTTTGTCAAGAGTAAGGTATACTCTGTAAGATCTCAGTTCCTCCAAGGTGGCACAATCAAGCCTGCACACTGATCTGGCCACTGAGTGTGAAATTAAGATCAATTGCTCAATTCCCCCAGGAACTTTAGGTGGGAGAAAGGCTGCCACTCAGGGCTGAGGTTCATATCCTCTGCTCAATTCCCCAGGGCCTTATGATGAGGCCTCCAACAATGGATGTTGGCTGCTGCCTGCTGTGGGAGCCACCACCTGCTGAGGCCTGTGCTGCTGCCACCTGGGGCTAGAGCTATTGGGGGGCCCTGCTCCCTTCTTTGCCACTTGAAAAAGCCCTCTCATTGACCTTTGGCATCTGTGGGTTGAGGGACCTGTGAACTGCCCCTGATGCCACTGGGGATTCTATCCCCAAGACCTGCTCTGGTCCTCCTCCCTGCACCCCTTGGTCAAGGCTAGACTGGATTCCACACCCATCCCTTGCAACAGACCTTTTCCCTCATCCTTCCAGGTCACCCTGGGCTGGAAGTGTCCTCCACTCCACCGTTCTGTAGCTTCTGCTGCTCTAGAATTTGTTGAGAGTCATTCTTTACAGGTATTTTATGGGCTGTGGGGGAAGAACTAGAGTATATGCATCTTTCTACTCTGCCATCTTGGCTCTATCCCCCCATAAAGGATTTTTTAAAGCTGAACTGTTTACATTCCTACATGGAAAGATAATATTTATAACTCTTGAGACTTTTCTCACTATTTGGGCAGGTGGAGGGATTATACACACACACACACACACACACACACACATACACATATATATAGACAGAGAGTACAGGTTGAGTTGAATCAGAAGAGATGATATCCATACAAAAATAAAATTAAATTAAGGGGTGAGAGAGGAAAATATTGAGAGGAGAAAGGAAGAAATGGAATAGGGCAGACTATCAATCATAAAAGAGTTAAGAAAAATCTTTTTCAATGGAGGAGAAAAGGTAGGAGGTGATAGGGGAAAAGTGAAGCTTACTCTCTTCACATATGGCTTAAGGAGGGAATAACATGCTCACTAAATTTGGTATGAAAATCTATCTCACACTACAGGGAGAGAAGGGGAGAAGTGGAGTAGGGGAGATGACAGAAAGGAGGGCAATTGGGAGAAGGGAGTAATTAGAAGTAAACACTTTGGGGAAAGGGCAAGGTCAAATGAGAGAATAGAAAAAAAGGGGGGAGACAGGGTAGGATGGAGAGTAATCATAGTTAGTGTTAGACAACATGACTATTATGGAAGTTTTTTGCAAAACGACACATATATAACCTGTACTGAATTGCTTGCCTTCTCAGTGGGGATGGGTGCGGAAGGAGGGAGAGAAGTTGGAATTCAAAGTATTAGAAACAAATGTTGAAAATTGTTGTTGCATATAACTGGGAAATAAGAAATACCCATATAGAAATTTGTGCTGCCCTACAAGAAAAGAGAGAAGATGGGGATAAGGGAAGGGTGGGGTATGGTAGAAGGGAGAGCACATTGAGGGAAGGGATAATCACAATGCAAGGTGTTATGGGGTGGGGGAGTGGACAGATGAGGAGAAAAATTGGAACTCAAAATTTTGTGGAAATGAATGCTGAAATCTAAAAATAAATAAATAAAACTATTTAAAAAAAGAAATATATCCAGTTCAATTAGGCACCTAAATAAACCTTAGTGATGAGGTGATATATGCCAAGATTTTCCCTCATTATCCTAAATAATAAACAATTGCCCAGCTATTCAGCCAACCATGACCTCTGTCTTTCTCTTTACTCTCAGGCAAGAGAGGAAAGATACATTCTAAACTGATTAATGACCACTGAATAAAAACATCATGCACCCAGATGTGTCAGAAAGGCTATTCAAGAACAATGAAAGGCTATAAGTCACAGTTATCTTCCTCTCTGACAGATTAGGCCTCTTAAAACAGCCCTTTTCCCAATAGGATTCCCAAAGGGTAAGGTGGTATGCTCCCTACTGGAAAGAGCCCCGGACCAATAACCAGATTTGTTTTTAAGTTCTGACAGATTCTGCCATGGATTCCAATGGTGCCCTTGAAGGAGTGAGGTCTTTCTGAGCCTACTTTCCTCATTTCTAACATAGCAACCTTAGAAGAGTAGATCCCTAAAGTCCCTCTCAACTCTAAATCCTAAGATCCTTGGTGAAAGGTAGGACAGTAGCTATAGGATGGTGGATCCAAAAAGGCTGGCTCTCCACAGAGCAGGCTTTGCAGCAGTATATACCACAAGAGAGAAGAGTGAGTTTTCCTAGTGGGGGATAGAAGTTTTACTTTCAAAAGACAAAGATGATTTTGGTTATTTTGGAGAGTAATGTCCCCCTCCCCACTTCCTATTGTTAACACAATCTAAAGTCACTCTCTACTGGCTACAAACTGCTTCCTATTAAGTTTCATATTAAGACCTTTGGATGAGGACAGGAAAGCAGCTCACTTTTTGTGCTAATCCAAGTATAGGTGTGGGGGAATACCAGGAAGTTGAATACCAAGGGGAAGGATGCTAAATCATGTCTGTGTGTGTGTGTGTGTGTGTGTGTGTGTGTTTGTGTATTGAAGTTTCTTGCCACTGAAAAAAGATAAAATTTGAAAAATAATCTTCTCCCTTGTACTATGCCCAGAATTCAGGTAACTGACTGCCACCAGGTAGATAGCTGCAATTTGGATTGTGAAGCACAGTCTACATAATTGTGTTCCTTTAGATTTAGTAGAAGACTGGAGCAAAATATTTGGAGCAAAACATAAAGAAATACCATGTACTTTGACTATCTTGCTAGCTTTTGTTAGTATTCTGAGATGTGATATTAAAAAGACTTCCTTCTAATCAAATCTCTAATATAAGGGGAGCAGATAGACTTATTCTGTTCTTAATAATATATAAAAAATACTTATTATAAGCTAATTAAGATATAGTTACTATAAGTGGGTATTAGTTGATATGCAAATACTTTTAAATGTACTTAAAGTTACTTAGAAAGGAATTCTATTTAAAAACAATAATGTTATTCACATGAATATATAAAAAGAGTGAGTTAAAGTCCTACAGATTGGATAGAAGAGCCAATCATCAGCCGTTAATATATGATCAGCATATTCATGTGTGCATCACTCCCCTACAGCAATGAGATTGGGATAAATTTTTGTTATCTTTAGATTTTTTCCAAAACATTACTGAGGACAAGGAGTCACAATATCTTTGATAAGATCCTATTATCTGGGATCAGGAAATTACACATTAACGACTTAACTCAACATTTGCAATATATTATATTGTCTTTGATACTAGCTAGCAGTATATTAGCCAAAATGTTGCCCTTAATTTACACTTTGTGGCTATTTGCAATATTTCCTCCTCTCCAATCCCTGGAAAAGTATAAAACAAGTACTTTCCTGTAATTTAATACTTGTTCTCTTAATATTACAATCCTAAATTCATGGACTTAATGTGCTACATTTCTTTAAATCTAGGGAAAAGGGAAAATTACATTTCCAATCTATACATCTCTATTCCATCTGTTACAATGCTTATGGCTATAACAGAATTCAATTCCTAAAGGTTACAATGATTACATATTTCACCTAATGCCTCCAATTCCAGATGTACATAACTTAATCACATTTGGTTTTTAAGCTAACCACAACTTAATAGCATTTGTTTTTTAAAGTTCTGAGTTTTATTCTAAAAGTTGTTTAAATGTTTCTTGAACTGTTTTATCGTATAATTTTCCAAGACCTCTATTTACTCTTTCTAAAGTTGGCATGAATAAAATAAGGTTACTAACTGTATATGGCTGGGTAAGAAGATTAAGCTGCATTCATATAAATATAGCTTTTAGAACAAGGGAGGCTGATGATTTTACTTTATCCTGCCATGGTCAGATAACATCTGGAGTCTGGGTTCTGTTTTGGGTACCTCATTTTACAAAGAACATTGATAAGCTGGATGGTTTTTAGAGTAAGATGACTGAGCTGGTGAGTTGGGAGACACATTGTCATTCTTTGGTCAATTTAGTCAGGTCTGTCTTTGGGACCCAGTGGATCACATTGTCCATGGGGTTTTCTTGGCAAAGATACTGGAGTGGTTTACCATTTCCTTCTCCAGTGGATTAAGTCAAACAAATATTAAGTGACTTGCCCAGGGTCATGCAACTAGTAAGTGTATGAGGCCACATTTGAATTCAGATCTCCCTGTTTCCAGGTTGGGCACTCTATACAATGAGTCACCTACTGCCTGCCAGGGGAGATATTAAATCTCAAATGAAAATGAAAAATCAGTCAAAAATTCTGATCATATGTGTGTAGGATAATTATATCAGAATGTTCCTCTCTGAGAGATTCTATGTAAAGGTTGAGATGTTTGAACTAGGTACCTATAGCACATAATTTGTACGTATCAATTTATGAACCCTTTTTTTGCTTATTGCATTCTTAAAGAGGTCTCAATTTTCAAAGATACTCAACCTATAGAACATATAGAACCACAGCCACCTGCAAATCCATATGAAGTGTTCATCTTCATAGATATACCATATATGATACATTTTCCTTCATTGACCAATTGTAATGCTACAAAATATAGATCTTGAATGGAGGGGTGAGAGGTAATATTTCAAAAGTACAAAAACCTTGACTAATTGTGATGCCTCAAAACTTCAAGGGATAGATCCTAAAGCCAGGGGTAAAAATGATATCCCAGAAGCATGAGAGTTGGTTCCTAAAGTAACACACATACAGCACCATAAGCATGCCTCTTTGCCTACAGAGGTCTCATGTTTTGCATTACTATAGATGGCACAGTGCCAAGAGTCAAGGATTTTTGAGGGAACTGAAATAAACATGAGTCTGGGGACTGAAATAGTCACGTTTTGTCCTAAGGCAGTAGTGGCCACCATAGGCATTCATTTTTGATATGTTGGTGAATTTCTAAACCAAGGACACATAAATTTGAATCAATTGTTTTTATACGTGTACTAAAGACTGCAAAAGATTTTTTTCACAGAGAAACAAGAATTTGAAGGTGGGAGAGGATGTTTACCTCATTTACACTGGCAAAGGTTTGGTACAGTGCTTGCTTCAATAGCCTTTTGTCAAACAAATGTATCTGATGACCCTTCATGTGCCTGGAAAACCATGTCAGATGAGAATTGGAGGAAGGAACTGGGTATGTTTAGTCTGGAGAAGAAAAGTTCTTGAAAAAAATGATAGTCATATCACATAGTGGATGGACTACCATTCAATTCAAGGAATGTTAGTTAGACATCTTTCTATGTGCAAGGCACTGTGCTAAATATTGGGTTACAAAAGACAAAAATGAACCAGTCTTTGTCCTCAAGAAGCCTACATTTTACTGAATAATAATAGCTAGCATTTATACAGCACCTTAAAGGTTTGAACAATGTTTTACAAAAAATGATTTCATTTTGTCCTTACAACAATCCTGAGAGGTAGGGGCTATTATAATCCCTCTCTTACAGGGGAAGAAACTGAGGCAGAGAGAGGTTAAGCAATTTGCTTAGGGTCACACAGCTAAATAAATAGCTAAGGTAGGATTTGACCTAAGGACTTCCTGACTTCAAGTACAGCGCTCTATTCACTGTGCCACCTAGCTGGATATTGGAAAGGTAATAGATTTACTCAACTTGTTCCCAGATGGCAGAATTAGGATCCACAGTTGGAAATTATAAAGAGGGAAATTCCAGCTTATCCTAAGAACAAACATGATGTATCTGATTTTGTCATCCTAAGGGTTGCCAGATGTAATTGACTAGGATTGTATCTAATCATGGACATGATAGCATCCTCCATCCTATACCTGAGCAGAAGAGTTTTTGTATTTAGATATAGGACTTGACATATTTCCCTGCTGGTTTTCAGCTCATTTATTTCTGCATATTGTTTTAATTCATCAAGACAACTTTGCTTCCCAAAATATTAGTTATCTAGCTTTGTATCATCTGCATGTTTGATAAGTATTCATTTTGTATCATTATCTAAGTCAGGGGTTCTTAAACTGGGATTTGTGAATTTGTTTTTTAAATATTTAATAATTATTTCAATTTAATAGGCTGCTTTTATAATTGTACTATTTTATTTATTTGAAAAACATTATTTCGAGGGGAGAATACAGACATCACCCAATTGCCAAAGGGGTCTGACATAAAAAAGGTTAAGAACTCACAATCTGAATAATTAATTAAAGTGTTGAACAGAAGAGGCCCATGTTTAGGGTCCTGAAGCATGACTAGACACTTGATTAGTGCTTTTGGTTATAGGTGTTCACTTACAGTGCAGTCTGATTTTGCCATCCTGCTCATGAAGCTTTTATGAAAGACTTTTTCAGTGAAATAAAGATATAGTATTAATAGAAACAAAAAGCATTAGAGCTGAACGGGACCTTAAAAACCATCTATTCAACATTTTGATTTTTCAGATTAGGAAAACACAGCACAGCAAGGGGAGATGACTTGTCCAAGGTCATATAGCTAGTTAGTGGCAGAAATGGATCTAGAACCCGGATCTTCTGACTTTGGTTCATCAGCCTTTCCATTGTCTCCTCCCTTAAATTGTGATCTCTTTGAGGAGATCTCCTTGGTCTTAGCCTTCCATTGTATTCTCAGCATTTAACATAGTACCTGGCACATAGTACTTAATGAATGCTTGTTGGCTGACTGACAATTCTGTCTCCTCTCTATTCCATTCTTCTAATCTGTTTCCTAACAGAAAAGGACAATAAAAGATCATAACATACATGCAGACCTGTAAGAAGCCTTAAAGATTGTTTCATTCAGCCCCCTTTTACAGATGAGAAGATTGAGCTCAAGCCAGATTCAGTGACCTGCTCAAGGTGACACAGATGTTTCATAGCACAAGCTGGATATGAACCGCTGCTTTCGCTTCCAAATTACTACTCTTTCTGCAACACAGAATGACAATAGTAGGAACCTTTGTGTAACCTTCCAGGATGACAAAGCCCTTTGTTCACAATAAACCTGTGAGGTAAGTAATATAAAATTATTGCCCCATTTTACATGAGAAAACAGCCTAAGGAAGACTGAGTGATTTGCCTAGGGTCACACAGATAGACATTTGTCAGAGCCAGGACTTAATTACAACTGGTATTTAACTTGATGCTTTAAAGCTTACAAAACACTATACACACACACACGTTATCATAGATGTGTGTGTATATATAATGCGCGTGTATTTTATACATATATTAGATATATCTATATATATTTTCTCATTGAGCACCACAACAAGACTGTGAGGAAGGTCATAAATGTAACATGGTCACCATTTTATAAGTGAAAAAAATGAGATTCAGAGAGGTTAAGTGATGTAACAGCTAGTTAGTTGTTGAAGTTGGTTTCAAACCTGAACTTCCTGACTCTAATACAATACACTATATGCTAAGATATGAGTTCAATTTGATGATTTGTTCTTAAACCCAAATTCTGGGTTGGCCCTTGCCTACCAGTCCCTAGAGTCTTCTCATTCAGTTAAATAATTGAGTTTATGCATATTGGGTTTCCCATAGGGTGCCTTGTGGGTTTGGCTAGAATCTAAAAAGCAAGTATTCTAAAACCAAATGAAAATGTGTATTTCTAACTCAGTAGAAATTAATTCTTACTCATCTAATTATGATTATAAGTATGTCTAGAGCATGACCTGGGTGGGCTGTATGTGTCAGCCACCTGACTCACACTCTGGTAGAAAGAATATTGGACCAAGGGACTAGATCTCTGAATTATTACTGGACCAATGGGAATGCTCCCCCAAAGAAGCCCATGAAATGAAATGATGAAATACTTGTACTTCACACTTATAAACTGTTTAATACTTTGATATTTTCTTTTTTTCCAAAAAGCTGCAGGTTCTTCATAAAAACTAATTTTACTTCCTCAGTAATGAGTCTTACTCGTCTTACTTTCCATCAAAAACCAATCCCTCCCCCAAAATCCTGATGGAAAAGCATGCTCAGTGTTTCTTTTTAATTTATCCAAGATCACCCAGTAAGTGGGTAGCAGAACCAGTAATAATTCATGGTTTTTGTCGCTTGGTCCAATATTTTTTCTACCAAGCAGCTCTGCTTCTCATTAAAGCCTTATGTCTCTCCTGGGAGGACCTTATCTGGTAAGATTTGACTAGGGAGGTTCAAATTCACTCTTATGAAGGTTTCCTAGGAGTATTTGAGCTAACCTGCCTTCAGTTCTTTTGAGGTTCGTCCATCATTAATTTTCCGTAATTGTTTTGACATCGTTGATCTCTGGAAACATAAAAAGTTTTCCTTAACAATAAAGGGGCTGTGATTTCATTAAGGGTTTGTTACATTTCAAGGGGGAATAAGATATTTTATGAAAAACAAAAGGAGCCTTGTCATATTCTATTAAAGCAATCCTATAACCCCCAGTGAAATCACCTTAGGGCTTATACTGCTCCTAATTACATACAGTGTACCTTGGATTTTTCATGTAATTTAAATGAATGAGTCTTGTACTGAATGTCTCATTGAAATTACTCAAACTCAATATTTTGACTCCCCGCTTGCCATCTATCCCTGCAAGTTGTCCCTGAAAAAGATAGAGAGATTGTAAAAAAAAATATATCTTTGACAGAAAGCCATCAAAATACTCCTTTTCTTTTTCTCCCACATAGTGGACACTCATTTCTTCATGTTAAGTGTCAGATGCAGGAATGTGAGGTGATGGACCTGAGTGAGTCAAAGGATTTCATTTTCCCCAAGTACTTCTTGGTGGTGAAAAAACTGAAGAAAGGGCTGATTCTGAATGACTTGTGTTCTTGTCCTTTCATACCAGGGAAGCTGATAGATCTGGAACTGAGATCAAGTCTCTTGCTGTTTAAACTTGAGGAAAACCTTAGAGCCTCTTGGGATCTGGGTTGGAAAAATTCAGTTTTCTGTTTTAACTTCATGGAGAAGTATAAACAACAGAACCCTTCCGTGGTTCCTATCAGTCCAAAGATCTTGTTATTAGAATAGTAATTTTTGGACAAGATAATGACTAGATTATGGAGAAGTAGTGGAGGGGGCGGTGTAGATAGGGAGCTGGCCTGATAGTCAGGAAGATTTTAGTTCAAGCCCAGTTTCTGATACTTACAAGTTGTATGAACTTGGACAAGTCACTTACATTCTTAGACAATTCTCCAACATTGTTCATTGAGGAACAGGAATTGGTTTGCTCTTGATGTGGTAGAGAAAGTTCTTCCCTGGGAGCTCCCGTTATGGAGGAGATCACCAGACAATCCAAAAATCACATAAAGACCTAAACCATCCTTTTCTTAAGCCATTATTCTGCATCTTAAGTCCCTTTTAGCTTCCATGACTGTTCTTCTACATTATTGCCTCCATTTTCTCATTTCCCAGTCACTTCTTATTCTCTTATAATTTCAGTTGCGATCCTTGCATTTGGCTGAAATTCTGTCCTTCAAGATGAACAAAGACTTAGCAATGACCTTTGCTCAGGCTCATGCTACTTGTTCCATTTGTGGCTTTTAGATAGCTGACTATACCCTTCTCCTGTCTCCTTTTCCCTCATCCACACATTCAACAAGCCTTTATGAAATGCTTTCCATGCACAAGGTAAGAAGCAGGATGGCTTGTTGTATAGAAAATTAGCCTTAGCATCCAAAAGATCTGGGTTCAAGTCTTGCTCCTGACATATACTACCTTTCAAATCATGAATAAGTCCAGATCTCTTAGTACCCCCTAGCACTGACCATGAATTGGTAGTGGTAGTGGTAGTATGTGCACCATGTAGTGGTAGATTGTGCACCAGAAGTTCTTCACATTAATTAAGTTAAACACAAAGCAATTGAGGATGAATTAAGGGGGGAAAGTACTCAAGAGGGGGCGATGAGGAAGAGGGTGTCAGAAAAGGACTCCAGGAGGAAACACTGTTTTCAAAGGAGTCAGAAGGAGATAGAGATAAGGAGAAAGAACATTCTAAGCATGGGAGCAACCTATACAAAGACACAGAGCAGAGGGATGGAACGCTGTATATGGAAAACAGAATATGTGTAGGGTAGGAATGTGAAATAAGTATGAAAAGTTAATCTAGAGTTAGTAAAGGGCTTTAAATGTCTAAAGGAGAAGTTTCCATTTTTATGTTAGAAGTAATAGGGAGCCAATGAAGTTGCTGGAGTAGGGGATTGATGTGGTCAGATCTGAACTTTAGGAATATCAATCTGGCAATTTTCTGGAAGATGCAATGGCATAACTCTCCTACCTTAGTTCTACTTGTCCAATTGCTTCATCTCAGTCTCCTACTTATTTCCTGCCCATTTAACACGATCATCTCTCAAAGAACTATTTTAGCCCCTTCTCTTGCTATACTTTTTAAAGTGATATTAGTTCCTAAAGGTTTCATTATCATCTGCATACAGATACAGATGATGCCCTAATCTATATGTCCAGTCCTGCTCTCTCTCCTGAGTTCCACTCACATATTACCAATAGCCTATTGGACACCTACCTGGAGAGTTCCCTAGTGTCCCAGTCTGAACATGTCCAGAACAGAAATCTTTATCTTCTTAAATTCACCCAACCTCTCAATTGCCATTGAACCTTCAGCTCATCAAGGTTCCCAAGCTGAAAACCATCTTTGAATCTTTCTTCCTCACCCCATATATCTAATCAGTTGCCAATTTTAAAAGCTGATTTTACTTTCATATTTGTCACATCCTTTCCTTTACTAACATAACCTTGATCCTTGTTCACGCCCTCACCATTTTTTGTTGGCACTATCGCAATCGTCTCCTCATTGGTGTTCCTGCCTCCAGTTTCTTTTCTCTACAGTCCCACCTCCATACAATTACCAAATTAATATTCTTTAAACATAAGTTTAAGCATATCAAAATCAAATTAGTAAAATCTTCAGTGGCTCTATATTGTTCCCAAGATAAAATACAAATTCCTCCACTGGGCAGTTCAGCTCAAATTTGTCTCTGACCTACCTTTTGAAAATGTCTTTTGCATTATTTCCCTTCACTCACACTATGTTCCAATGGAATGGCCATCGATCTGCCATTCTACCATTTTCTGTGCTTTGGCACAGTCTGTGACCCATAGCTAGACTGAATTGCCTTCTTACCTTTGACCTTTTGAATCCTTGACTTCCTACTAGGTTCATCTCAGGGATCATAAAATCACTCCTGATCCTCCTTCTAGTAAGTACTCTCTTCTTCCTGAAATTCCTTTGAATTTACTTATCTGCACCTGTTGTAACCACATACACTGCACTCAAAAGAATGTTAATTCATTGTGAGCATAGATTATTTCTTTTTTTGTCTTTGTATTTCTATTTCTACCACTATATCTGATATACATAAGGTGTCTATTAAATGTTTGTTGAAATGAATTCCCTTAAAATAGAAACTTCAGATTCAGTAAAATATGTGTGGATTTGTGGCTAGGATGTTGTTTGTGATGCTCAACTGAATCCATTCCTGGGGCACAGGACAGGATTTTCCAATTTTCTGGTTATCCTTGAAGAATTCTCTAAAATAATATGAATTTTCAACTTTTTACTCATTTCCCTTTGCTTTCAACCAATTTCCAAAACTATTCCTGGTCATTCATTCAAACCCCACTTTCCACCTCCTATTCAGTTCCATGGTCACCTCAATTCTTATTGAAATTAACCCAATAAAACCAAATTTTAAAACATTAGCCAAAAAAAAAATCCTGAAAACAATCTTGCCTTGTAGCCTATTTCACAACAGGTCAGCCCTGAGGAGTGCTGGCACAACAGGAACTTGCTATAACAAGAATAAGTCACATTTATATGAATCATGTGTTAAAGTTTACAAAATGCTTTCCTCACAAATCTGTAAGGGTAGGGTATCTGCATACACACACATCACAGACTCCAATGAACATAAGCAGAAAACAGAGAACCAGGAGCCTTGAGTTAAATAACTTTTTTCAGGGATCATTCTTTTAAAGATACAGTCAACTCATGCCCATTCGGCAGTCTGAGACTTTAGGAATATATTTCAAGATTAATTAGAAAAGGAATTCTTCAAAATGGAAAAATAGACTATTTCCCTATTATTCATAACAACAGAACCGATTTAATGAAATCTTGAAAGTAGTTCAGTGACTTGACTGCCACCTACTGGTTACTCTTCAGCACAACCCTGATATTACTTTTTTTTGGTCAAGAGGGATTGGGAAAGGCTGCTTTCCTTATCCAGTAATAACAGAAAAGAATGTAAACTCTGTGCTGGTGTAATTTTTTTTCCCAAAAGGAACTGCGTAAGAAGAAAAGAATGTAATTGATGTAATTTCCAATTTCCACTTACTGTAGGACTGTATAGAATACATATTGGTCCAAAAGATTGCTTCAAGGAAATTCCAAAAGCTTGTACTTCATCCATTTCACTTAATCCCAGCAAAGCTTCCCATCCCAGCAAAGCTTCCCATTTGAAACTACAGGAACTTTCACACAGCAAATCTGAACCTGCCAAGCTGAAAGTGACTGTCTTTCTGAAACTGATAATCAGGTTTTTAGAGCATCAGAAAGAGATCTTTACCTCACTCGACTTTTAAGCCTGCATAACTAATGGAGGGCTTGTAGGATAAGCACCGCTTTCATCAAAATATGGAAATCGAATATCGTGTGTATGTACATCAGCAGCTATTTCAGAAATACCTGAACTAGGGAAAAAATTTAGTTGCCCCAAATTTTAAGTTGTGTGCCTCTGATAGCTCGACATGCTTGCAAATCAGAAAGCCAACATAAATGATTTGGGTGACTTCTTTTTTTCCTCTAGTATTTAAATTACCCATTTTATAGTAATAATCCATTTACTAGATCCAGTGATACCATTTAATGTTTCTATATAAAATGATGATGACTTCTTGGTGGACATGTGGCCTGAAAATAAACTCTGTATGTCATTTATTTTAATTACACCTTTTCCTGTCTTTGTGCTCAATTATGCATGTACAGAAAATTAAAAATTGTTTATAGGTTAATAAAGTACTGCATTGAGTTGGTTGCATTTCTCCAAATATGTTTGCATATTTTATACACACTTAAATCAAGTTATAATTAATTATATCTTTAAGAACATAAAGAAAAATTAAGTAGAGTATTAAGTTTTTATAAAAAACAATTTGCTTCCTGTGTAGCCTATACCCTATTCACAATATACATTGCAAGTACATCAATAAACTCTTAACACTCCAGAAATCCTTTCAAACAATGTTCTGTTCTGTGCCATAAACAGGCATGGACAATAAATATTAGCATTTGGTAAAGTCACTTAATCTGTTAAGGTAATAATGGCCAAAAGACAAGTCATAAAAAGACTAATAGCTCCTTGAAGCACTAATAAAATTTGCCTGTTTCAAGTCGACATTTCTTAATCATTGTGAGCTATGTAAGATCAATTCCCTTTGTATTTATACAAGCACACAGATCTATGTACTTAGACACACATTGAAAATAGGTATCAAATTGTGATCATAACATAGCCATGCAACAAAAGCTCTCTGTGTGTCCTTATTTATAGCAACACCTCTAGAATTAGTAGAAATTAATTAAAGGGTATATTAATAACTGTGGATGAAAGGAAACCATTTCATCAAATAATAATGGTATAGTGGATTTTTTTCATGTGATTCTATTCCAGTGAGACAGAGGAAAAGAAAAATGGTTTTGCCTAAAATATTGGCAAACTAGCTGAAAGAATAAAATTAAGTTGACCTTTTAATAGATGTCTATTTATTGATTTAAATTCACCTCTTTGGGGGGGGGGGGTAGAGGAGACGACATGCTGAGGAGGGGCTGTTAGAATACAGGCATATATAATAACACAGCCCAAACCATTTTTATTTCTTTTGTGTGTCATTACTGAAGGATTGAAGCAAGCTTCCCCTAAGTGTAGTGATGCAAAAATAATAGTATCCCAGTCTGGCTGTGCAAGAGCAGAGGAAAACAAGAGCTTCATATTAAAGTACCTTCTAGGTAGCTGACATGACGCATCTAGTCAGACGTAAATAATGACAGACGGAAACTATCATGAGGTCTGTGAAGCATCAACATGCTGCCATCATTTTCTCTCTAACCTTGCCTTGCTAGCAGCTCTCAGGCTTACAGGCTGAGAGATCATTTAAAAAGCAAATCCTAATGATGCTGCCCACTGTAACAACAGTCAGTGAGATTGGCACCAATTTAGCTCAGTTTAGAAACTCAGGGTGGCAGCCATTGTTGGCTCCTGACACCCTAAACTCATGGCGTTTTCACACTCTACCCTCATCCCTCCCGGCTCTCCCCAGCCCCACATCCCCTCAACCACACACACCTCCCTCATGGCTCTTTCTGCATCTTAGGAAAATGTTTCACCTGTATGGAAGAGAAATCGTCCATCTCGGTCACTCAGTTGGCAATCTGAGTATAATCTCTTGGACTGCCTCTATTTTTCTGGACTATCTCATTTGGTAGAACAAAAACAAAATATATCAACAGCAACAAACCATTGTGAAAATCACCACCCACCTCCTTTCTTTTGTGAGTGTGTGTGTGTGTGTGTGTGTGTGCAGCACACACTATTTTGTGTGCATTATGTATGCACAGGCTAACTGGGTAAATAACATTCCAGTGTCCCTGTAGCTTAAGTCTAACATGGTTATGGTTCAGATAAACACATCTGTACATGGCTGCCATAATCAATGTGGAATGGCTGAACAATTTTGCAGATGCAGTCCCAGGGAAAAAAAATAGCTGTCTTGTCCAGATTCAATGGAATCTATTCGCCAAGAAAACCTGCGATAAAGCGGTAACACATTTTATTTGTTAAGACAGTGATGACTTAGCAAACCAGTGGAAACTGAAGTTGATATCCGATAAGATAATGGCATTATCACTTTGCAAATCAGAGAGTGGCTTTGCTTGGGTGCCAAAGGTAGGACACGGGGTTTGGGGAGCTAGAGCTGACAAAACAAAAAAAAAGCAAGATCAAACTGCCTAGGTTGGATTGTAAATGCATTCTGGTCAATTACCATGAATTTCCTTTCGTTTTGTACAAAACAGATTGCACAGGCTGAAGATTCACTGTTAGACGGAGCTTGGAGATGTGGGTTAGGAGTGGGGGGAGAGCATGAGGGAGGTAGAGTATTGGTCAGAAGAATTCATCCTAATGAAAAGGTATTGATCTCATTTCATAACACTTTAATCACTAACTGAACAACTTATCTCAGGAAAAAGAGATGCCAAAATAAAATGTGTCTTATCTATGGATACACACATTATTAGACACATACATAACCCACATATACACATGTGCACATGGGTATTTATGTATATATGCAATACATTTAATATACCTACAGGATGTTTTTAGGGCTTTTGAATTTTTCAGTTATAAACATTAATATCATTTGTCACTCCCATAGAAAATGGAAGACATTTAATTCTGTTGTTGATATCAGGTACTGTACAGGTTGATTTCCCCAGGCGAAAGTGAAAAATGTACTATTTGGACTTAAATTTAGATTTAATAAATAGCTAATTTAGGATCTTGTTCTATATGCAAGGAAATAATCACAAGGCATTCCTTTTTAAAAGGTTTCATTTATTCTTGTGAGCTTAATTATTGCGAGGAAACTGTGAGCAATTTGTTTTTTACCAGTGTCTGATTTCTGAGAATGGTTATTAAATATTAAATGGATGCATAATTCAGGCAATTAAGAAAGTAATCACACAAAGTAATGTAATGGAAGTTAATTATTACTGCATAAGCAAATAGTTCATTAATGCTAGGAGTTGCTATGGCTGCATTCTTAATACATGCAGAAGTGAAGCATGAATCCTCCGTGTATTTGAGTAGGTAGGAGGAAGTGGGATACTTCAGAAAGGCCGTTCCTCATGAAAAGTATAGGCAAATAAGGCCATATTGACCCCTGATTTGTCTAAATAGTATGGAATCATCATTACTTAAGAGAGTTTTAGTAAAACCATGACTGACTTAGATGCTTATAATCTTTTCTATTTGTGATACAGACCATGGCTTAAATCAAGGAAGAACTAAGGGAATTTAGGTTGTTAAAAAAAAAATCACCAATCCCGCTTCCCTTGTTAAAAAAAAAAATCCACCCAGTGTTGTTTCTCTTGTTAAAAAGCTATAAACTCATTATATGCAACTTAAAAGGACTAGACCATTTTTGGTTTCGATAGGATAATAGCTGGAGAACTAGTCTTGTTCTGTGCTGATGCTCACAACCACTGGTGAAAATTCTGACATCCTGGCTCACACTGTCTCCCAAAGTATTAGGGTTTATAAAGACTTTGACATTAAATCAACATGGATACAAGTCCCCACACTTGGTGCGGCTCCAAAGGTAACGTAAAATAGGTGACCAAATGGGCTTGGGCAGGGGAGGGAGAGCAAAAGAAGTGGGAAGGATTTCTGAATGAACAAACAATAGAGAGGTTTCAGAATGGAGCCTCCCTCCTGACCAGGAGCAGGGCTAACCACACCAGGAAAGGTTCGTTAATATGGAGTTTGTAGCTTTTTGGGACATGCTGCCATCCCATAGTGACCCTTCTCACGTGCCCTTTCTTGTCATGTCTCTTCATGTGTGCGTATACATATGTATGTACACTCACGTTGAAATAGTGTACTTCTACACATACATACATCTATGTATATATCATATCGTAGGCATATAAAAGATTTAATAATGTAGTCAATATTATATTACATATAATGCATATATAATTATGCATAATGTATGCAGATGTAAAAATAATATGTGTAAATATATTTCTAGACATTATATAAACGATGACATAATTTCTATATACAATGTGTCCCAAAAGTCTTAGTGCACTTAACTGCACTAAGACTTTTGGGACACTGTGCATATGTATGTATATATAAAAATACATATGCATAAATATATGTGCGTGCATATATGTGTGTGTGAGCACATGTGTATGTATACATATATGTATATATGCACATATTACTTTTTTCTATTAAAGGGACAAAACCATCTAACCTGGGTTCAATGTTTAAACACCAAAGAAGCCAGAAAAAGAAAATATATTTGTGGTTTCCTCTAAATGCAATAATAACAAAACTATTTTAATTTTAGAAATACTTCAAAATTTACCAAGGACTTTCTAAATGTTATTTCAGCCTCTTGACAACAGTGTAAGGCAGGTACTACAGGTATTGTTATCATTTATTAATTATAAAATCATATTTATATTATTATATAAATTATATAATCGTATCATATAATTACCATATTATTATGATGACCTCCATTTTGCAGACGAGGAATTGACCCTGGGGGAGGTTAAGTATCTGGCCCATGGTCACATATCTAGAATTGTCAGAGGTCGGTTTTCCTGATTCTGAATCTAGCATGGTCCCCACTGGACCTTGCCACCTCTCCAATAGAGACAGATGCACTCCTTCCTCCTCTTTTCACATGCTTACTGTGTGTATATTTTGCGTGTGTGTGGATGTGTATGCATTCATGCTCTGAGACTGAATATGAGCTCTTTCTACATGGGGACTTTTTTCATCCTTGGTGACTACCAAAATATCTGACATGAGGGAGATTCTTAATAAGTATTTGTTGATAAGTTGATTGATAAGTTTAATATGCATCTGCAAATTATCCCACAGATCACTTTTGCCTTTAATAAGCAGGAGCACCTAGCCACATGTGCCATTATGCTTATGATGATGTGTGGAATGAGCTCAATGGACACTGCCTCTGCCGGGTGGAAGTTCATAGTGATGTAGACAGTCCTCACAGAGACAGCAGAAAGGGCCTTTGTTAAGGGATTTGTTTATTCCTGCTTTAAGCACCTACTGTAAACAGAAAATTGCACTAGCCACTGGACATGATGCAAAGTTTATCTAAGATGTGATCCCTGTCCCCTTACAGTTCATGATGTAATAAGATTAATTAAAATCAATGAAGAATTTAAGTCTCAGTTTCCCCATGAGGAAGTTGCATTAGCTGACCTCTAAAGTATTTTTTGGGGCAGCTAGATGACATGGGGGATAGAGAGCCAGGCCTAGAGCAGGAGGACATCTCCTGGAGTTCAAATCTGACCTCAGACATTTACTAGCTGGGTGACCCTGGGCAAGTCACTTTAACATGTTTGCCTCAGTTTCCTCATCTGTAAAATGAGCTGGAAAAGGAAATGGTAAAAAAAAAAACAAACCACTCCAATATCTTTGCCAAGAAAACCCCAAATGGGGTCATGACATGACTGAAAAATGACTTAACAGTAACAAAAGAATGTTTAATTCTATAGTTCTATATCTGAGTGCCTATTAGATTTCTAATAGGAAGAGTGGGAAAAGTACTACTGGGATTTGGAGCTGGAGCAACTGGGTTCCAATCTAACCTCCATTATGACCTGTGTAACCTTGGACAAGTCATTTAAAACCATTAGGTTTTTTTTTCCGTTTGTAAAAGGAAGGAGCCCCGGACTAGATGACTTCCAAGGTTCTTTCCAGTTTTAAGTCTTACCATGCAATCAATCCAGTAAGACATACTTAATAAAACAATGAGGTCTAAATTATGTGGTACCAACTCTAAAGCACTGTAGAAATGCAGAGAAGGGGGATGTCAGCAGTAGTTCCAAGACGACTTGTTGGAAAAGATGGAAACCTGAGTTTAACTTTAAAGGTTGAACAGAATGGGGGTGAGGGAGAAAGAAAGAGGGCATTTCAAGAAAGAGGTAGAGCAGAGGTGAGGCATTGTGGGTGTGGTGGGGGGGCAATAATGAGATAATCAAATTGCTTGGCACAAACAGGTGGTCTGGAAGAACAGGAAATAAAATGGTATTGGTGGGATGAGATTCTATTTGGAAGACCTTGAAAATCAGGCTGGGGGGTCAGGTGTATGTGTTAAGCATTAAGGATTCCTTGAAGGTTTTCGTTCTCTAGGGAGCTATCAGTGGCTTTTTATTTTCCCTAAATACTTTTTAGCATCTCCCTGTCAATAGAAGCATGTTTAATGCATTAAAAAAAATCAATCCTCATATATTTTTGCCTTTAGACTGACTCTTCATTTTGCCAAGGGCTAGGGATGAGTTTAATGAAGTTATGCCTGTACCTTTCAGAATTTGGGCTTTCTTTACTTGTGATTCCAGAACCAAGTTCTAGCAGCCAAGTAATTCTAGAATAGATGAATCCCCTCCCTTAGAGTGATTCAGAAGTAGACTAGAAAAGGAAACTAATGTTTAGCTCCTCGGTGTCATCCTGTAGTGTTTCCTGTAGTCTCACTCACTCTGCTCAAACCTTTCCAGGGTAATAAGTGAATATCAGGTTCAGCTGAAAATAGGAGTTTGGATTTAATTTAGATTAGAATCTTCTCCATAAGTTTACTTCTTGTAAGTTAATTGATTCTCAAAGGGGTAATTTAGGAGTTAGGAACAATTCAGGTTCTACTCTGAACTATTTCTGTCCCTGTAAGGCAGTCACATCTCTTTTCTCCTTTAATTTCCTATCTAGAGACAAATATTACCTTTCCCTTATCTAAATTACTGAAGATCTACTCGATTACAAATGACTTGAGGAGAAGGGATTCCCTTAAGCATTTTTGTATCTCCTGAGGGCAGAAACAGCTGGACTTTTTTTATGGTAGTATTTCCAGTGCCCAGCACACTGCCTTGCACACAGTAGGTACTAAATAAATATTGTAGTTGTCTGTTTAATGAATCAATGTCTTGTATATACAAGCATTTAATAATTATTGAATCAAACTGAGTTGAAATGACTTGCAGTAAACTAAACTAAAGATGGATATTTGTTCTTTCCCACCAGACCTTATACTGGTAGCCAAAAGGAGTCACTTTCCTGGTGTGTCAGGAGCAAGTTCAGGAGCCAGAGTTTACCAAATGCACCTTAGAGGTTTGAAGGAGTTCCAAAACCCCTTCCAAAAGACACTTGCTCCTGTATCACCAGAGAAGAAACTGACTTTGCATCTCAATATTTTCTTATTATCATGACATCCAACTGATTTCAGGGAGATGATTTTCAATCATTTCTATTTACCATTTAAAGTATTAAAAATGAAAAATATAGACAGTAAGCAGATTCCAGGATGTTTCCAGATACACAGGCTGTATACAGCAAAGCTGTACCTGAAGATATATGTTTTTGGCAACATTGAACCCTCTTACCCAGAAGTCACATCTTATTCCCCGGAGATTTGAACTGGGGGACTTTTGGGGCAATTTTCTCTTGATGGACCTAAGGGGAGAAAGGAAAATCTCACATCCCTTGTGAACTTGTAACTGGACTGAATATTCACTCATTAGACACTGCCTAAGCTTCAATGAAATGTCTTGAGCTAACGCTGCAGCTCTGTGTTAAAACCCTGTCTTATCACCACAGTGGAAAAAAGACCTTATGAGGACTAATGACTAATTCCCTACATCATTTCTAATGTATCCCAGGGTGCTAACTTCAGAACACCTGCCTCTACCACTGGTAAGGTAATGAGAGAATTTGTGAGTTACAGACCACTGAAAGCATTCATAATATTCATCAGTCCAACATTATTGAATGGGGTGGCATACCAAGTTCACTAGGAAACATCGAATGCAGTTGCCCTCAGAGCTCTGCTTTTATGGGCAGTTGGTCAGTGAAGTGGTTGAAAATACATACTAATGGAATAAATGAGTTTGGAAAAGTTCTAGCTTCCCAGGAAGGCCAGAAAGCTTGTTAAATTGTGTTACTAGTAATATTTTTTTAAATAATACTCTTAGTAACACCTACAGGGCAGAGAAGCAAAAAGAAAAAACCATAATCATTCAGAAAAATGAGGCCCCAAAATCCAGGTTTTGGCCTGGACAATTCAGACTGCTGTGGGGAGAGTGTCTTGGGAACGCTGAAAAATTCAGATTGGATTAATATATTATCCATGAGCCAGCTAATTATAAGAGTGAATAGAGTGCTGGGCCTGGAGTCAGGAAGACTCATCATTGTGAGTTAAAATCTGGCTTTAGACACTTGCTAACGGTGTGACCCTGGGCAAGTCACTTAATCCCTGCTTGCCTCAGTTTCCTCATCTGCAAAATGAGCTGGAGAGGAAAGTGGCATCTTTGACAAGGAAACCCCAAATGGACTCACAGAGAGTTGGAAATGACTGAACATCAAGAATGGATAGTATTGTAATTCACCTGATTACTGCCATTTTTACTGCTTGTGCTGGAAAATCTAAGCCTGCTTCTAACTGAGTTTTTTTAATTTTGAGAGAACCAAAAATTCTTTAGTCCAATGGAAATACACACACACACGTATGTTAGTACATATGTATATATATATATATGTAATATTATACACATGCATATGCATGTATATGTGTGCATATCATGGGATAACAAATCTAGAATTGAAAGGGATCTCAAAGGTCATCTGATCCAACATTTTCATCTGACAGATGAGAAAAATAAGCCCAGAGTGGTTCAAGGATTTGCCCAAGGTCACAAAGGTAGAGTGTTAGAGGCAGGATTCAAACCCAGGCCCTCTGAGTACCCTATACCACCTTACCTCCACATCTGGAACAAAGGCTTTTATTTCCTCTCCCCCAAATTATTTCTTTTCTTAATCAGAACCATGGAAATCCCTGCTATTAGACTAGAAATGTAAACATCCTATGGGATGTTGGATATTGTCTTTGGTGTTTCATTGAATATAAATATGAGGAATGACTCTTCAACACTTCCAAATGGGATCCCTTAGTAACTTGTAACTAACCTCTTTCTTTTTGCATTTAAAAAACATTGTTGGGGGAAAAGCTCTTGTGTATTTTTCCTGGTAAGTAGCTTTTTCATATTTCTTTCCCCTACCATCCCTCTTAGTTCATTTATTAAGCATCTTGCACTTGACTCTGAATATATGACTACAATTAAAAGGAAATGGCCCAATGACAGGTAAAAGATCTTATGCTCATTTTTCTTGATGTAAATGCAACTATCTGCTGCAGAAAACTATCCAGGGTTATGTCCAAGGTCATTCTTGCAGGTGGGGAAGCCCACTTGTAAAATTATGACTTTCAATATATCCATCTCTATGGGTAACCCAAAAAGGGAGAGGGAAAATCCAAAATTTCCAGATATGCTGAAATACAAGATGATCTTTTCGTCATCTAAACTACATCCTTTTCTTCATCATGAGTGTTTGTTTCTCTTTCCTCCCCATTAGGAATTATAAAAAGCATTTGTTTTCAAATCTATATACCTAGCTCCCAGGAAGACTCACAAAAGATATTTTTGCTCAGTCGTGTGATTTAGTTTCATTTTACTATAACTGCTTCATGAATAACATCTGAGGAAATAATTATGTAAGGTCAGTTTACCTTACTGCTGAATTCTCCACTTAGAGAAGAGGAAAATCTCCTGGAAGCTAGCAAAAATCCTAGGAAAGATGAAAAAATCAATGGAAATAAATGAGAGCAAGTCAGTTTCATATTTGGTGGGTCTGTGAGACAGTTTCTTTTCTGAAAGATTCTGATTAGGAATGTACAATGTTTTGAGACAGCTTACTTTAACCTTTTGACTTTTCAAATAACTTTGCTTTAATTTCAAAAGCAAAACACACACACATACACACATACATGCACACACATACACACTCTGGAATAATTAAAGTCAAGGACAGAAATCTGGTATCTTAGTTTATTTCTTGAATATAGGTTAGAATCATAAAGGAAGACCAGAAAACCATGGATTTTGCACAGAAGTGCTAATTAAAAAAACAACATTTGTTGAATGTTGACCAAATAAAACCACTCTTTGGATGACAAAGAGGGGGATGATAGTTGCTCTTATCTTTGGTATTAACCCAGAAGCTAGAGTCAGAAACCCAAATGTGCTATATGCCAAGTGGCTTTACATCATGGTTATGATGATGGAGACAAGATATTGGTTATATTTATACCTTAGAAAGCCATTGAGTCTTGGTTCCTGGAGAGAGAAACATGCCATTACCAGACAGAGAAGAATCAGGCATGAATTTTCTATTTCAATAATGTATGTGCAAAGATGACTTGCTGGTATGTAGGGCGGGACTATGTAAAACATATTTTTATCTGACTTCCTTAAGCCACATTTGGTGTTCCATTAGCAGTGTGCAGTAGGCCCGAGTGTCCTCTGCATTATGCTAATTGTTTAAGCATGACAGGTTATTACTTCAGTCAGAGGGGTAATGTAGATTGGGGTGGGGGTGGGGTTGGAGAAGTAGGGCACAAACACAATTTTCTAGTTTTCAAGGAGCAATTATAAATAGATGAAAAGCCATAAAAATATTACACATGGGAACTGGTCATCAGTACAATTGAAACGGTGCTTGAAGCCGACAGAACCAGGAGCGAGATGGGTTCAGAGCTGACAGAACTGTGGTTAGTGATTTAAAAATAGCAATGGTAATTCTGCTGCAAAACAGAACAATGCAGGCAAGAGTCACCACTCTCACAAAAGGCATTGGTCAAACATGGGGCCATTTCATTGGATAAGCTATTTTCAAAGCAAACCCAAATTTCAAAATGTCAGCCTGATAAATAGGGGGAATCTAAAAAGGATAAAGTCAAGGTGTTTTGTTTTAGATATTAAACAAAAACCACCTTTGCTTTTATTTCTAGCAATCTTTCAAAGCTTTAAGAAAAGAGAATAGTTTAATGCCCTGAGAAGAGACCTATTTATTTCTCTTCTGGATGACATCTTATTGACTTATTACATCCATGTGCAAGTTTATTTTAGATGTCTCTTCAATCTGCTCCCATGATTTTACTCTCATAAGGAAACTCTCCTGTAGATTTAGGGAATTGTTTGGAGAACCCATGTCCATGGTCACACATAAGTATGAAAGGCAAAACTTAAATCAAAATCTTTTTGTCTTCTATCCACTGTGCCACCTTGCCTTTCAAGTTCATGCATGTGGTGCCTCATTTTCTCCATCTCTAAAATGGGTATTTTTCCCCCAGAGACACTAAAGTTTGAAGTGTTTGATAAGTGAAGGCAGCAATGCATAGCAGATGGAGAACTAGCCTTGGAATCAGAAAGAGCCATACATATACTGGCTACATGACCATGGGCAAATAAATTGCCCCCTGCCAAAACATTCAAATAAAAGTCACAGTTGAGTTGCTTTTTTGCCCTAGTGGAAGGAGTTTCTATGTCAGAAATTTCTCATGTGATTAGAATCACAGATCAGTTTCCCCCAAACTTCCCATTCCACCCTCCTGCACCAAATGACTGGATATATGTTCCACAAGAACTGGGATCTTGTCTTACTCAAATACCTAAAACAGTGTTCTAAATAGTAGTCTGAAGGTTTGTTGTGTTAGTAACAAAAAAGAAATGTATATTGTTTTATTCTCATTTTCATTTTCTTCTGCATAGATAGATTGGTTCAAAATTGCCATTTTTGTTGTGATTGCAGACAATACTTTTACAAGCATTCAGTGTATTGTAGAGTAGATGGCAATAGCTGGGAGAATTGAGACCTGCATTCTGATCTAGGCCTTTCTACCAACATGTGGCAATTTGATCTCCACCCTCACTATTCTTATCTGCAAAATGGAGTTTATGTTGGATGATCTTTCTAGTTCCTTCTGGCTCTATGGAATCTATGGTCTGAGATATGCTAGGTGGTTTCTCCATACTTAATTTGATTTCCTAGCTTAAAAATTAAAAATAAAATAAATGTTAGGGTTTTCATGTTTTCCAAACAAAGGACCCAAGTAAGATATTTTTCTGTTTTAAGGTCACTCTGGAACACAGTCTCATACCTGACGTTAGCCAACAAGACTTTTGATATTCCCTTGTTCCACTTGCTGAACACCTTTCCTCTTACCTTTTGCCCAGACTCCAGCTCCATGAAATAAAACAAGATCACAATTTCGAGAGTATTGTGAATTGGCATGGATAAAGCCTGGTAGCTCCACTCTATGGCCTCTCAGTCTCAGTAATACAGCTAGTCATTTGAAAGTACATAAAAAATGTTTTACTTATTGACTCTGTCTCCTTTTTGTCCCCAGTTGAACAACATACTTCAAAATAAATAGTACCTATCTGGGAGCAGAGAGCAGTCCTCTCTCAAACTCCTCCATATTATCCTATGCTCTGGGATGAGAGAAAGCAAAGCTGTATGTAGAGTTCCAAGTGAATTAGTCAGTGGAGCAGCTGCAAAGTCCGAGCGGTTGGCAGCCCATGTCCCCAGCATTGATCATTTCTTCCTTTGCTATTGAGTGTCATTCTAGTCAATGGGATTACAAGAGGGAGTTTAAAGGAGCAGAGAGAGAAAATGACACACATACAAGCACAAAGGAAGGAGTAAAAGGAAAGGCTGAGATAGTTTGGTGCATTGAGTTTGGAGGGTCAGGGAGGGATCCTGCCAAACAAGATCACTGGAGACTCGGGCTGACCTTGCTCTTTACTTGTACCTAGATATGGAATCTGGGGATACTTTTCCCCCTATAGCTCTGTTCTCCACTTCCTGCCTCCTACCCCAGTTAGGTGGCACAATAGTGCCCAGAGTGTGGGGCCTAGAGTCAGAAACACCTGAGTTCAAATCTGTCTTCAGATACTTAGTAGCTGTGTGATCCCAGATGATTCACTTCATCGTTGTCTGCCTCAGTCTCCTTCACTGTAAAATGGAGATAACGGCAACTGTCTCTTAGGGTTGTTCTGAGAATCAAACAAGATAATATTTGTAAAGCACTTAGCACTATACTTGGCACATAATAGGCTCCTAATAAGTTCTTCCTTCCTTCCTTCCTTCCTTCCTTCCTTCCTTCCTTCCTTCCTTCCTTCCTTCCTTCCTTTCTCTCTCCTTCCCCAGGCTTGCATAAAACTTACAAGCTTCAGAAGGAAAAAAGAAAGCACTTGGAGCTTTAGGCACAAGATAGCTCTAGGTTCATAGCAGATGACATGGGGGCACTGTCGTGTGGTGGAATAGGGACTAAATTTAGGGTAAAAGGTTCAGCTCATGGTTCTGCTATTTATTATCTGTGTGCTAATCATTCAGTTTCTCTGACCCTCAGTTTTCTCATCTGCAAAAATAAGGCAGTTGGACTAATTGACCTCCACGGTCTCTGCCATGACTAAAGCTATACTCTTGTGTATCTGCTCCCTGTCCCTCCCCACAAATAAAAGCAGACATATACAACTTACATGAAATTCTAGGACGTTCTACAAGTGACACAGATTTCCTCTTTGTTGATGCCTATTTTGATGCTTTGCTTATGCTTTCTCAGAAGCTGTGTTGTTTTAGAACAAAACAAGTCCTAAATGAATGTTTATTGAATGACTGAGTGAATGAATGAAATGAATGAATGAGTGAATGAATGGAATGAATGAATTTCCCTTTTTTTAAGTTCAAGATTTCTCCAAGGTTATCAGAAGGATAAGGTTCCAGAAGCTGGAAAATCCCTGGGAAGAAATAAGATCAAGGAAATCCATTAGCGAAGATAGAAGAGCCTAGAATATGTAAATGTTTAGCTCTGAGGTGTTTGTCTGAGAAAGAAAGTTTGAACTCATGGACCTGATTTTGATGCTTCTCAATGACCATTTGTTAATTACCCAATTCTTAGTCACATTAATGATTTACAGAGAGGAAGTTAGACCTCTTATCAGAAGGTCAGATACATGAGAAAGCATCTGCTAGCAGGAATCAAGCTGGGACAAATAGAAAGATTCCAAGGAGTAGTCTATGACCTAGATACACCTTTTCAAACTTTGCCTCTTTTTTCTCAAAACCAGGAAAGGATGAATTTTTTTTAATGTAATTAATTATAGTGCCTATCTCTAGCTCTGTCTCAATAAATGTGCCATCAACTGTCATCTAATTTAATGTATAGGGTCACAGAAAGGTGGATATAGATAGAAGTCAAAGAAATTGTATGCCCAAGCCCTGGGCTTGGTTCAGGGGATCTAAATCACACATTCCTGGTCCTCTAAGACTTTATAATCTAACATGGGGAAGATAGTTCAAGACAAATATTCGTTTTAAAAACAACTTCCAGGGTATTTCTTGAACTCAGCATGCACCAAACGTAATTCTTTCAGCTTTTACATCTAAACAGTTATTTTGTTCAGTCATTTTTTTTCTTTCAATTGTGTCTTCATGACCCCATTAGGGATTTTCTTGGCAAAGATATTGGCATGATTTGCCATTTCCTCCTTCAGCTTATTTTAACAGATGAAGAAAATGAAGCAAACAGTTAAATGACTTGCCCACAGTCATACAGTTAATAAGTGACTGAGGCCAGATTTGAACTCAGGAAGAGGAGTCTTCCTGACTTGAGGCATTGTACTACCTAGCTGCCCTGAAACAGTTATTTATAGTACTACGTAGTGATATTCAGAATGACGTAGCAAGAGTTTTAAACACCAAAGAATCACTAATAGAATCCTAGAAACATTCATGGACTTGAGACCTTCTCTGTATGATACTCCTCTAATAAGAATAATAACTGATGCTTACATATGTAGCAATCTAAGCTTTGCAAAGAATTTTATATAGAGTATCTCCTTAGAGCTTCAACTCCATAAAGTCAATATCACCTAAAACTATTACCATTATTACCATTTTATATATAGAAAAACTGAGGTTCACATTGTTATTAAGTATGGAGGTAGAAGTGGAATCCAGGTCTTCCTGGCTTCAAGTCCAGTAACTGTCCATATCATCTTACTCCCTAGACTTCTAGGGTCTAGGAAACATACAATAGTAGAATTCTAAGACTAGAAGGGAACTCAGAGCTCACCCAGTCCAACTCTCTAATTTTTACACAAATGTCATGTTCACTATATCCTACTTCCTTCCACAGTAAAGGAGACTAATACATTTTTAAAGGCTTTTCAACTATGCGGATCGAAAGATCCAATTGACTAGAAAATTCAAGTACCCAGAATTCTCCAGTCTTGAGCATTCTAGGGAACTGGAGTGATTAAAAAAAATCTTCCACTGTTCAATTGAACATGTCAATTTATTGATACAATTGTATGGAGTTTTCTCTCCAGTCAGGACATAATAAGAGAAAATAAATAGACAACATGGAAGAGTTGAGTATAACAATGACTTTCAGAGAGTAAGAGAATATTACAAGAGTAAAAATGAAAAAGAACAGGTTCCCACTGAGCTGAGTTTGTGAAAGTGTTCCTAGATCTAGACTTCTCTGAACTTTAATTTTTATGATAGATAAATCAGTAATTTTCTCTCTGACTTATAAACAAGCTCTTCATAAAAATGCAGACATTGCCTGGCTTATAGTTATGCATATCTGAAGGTTATTAGCTTTTACCCATATTAATGCCTTCCATTTGTGTACTATTTTTATTTTTAAAGTGTTTTTATACATATAGTCTTGTTTAAATGCTTGACAATGATTTTTGTTGTATAAATAGAATAGAGATTATTTATCATCACTTTATAGAAGGGAGTGGGGTAGGAGAGGTTAAGTAACATATCTAGGGTAATAATATTAGTAGTTGAGGCAAGCCTCAAATGTGGGTTTCTTGATTCTTGATAGCTTGGCATCCTATCCATTAGACTACTCTGTATTCCATTAACGACAAAGCATTGGCAATATGACTTCTGAAACCATTTTGCTGTTTCACTAACTCCCAAAGTGACAATATTGGACTCTGTAGTCAAAAATAATGACTTAGATGATGTCATTGCTTATCAGAGACATTCCACAAAGGATGAACCACAACACTGACTGTAAAACAGCTAGCGGGCTCTAGCAATGGAGTTCATGCTTGGAGTAAAAAGTATCAGAAAACTAGACTAAAATAGATTTATTTATGAACATTTTTTCACATGATAAAGAGCACATACCTATTTGCAGGCCAAGAGATACTTTGTCAGTACCATCAAAACATCCTTTGACTTGAACCGTCCATTTCAATGGGAATTTTTGAGACATGAGAGAGGGAGAGACTTGCTGACCTTTAAAAAGGCTGCTTGCTCATCCATTTGCAGTATCTACTGTCTATATTGCCTTGACTTCAGTATTTCAGTGGGAGTTTTTAATGGAAAGGAAGTTGAGGAGCCAAATCCAACCCTTTCCTCACCCCAACCTCACTGTGACCATTAGGATTTATCATACATATTCAGAGGGGTGGTAGTATGAAATAGTCTACTTCGGGTCCCTTTATGATGTGTCCATCTATTGTAGCAATAATAATAGCTAGCATTTATATAGCACTTTAAGGGTTGCAAAGCTCTTTAATATAAAGTCACACTTTTCTTTAAAAAAATAGGTTTTATTTTAGTCCCTAGACTTTTTTCCATGACAAATTTCTATTAAAATATTGAAGTCATAATAGATTTGAAGTTTGTTTGGTGAACCTCCTAAATAGTGCATTGATATTGCTTGTTTGTGTTGGTCCTTCATTGCGGAAGAAGACTATGCCATCAGAGAAATAATGACATGACTTTGTTTTGAGTGAGGTAGGGCTGTGCAAGATCACCAGCCTCACTTCTCCTCAAGAGCTATCTGAATCCAGTGACCAGATATTCATCAGGATGACTGGAAATGACCCAGGATGTACTGGGAGACTGTGGAAGTAGCCAGGGCATGGCCCCTTTAATGAGACCAAGAAAAAGAAAGACATTAGGCTGAGAGGGAAACAGCAACACTTGCTATTGATAATCACTATGAAGCCAGGAGGGTCAAGAGGAGCCCTTAAGCAGGGGCCCATTGGCATCCCAGCTTCAGAGTACAGTAGGTTTAAGGTTTTGGGAGAGGAGAGAGAGGAGAGGACAGGAGAGGGAAGGGAGAGTAGAAGAGGAGAGAGGAGGGGAAGGCTGTTCCAGTCAACAGCCTTACTTCTCCTCCAGAGCCTCGATAAGAGCAAAAGGAAGTCTTCAAGTGTGAGGGGTAGACAGAGGGCATGGACACTTTTCCAGTTAATTGAGGGAATGGGATTTCTAGAAGTTTTGAATAATGGGAAAGACAATTTTGTCAGTGACACTGAAAATGAATTACACCAACCACAGAGAGCATATATACAGTATACAATATGAATACGTATGAAGACAGTATGAAGACAGACAGACGCCCAGACAAAATCAATGACTAAAGGGAGAATGAGGAAGAGACATATTTGGAAAGCCACATAAATATAAAAATAACAGTTCTTAACATCAGAGTGGAAGCACTAAGTGGAGGATGATGAAGAGTTGCAGGAGGGACAGGTTAGAGATGGTAGTATGAGCAAGTATGATGGGAAAGCAAGACTATAGAGAAGATGGTGTGTGATTTTGATGGCAGAGAGACATATAATTTGAGATATCTTAGAGACAATGCCCAACTGGATTTAAAACAGGGGAAAGGATTAAGGAAAAGAGGCAGCAGCAGAGGCAGCAGCAGGCAGGGGCTCCCAAAGCAGGCAGGAGCTCGGATACATTGTTTAAGGTCTCCACATAAACCCCCTGAGGGAACTGAGGCCCTGATGGTGGCCCTGCCCCAACCTGAGAAGCTGAACTTAATCTCACACGGAATAGCAGCCCTGCCCTCACCTGAGCACCTGAATTTAATCTCACACTGAATAGCAACTCTGCCCCCACTGAAAGCCCTGAGGCTGGAGAGCAGCATTTGAATCTCAGACCCCAAGCATTAGCTGGGTGGATCTGGAGGTGAGGTGGGTGTGGAAAGGAATCTCAGAAGTCAAGTAACTGGCTGGGAAAATGCCCTAAAAAGGGGAAAAAAGTAAGACCATAGAAGGTTACTTTCTTGGTGAACAGATATTTCCTCCTTTCCTTTTGGATGAGGAAGAACAATGTTTAACATTAGGGAAAGACATAGAATTCAAGGCTTCTGTATCCCAAACATCTGAAATAAATGTTCAATGAGCTCAGGCCATGGAAGAGCTCAAAAAAGATTTTGAAAATCAAGTTAGACAGGTGGAGGAAAAACTGGGAAGAGAAATGAGAGAGATGCAAGAAAAGCATGAAAAACGTGTCAACACCTTGATAAAGGAGACCCAAAAAAATGCTGAAGAAAATAACACCTTGAAAAATAGGCTAACTCAATTGGCAAAAGAGGTTCAAAAAGCCAATGAGGAGAAGAATGCTTTCAAAAGCAAAATTAGCCAAATGGAAAAGGAGGTTCAAAAGCTCACTGAAGAAAATAGTTCTTTCAAAATTAGAATAGAACAGATGGAGGCTAATGACTTTCTGAGAAACCAAGAAATCACAAAACAAAACCAAAAGAACGACAAAATGGAAGATAATGTGAAAAATCTCATTGGAAAA
>CM053771.1:199788089-199888579 GCA_028658325.1 Potorous gilbertii
AACAAATGGGGAGAAAATTTTGGAACCCAAAATCTTGTGAAAATGAATGTAAAAAGTTAAATAAATTTATTTAAAAAAAAAAGTTTAAAACTTGTTTTAAAATGCAATTGAAGGGAAAATAAAAAATATTTTTAAAAAAATACAGGCTACTTGAAAAATAAAAATAACCATTTTTTAAAACACTCAAACTTAACCCTGTTCTTCTGACTCTTTATCCAGTGCCTTGAAATATTAGGTCTTATCTTTTAAGCATTTGACCAAGTAGGTCAAATACAGAAAGGTCTCATACACATACAAGAAAATATTAAAAGTAGCACTTATTTAGCAGCAAAGAACCAGAAACTAAGCAGATGTTGGTTGACTACAATGACACCCATTATGGTACACGAACCTAATGGAATGGTACTGTGACATAAGAAACAATGACTATGAGAAATTCAGAGAAGGATAGGAAGACATAAATGGATAAAAAATGAAATAAGCAGAACCAAGAAAATAATATGCACAATGTATTAGTAAGTTTTATTAAACTAATTTTTTTCTTTCTGTTTTGTTCTTTGTTATAAGAAATGACACTCTGCATAGCAGAGAGGAGGAGTATATTTGGAAATGAAGTTGATGAGGAAATAAATTAAAGATATCAATAAACCTTTTAAAACCCAAAACATTAATTTAAATGGATGTACCTTCCTTTAAGAAGAAAACCAATATATTTAAAAATCCAAACACACCAAACATAAAATATTTATATCACAAAATAATGTTTTTTAATAAAACTCATACCAAGCATTCTTACATTTTGATTCATGTGACAAACATTTGATTGACAGAAAGTTTGCTAAAAAAATGAACAAGTATTTACTTTTTCTCTTTTCCACCTTCCCTCCTCGTCATCTTAACAAATACGCATACTCAAGCAAAAGAAATTCCCATGTTGGCCATGTCAAAATAATGTGTGTTTCATTTCGAATCTTGAGTCCATTATCTCTCTTTCAGGAGGTCCATAGTATTTTTCATCATCAGCTCTCTAGAATTATGACTGGTCATTATATTCATCAGGGTTCGTGAACATTTCCAAATTGTTTGTCTTCATAATGCTCTTGTTACTATATAATTTTTTCTCCAGCTTCTTCTCACCTCACTCCACATCAGTTCATACAAGTCTTTCTTGGTTTCTCTGAAACCATCCCTTTTGTTATTTCTTGTAGCACCATAGTATTCCATTATGTGAGTATACCATCATTTGTTTAGCCATTCTCCAGTTGATGGATACCTCATCGGCTTCCAGTTCATTGCCACTACAAAAAATATTATTGTTTTTTACACATGGATGCTTTTTCTCTTCCTTTGTTCTCTTTGAAGTATAGGCCTACTAGTGGTATCACAGGGTTCCACAGGAAACTTTTTGGGAATAATTCAAGAAAATCCAAGAATTTTCACTTGTGCTTTCACATGAGGAAGAAGATATTTTATCTGAGTTCAATTCAACTGACATTTCCAAACCTCTCCCAAACAACCTACCAAGAAGAACACTGAAACTAAGTGGATCTATGGAAAGTTTATGATCAAAATGGTGATATCACAGGTCTGCTGTCAAGAGCACAGATGTAGACTGACTGCTATCAATAGTATCACTTAACAATCCTGTAACAATAACTCATTCTCTCCCTTTGTTGAGAAAAACAACCACTTGTCACCATTGTTTAAAACTGCAGAACAACAGTTAGCTTCCAGATGGAGATGTTCTCTCAGCCAGACATAGGTGAACTCCAGCTAAAATCAGAAGCAAAGTTAAGGTGACTAAGAAACCTAATGCAAAGCTTTAAAACTGCATTCTAATCATTTACCATTTCTCAAAATTAGGCTGCCCGCCTATCATTAACACATATTAGTGTTGCCAATTTCACTCTAATTGTGGGTTTGATTCAACACTTTCCAATCAATTTTATTGATGCATAAGGATGTCGACAGTGTATCACACACAGTTTCTCCGAAAAGTTTAGAGACTGGGCTGAAAACGAAAAATTGATGCTCTGGTTTATTCCTGATGCTGTTTACTAAACTCTCCCTTTGTAATCTACTTCTCCTTAAGCATCCAGCATTAGGAAATGAGTTATTATTGGTAACCACTAAGTGAAATTGTAAAGACGTCAGATAACTTGGTATTTTACTTATACATGAAAAAGAAGGAAGATAATGCAGTTTCTTTTCATTCATTTTACTCAATCCTTCAATTTTTATTAGGCACTAAAGTCTCTTTGGAAGCCTATCTATATATTTCTTGCAATTAAGAACAGCTTCTCCAAGAGACTTCAGTATTGCTTCAATTACACTTTGGTTTCTGGGGATATGCCCTGTTAGCTGCTACATTTCATTTATTTCACATTTTTTGAGGTTGCATTGAAATTAGATGACACCCACATGCAGCAGTATTAAGACATTTTTCTTCTTCCTAAAGAAGCAAAACCACTTGAGTAGCCCTTGACCTTCAGGCAGGGCACTTCTTGACATATTCTTCAACTGACACAGGCTAGGAGGGCTCTTTATGGAACTGAGATCAAGAACTGAATCAAGACAATGAATATTTATTTTGCAAGGCACTGCACACTAGCTTCATTGGGGGGACTCCAAGAAGATAGAAGATTTGATTTCTATCTACAATAAACTTATAGAAAGAAGATGTAGAGATGCCATAAACAGGTGCAACTATTTTGTACTGTAGGGACAGGCCCAAAGTACTGTTTTAGCAACATAAGTCAGGTTGCAGCAAACTACATAGATTATAAAGGAGCCTGATTGGATCCTGGGATATCATTCATTCATTTCACTTATTCATTCTCTCATATCCTGAACAAATTAGCCACAATATAAGAAGGGCTATAAAGTTCAATGCTTGATATGACAATTTTAAAAAGCATATATTGGTTGTGTCATTGTAGAAAACAGCCCATTTCCACAGCAAAGGAGAGAATTATTAGCAATACTTCAAATAAAAAAAATTCTAGGGGGGGAAGAGACAAGATGGTGGAGTAAAAGCAGAGATCTGAGTTCTCTCACAAATTCCTTCAATTACCTCTAAAAAGTGAATCTAAACAAATGTGAGAGTGGCAGAATCCACTAGGAGACAGAGAATGGCAGATTTGCAGCCCAAGAGAATTTGGAAGATAGACGGGAAGAAACTGAGAGCCCACAATAGCAGAGTGGGAGTTGTCCCTGGTAGACTGAATTGCAAATACAATGATGATTCCCAAACTTCTCAGCACAGGATGGGATTCTGGTGGAGCTGCGTGACAGGGCCCTCAGCAGTTGCAGCAGCTACTCTTGGGACTATCAACCCACAGACTAAATGTTTGAAAGTCACCTACTTGAACTTCCTGGAGCCAAGATGGCAGAGTAAACCGTAAGTGCTCTCATTCCCCACTTCTTGATTTTGAAACACCTAGAGAATATTGCCCCAGGAAAAAGTCTGGAACAGTGGAACCAGCAGAAGGGGTACAGCAATCTTCTAGCTCAGGAGGCCAGGGAGACCAAAGGGAAGGGCCTCTCTTATTGTGGCTGAAGGGGACCTGGGCAGGCTCAGAGGTGTCCAGCAAGCCTCGCCTCAGTGGATCACCAGGAGATCCTCAGCCCCAGAAGGATGGAGCCGGCAAGTGCCAGCACCAGGACCCTAAGTGTGCCTTTGCACAATCAAGGGAATCTGCAGAAACAAGCAGGGACCATTGTCCACCAGAGGCTGTGCTCTAGTGTAGCCCTAGGGGAGGAGGAGACCTCCAGAGGCCAGATCACCCCTCTCCCATACCTCAGGCTGTGAGCTTCAGTGTCACTCCGGGTCGGGGGGGAAACTCAGAAAGACTTCATCTTGCCTCCACCTCAGCACACACCAGACAACTCAGCACAGGATAAACTGCAGCATTATATAGTTTCTAGCTCACAGAACCAGAGGCCGCAGCATACAAAGCCAGTAATCAGGTTCATAGCCACAAGCACAAGAAGTGGGGTGCAGAACCCCCATTCCCCAGAAGCAGAGATCCACTTTAAAAGCCAGAAAAAGGCAATCACAATGGGGAAATGGAAGAACAAAACACAGATTCAGGAGAGAACAGCATTGACACTATACCAGTATCTGAAACCTCGAGAAGGAATATGAGTTGGTCTCAAGTCCAAAAAGCATTCTTGGAAGAGCTCAAAAAGGATTTTGGAAGCCAAATGAGAGAGGCAGAAGAAAAAAATTGATCAATTCTTTTAAAAATAAAATGGATAAAATGAAAAAAACTTCACTGAAAGAAACAAATCTTTAAAAAGTAAAAATCAAATGGATAAGGAAGTACAAAACCTAACTGGAGAAAGTAACTCCTTGAAAAATAAAATTGGCCAAATGGATAAGGAGATACAAAAGTTAACTGAAGAAAATAATTCATTAAAAATTAGAAGCCAATGACTCTGAGGCATCAAGAATCAGTCAGATAAAATCTAAAGAACAAAAAAAATAGAAGAAAACATGAAATATTTCATTGGAAAAATAACTGACTGGAAAAAAAATCCAGGAGAGACAACCTAAGAATTATTGGTTTACTGGAAAAACATGACGAAAAAAAGAGCCTCGACAGTGTCTTCCAAGAAATCAAGGAAAGTTACCCCGAGGTCTTAGAATCAGAGGGTAAAAAATCCAAAGAATCCACTGATCACTTCCTGAAAGAGATCTCAAATTTAAAACTCCAAGGAATATTGTACTTAAATTCCAGAACTAACAGGTCAAAGAAAAAATACTGCAAAAAGTCAGAAACAATTCAAATATTACCAACTACAGTCAGGATTGCATAGAACTTGTTTTCTACATTAAAAGATTGGACGGATTGATCCATACTTTGTGGCATCTCAGCTTCAGAGGCTGCATTGAATGCACCATCATCTGTGTGTTCATCCTTCATTGCCAAAGAAGACCACGCCATCAGAGAAATAATGACATGACTTGCACTTGACTTTGTTTTGAGTGAGGGAGAGTTGCGCATGTCACCAGCTCACTTCTCCTCCACAGCCATCTGAATCCAGTGACCAGATATTCATCAGGATGACTGGAGATGACCCAGGATGAGGCAATTGAGGTTAAGTGACTTGCCCAGGGTCACACAGCTAGTGACTGTCAAGTGTTTGAAGTGAAACACTTGAGGTGGGCAGCTAGGTGGTGCAATGGATAGAGCACCAGCGCAGAAGTCAGGAGGACCTGGCCATCATCTGTAAACAGAAAAGCATTCACCTATACTCCATATGCTTTGTTCTTGGCTTGTAGCCTTTTCAAACTTAAGAACTTGACATTAGTATGGGAGCTGACGTTGATTCTGTCTTCATCCTCATTGAAAGCATTTGACAACATGACTGAAAACATCATGGTAAAAAACATGGGAGCAAACACACAGCCCTGTTTCAATCCACTGGTGACTGGGAAGGCACTATCCAGAACCCAGGCAAACATGCCATATGAAATTGATGTACACACTGCTGATAAACTTCTCTGGGCAACCAAATTTTGACATAATTTTCCATAAGCCCTCACAATTAACAGTGTCAAAGGCCTTGGTTAGATCTATAAATGTTGTGTACAGACCTCTGTTCTGCTCTGTGCTAATTTTGGCCTAATAATTAACATTAAGAAAACACAGGTGCTCTATCAGCCACCACCACACCATCCAGACATAGAACCATCAGTTACAACAAAAGGTGAAGTTTTGAAGGCTGTGGATAAGTTCATTTACCTTGGTAGTGTACTTTCTAGGGATGTACACATTGACAATGAGGTTGACACATGCATTGCCAGAGCTAACTCAGTGTTTTGAAGGCTCTGAAGAAAAGTTTGAGAGAGAAGAGGTATTAGACTGACTACCAAACTGAAGGTCTACAGAGCTGTTGTGCTGACCTCATTGCTGTATGCCTGTGAAACATGGACAGTCTACTAGCACCATGCCAGGAAACTGAATCACTTCCATTTGAACTGTCTTAGGAAGATTCTGAAGATCACCTAGCAAGATAAGGTACCAGACACTGAGGTCCTTGAGATTTGGTTTTTTTAGGAGAGCCTTCCAAAGCACATTCTTGAGAATGAAGGACAATATCTAACCAGCTACTTTTTCCTTTCCTTCTAACCACCCATCTTTTCCTTCCTCTTTTCCCTCCTATTGCCTATAGGGCAAGTTATATTTCTAAACTTAACAGAGTATGTTATTCCCACCTTGAATGGAATCTGATGAGAGTAAATGTTCCTGGCATTTCTCTTGGAATTGTTGGGAAAGGAACACCATATCAACTGTTCCTTGGCCCTTTCTGAAGTCACACTGGCTCTCAGGTAGATGACCATCTTCCAGGTGAAGGATCAGCCTATTAAGGAGGACTCTAGCAAGAATCTTGCCAGCAATGACTAAGAGAGAGACCTCCCTGTGATTATTGCAGGACAATCTATTCCCTTTATCTTTATAGAGATGGACAATGGAGGCATCCTTGAACTCCTAGGGGATAACCTCCTCTTCCATATAACCTAGAATATTTCAGTCAGCTTTAGTATGAGCAATGGTTCCCCTAGATGGAATAGATTCAGCCCCAGGTGCTATGTCACATAAAAGGAGCCTAATGGCCCTCAAAACCTCTCCTTCAATTGGAAGTTTGGTTAAGAAGTGATTAACTTCAACCAGAGGTAAATGGTCAATGGCCTCAGCATTGATTGATGAGGGTCTGTTGAGAACACTATGAAAGTGTTCAGCCCATCTTTCTAGAATCATGTCCTTGTCACTAATCAATGCGACTCCGTCAGCACTGAGTAGTTGTGATGCACCATAGGCTTTTGGTCCATAAATAGCATTCAGGGAATCATAAAAGCACTTTTTGGATTGTTACTATCAGCATAAAATTGAATTTATACACACCCTACACTGCAGGGAAGAAGTAGTAAGATAAAAAGGAAAGAAAAGGAAGAGGATCTAATAGAAGGAAGGGAAAATTGAGGGAGATGGTGTTCAAAAGCCAATCCCTTTTGAGGAAGGGAAGGCAGAAGGGAGAAATAAAAGCATAAGCAGGGTGGGGTAGGACACAGATTGTAATCATAACTATGAATGGGAGGAACTCTCCTGTAAAATGGAGGCAGATAGAAGAATGGATTAAAAACCATCATCTTACAATATGTTGTTTACAAGAAACCCATTTGAAATAGGGGGATACACATAGTTAAAGGTAAAAGACTGGAGTAGAATGTATTACACTTCAGCTGAAGTAAAAAAAGCAGGAGTAGCAATCCTAATCTCAGACAAAGAAAAAAGCAAAAATAGATTTAATCAAAAGAGATAAGGAAGGAAACTATATCGTGCTAAAAGGTACCATACACAATAAAGTAATAGCATAACTAAACAGATAGGTACCAAGTAATATAGCATCCGGATTCTTCAAGGAGAAGTTAAGGGCAGAACCTCTCCACTTCTGAACTCGACAAATTCAGCCTCAAAATAAACAAGAAAGAAGTTAAGGAGGTAAATGGAATTTTAGAAAAGGTAGATATGGCACCTTTTGTTATTGTATATATTTGTATGCATATGGAACAAGAAAGAGAGAAAGACTGAGAAACAGAAACCAAGGAGACAGAGTTAGAGAGACACAAGATATGTAGGTATAGAAAGAGATAGAATAATACCTATGATTTCATTAGAGTGGAAGTCTCTCAGACCAATGTAGAAATTCCCTACATGAAAAGGATTAGCCACTTGTCTATAATGCGGTGTTTGACACTTGTCTGAAGGCACTGTCAGTAGATATGATAGATCTCTGGAGAAAATTGAATGGGGATAGAAAGGAATATACCTTCTTCTTGGCAAAACATGGTACATACACAAAAATTGACCGTGTACTAGGGCATCAAAACCTCACAGTCCAGTGCAGAAAGGCGGAAATATTAAACACATCCTTTTCAGATCATGATGCAATAAAAAATACACATAATAAAAGACCATGGAAAGAGAGTCTAAAAATTAATTGGAAACTAAATAATCTAATCCTAAGGAATGAGTGGGTCAGACAAGAAATCATAGAAACAATCGATAACTCCATTCAATAGAAAAGAGACAACATACCAAAACTTAGCCATCTATGAGATGAGGGCATAGGCAAGGCAGCCTTGCTCAGACTGGGTAAGTTCAATTCTACCACGTGAGGTACTGACATTCTGCAATATGACCCGTGCACTAGATTCTTTTCTCTACCTGCTTGAATGGTTCTCTTTTCAGTTGTCAGCTTGCTTCTGGAGAACTGTGTCATTGCTTTATCTGTATACAATTACTTCTACTATTCTTGTACAATCTATGTAGATTCTTAAAAGATTTGGTCAATTCCAGGTGTGGGGAACTGAGGCTGTAAGGCCACATGTGGCCCTCTAGGTCCCCATGTACAGCCCTTTGACTGAATGTAAACTTCACAGAATTAATCTATTCAATAAAAGGACTTGTTCTGTGAAACTTGGATTCGGCCAAAAGTTGCCCCCAAGGACCCAGAAGGCCCCGTGTGGTCTATTCTCCGCTCCGGTCAGTTCCCTAGGAACTGATTTCTTTCTTTTCTTTTTCCTCAATTATGAATCATTATTTTTTCCTCCCCCCTCCCCCCACACAGCTTGAAACAAAACAAAACTGTTGTTAACAAATAACAAGCAAAACACATGCCTATCTTGGCCATATCCAGTACGCATCCTCTTTGTGTATTAGGCCATCAGCTCTCTGTCAGTCAGCAGGTGCTAGCACACGGTAGCCTAAGCTCTCCAAATTTATGATTTCCTATTACATGGATCAGAGCTCTTAAGTCTTTCAAAGTGATTCCTTTCTCCAATGCTGGTTTTGTGGCATTTTTACCAATTTGTTGTCCTCATCCTGTTCACTTAACTCTGCATCGGTTCATACCAGTCTCCCCAGGTTTTTCTGAAACTCTCTTCATGTCTTACAGTACATTAGTATTCTATTAAGTCCGTATGCTATAATTGGATCAACAATCCCAAATTGATAGGTACCTGAACATATTTTTTCAAAAGAAAGTAATTTTGAGCTGCTAGAATCAATCAGGTTCTTTCAGCCCATGATTAGATCAGATTTCCACTCTGTGAGTAGACTCAGCTCCTCTTCTCCTGTCCATCTCCCCCTCTCCTTCCTTCTCCTCTCCAAAGGAAGGTAAATTTGAATGGCCAAAGGATGCCCAGTTGATTTGGGTTTTACTAGCTAGTCTCCCTTCCCCTCGCTTCTCTTCCTTCTCCTTCCCTTCCCTTCCTTTCCCTCCCCTCCCCTCCCCTTCCCTGAACCTTGAGCCTACTGTACTGTGAAGTTCAAACACCATGGAGCCCCTGCCCTCCTAAAAGGCTCTCTTCTACACCCTCCTGGCTTAAGAGTGATTATCAATAGTAACTGTTGCTGTTTCCCTCGCAGCCTGATGTCTTTCTTTTCTTTGCCTCATTAAAGGGGCCTGGCTACTTCTTAAACAGGCCTATTCAATAGATGGGCGTTACCTCCCCCAAATGAGTACCTGTGTACACCTTGGCGTAAAGGAGCCAAGGTCTCCCAGAGCATCTTGGGTCACCTCCTTTCATCCTGTTGAATATCTGGTCACTGGATTCAGATGGCTCTGGAGGAGAAGTGAGGCTGGTGACCTGCATAGCCCTCCCTCCCTCAAAACAAAGTCAAGTGCAAGTCATGTCATCATTTCTCTGACGGCATGGTGTTCTTCGGCAGTGATGGAGGAATACAAGATCAGATTAACTTCTGGCAAAGGAAAGTGAGTGAGGTAATTTAGAAAAGATCTTTATCAGAGGTCAACTTTCTCTGTCACATTTACCAAGCTAGAAGGATGAGGCACCTTGAGGTAAAGATGCCTGAGGAAACTGATAAACAGCCAAGCCTAGCAGGGCAACTCTTTCATTGCTGGCATTTTCCCAAATGCCAATCTTCTTTTGTTGTTCAATCATTTCTCAGTAGTATCTGCCCCTTCATGACCCCATTTGAGGTTTTCTTGGCAAAGAAACTAGAGTGGTTTGCTATTTCTTTCTCCAGGTCATTTTACAGATGAGGAAATTGAGGCAAACAGTTTTAAGTGACTCACCCAGAGTCATACAGCTGATAAATATCTGAGGTCAGTTTTGAACTCTTGAAGATGACTCTTTCTGACTCCAGGCCTGGTGCTTTATCCACTGTGCCACCTAGCTGCCCCTGTCTCCTAAGGAATGTAAGTACAATACACATGCCCTAAGTGTCCAACCAAGTGGGCCAAATCCTCCGAGGAGCAATAGTAACTCACATATGAGAGTCGAGGCTTTCCTGGACAGCACAATGAGCTGCTTTGGCATACAAAATCTGGGCTTATTCCTTCTTCCTGCTCCCATTCCTATGGGATCAAATTATTATTCTGATGTGATGGAACCGCAGTTGTCTCATTTCGAACTCAGTGTTTGCTATTGCTCCTAAGGGTCAAATTCCCCGAAGGTATCTTTTTGGTCTGGTGACAGCATTCTTTGTGGGTCTGAGGAGCCCAATTGTCCTAGATTCAACTGGTGGTCCAAATGATATAAGTAAAAGGGGAACTTTGAGATGAAATCCAGTTCAACTCAGTTTTGTGCTTTAATTATAACTAATGTCTGCATTCAGTAGACATCTCTCCTTCAATGACTGAGCTAATTTTAAGTAAATGAAGTATGCTTACCTACAAATGTCTAGTCTACTCCCTCAGATGAGGAGCTCCCTGAAGACAAGGAGCTGTCTTTCCTTCCAATTGGGGTTCTCTGAGGGAAGAGGATGTGTCTTCCTCTTCAAATTGGGGAGACCTGAAGATAAAGATCCTCTCTCCTCTTCCAAACTAGGGTTCCCTAAGCACAGAATTCTTGGCTCTCCTGTGAAACTAGGGGTTCAACATCATATCCTCAGGGATCTAGCCCATGTCTCCTCACCTCTCCTGTTACCAAATCATACCATCTGTCCCTTCCTACAAGTTGCTGATTCCGTTTTTTAGCTTTTCATATGGACCCCATATAGGGTTAATGTTCATAGTTGGGGCAGATAGGTACCATAGTGAAGAGAGTGCTAGGTCTGGAGTCAGGAAGACTCATCTTCCTGAATTCAAATCCAGCCTCAGACCCTTATTAGCTGCGTGACCTTGGGCAAGTCACTTAACCCTGTTTCCCTCAGTTTTCTTATCTGGAAAATGAGCTGGAGAAGGAAATAGCAAACCACTTGAGTTTCTTTGCCAAGAAAACCCCAAATGGGGTCATGAAGGGTTGGACATGACTGAAAAACAACTGAACAAATTTTCTTAACCCTCAGAGAAGAATCTAGTGTAAATAAATGAAGTTGTCCTTGTTACATACTAAATACACACCATATAATATATATGCCTAAATACCTGAGTACAAGGTGAACGGGTCACATTAATGTCTAGGTAAGAAATTACGGCACTTCTCTTTCATGATTAAAATATCACACATTGTATTTTGGAAGAATGCATGCAAAAACTTGGCATGTGTGGAAAAGGAAAACTTTTCCTGCATTTGTATTTAATTTAAATCTTGCCACAGGAGATCCTGTCATTAAATATAAACATAATCTCTCTTATGCATTGACTTATTTATGACTTCTACCTAAGAAATCTCCTTGAAGGTGGGGGAGGTGTGGGGTGGGGGTGGAGGTGAGGGAATATGTGCAGTAAAAATACAGTGTATGTTTAACGTCTGAGGATGAGGGGCTGGGGGTGAGGCAAGCCAAAGCATCATACAGGACTTCATTGAAGATGAGAGCCTGACAAACTTCCAGTATATTTTTAACTGTGTAATAAAATCATTGAATCTGGGAATGGGGGTGTGTATATAGAATGAAATGGGAGATTTGGGGGCAGGAACCATGTCATCCACCGAAGGAACTTTTCCCAAATGAAAGAAACAAATTTCATAATGTTCTCTCATCTCCTCATTTATTCTTACTTTTTCTAACCTATTTATTTGATAATGAAAAACAGCATTCAGACATTGTTTGGAAATTTTCTCCTAAAAATCACATTCCGAGTAAAGCAGAGAAATTTTGCCATTGGGAAAATGTGAAGATGATCAGATTCTATAGATATTTTTTAGAGAATTTTTCAAAGATCTATCTGTGATGTTGTTCAGTCATGTCTGATTCTATGCCACCCCATCTGGGGTTTTCTTGGCAAAGATATCAGAGTGGTTTGCCATTTCCTTCTCCAGCTCATTTTACAGATGAGGAACTGAGGTAAAGAGGGGCAAGTGACTTAACTTAAATCCAGGGTCATACAGCTAGTAAGTGTCTGAAGTCAGATTTGAACTCAGGAAGTTGAGTCTTCCTGACTCTACTGAGTCACTATGATATTGGCCAAATGTGACATTTTTGAAATTAATAGCAACTAAAGATTTTTGAAGGTCACAAACTTTCTATTCTTATGAGTGGTTCATAATGCCCTTGATAAATATTACTAACTATAGATATATCTATTTAAATAATATCCCCTAGCCATAAGCATGTAGCCTCCTCATTAGACTATAAGCTCCTTGAGAGCAGGGACTGTTTCTTTTTCATTTTTGTATCACTAATACCTAGTTCGATTCCAGGAATAGAAGCATAATTAATGTTTATTGATTAATTACTGATTGCTATCTCCTAACAACAATGTAGGGATACAATAAGATAACATCTATAACAGATATTTTAGCTTTTAGGAACTACGTTATAGAAATCAAAAGAGTAACAATATTTTGTTCTTTCTGCACACAATGATTTTGTATTTGGAGAAAAAAAAATCCTATTTGTCAAATGTATGGTAGTGAAAGCCAGACTTCCTACACCATACATCTGACAAATTACATTTTCCCTAAAATTTAGCTAGATAGCTGGACTTGGAGACAAGAACACCTGATTTTAAATCCAGTCTCAGACACTCAGACACTTACTAGCTATGTGACCCTGAGCAAGGTACTTAACCTCTGCCTCAGTTTCCTCAATTGTAAACTAGGGATCATCATAGCATCTACCCCCCAGGATTATTGTAAGGGTAAAATGAGATAATATTTGTAAAGTACTTAGCACAGCAGCGCATGGTAGGTGCTTGGTAAATACTTGTCTCCTTTCTTCCTATAAATTAAAATGATTATCCTTCCATGAAAGTTCTACTAAAATGTCCCTGTATGGTAGAGAAGTGCCCTGAGATACTTGAAGGCTAGTTCAGGGGTAGACCCTAACCAACTGAAAAGGCTTTAAGCAGGAGCAGAGGGGACACTTTGTCATTTGGGGATTGGCCAAGTTAAAGTTGGAGAGGGTCATTGGTAATGGATTAGTCACCAATGATTAATTGTTCGACTGTCACAACTTATGAAACCATCTACTATGACTATATTGCAGTTTGCATTGGTAGAAGGATTCAATCTGATCTCTGAGATGGTAGAGAAATTAGGATTATTATTACACATGTATCCTTGAAGTGACTGGGATGAGGCCCAGTCAGCTACAAGAACATGAATTCACCTGGAAAGAGAGCTCAGGATCTGTCCCTTATGTGTACAAAGGGGCTAGAGTTGTTGAAAATCGTACATCATATAAACTGATAGATGGGTACATGGGCCAGCTACCAAAAAAATTAAGGAAAACAATTTCATGGACCCCAGATTAAGAAATCAAACTCTATTATATTATAGATGAGGAAACTGAGGCATGGCAATTTTCAATAGCTTGCCCAAGGTCATACCTTGTACAGAAACAGGGTTCATTCTACTGTACCACACTGTTCCCCCTCCAGATACATTATACTTTAAATGCATTCACAGGAAGCAGGTCAGAATGTCTACATATAGCACCTTTTCATCAAATCCAGAGTCCCATGAATATACACAATTAAGATATGAGCAAGTAAGAAAATTCTCCATCCTAAAAACTGCAGCAAATGCTATACTAAATGTGAACAGCATTTCCAAATTGGAAGAGGGCCCTAGATCATGGAAGCGCACTTTGTTTTGGCTTGGCTGTTCCAAATGACTTGCATTTTTTTTACCTTCTGATAAGAGTTGGGATTTGTGTCATTTGATTTGCTCCAAGTATTTCTTAATCATGGTTTCAAGAGGCTGAACTAATTGCTAGCAGCCTTTAGCTGGCTATAGCAGGTCTTCTTGGCATTCAGAGAGCAACACCAAAGGACCCCTCAGTAGACCACTCCCACACTTTCTCCCTCTCATCCCCCCTTTTCCAAAAACCACTTCACTGGCAAGAAGAAGGAGAGTGTAGGCATTAGAGAGGACAAATGAAGATCTTCTCATCAGTGCAGCTGAACAAGACAGCAGGAACAGACGAACAGTATTCCCTGAAGAATGTCACAGCCATCCTGGCTCTAATAACCTGATTTGAAGGATAATGTCTAGTGAATGAAAAACATACTCCTGATTTTTTTTTTGCCCATTTCCTACTACCTCTGAAACCTCAAGAACAGCTTCCTATATCTTTTTCTGTTATTGTTCAATTAGAAAATCAAACACATTTTAAAGTTAGACTCAATACACCAGAGATTTGTAAGCCAGGGAATAGCAATTACATTTCTCTGGAGGCAAAGATAGACTAGACCCTGTGAGTTTCTGGCATCTGGATGCAAACTTCTATATTCTAAATCTTTTGTAGAGAGATTTTTTTGTCCAATCGAAAGGGAAGGGTAAGAGCATTGCCAGAGTTTCCTCAGAAATGATGAGATGCTACCACTTTTTGCCTCCAAAATATTTCAATATATCTTTTGTGGATTAAAAGAGATTTACTTCACTGGAAGTCAAAAGGGCAAGTCTAACCCCAAAAGTAGAAAGAGTAAGCCACATGGAGTGATTAGAGGACATCAAATTAGGCACCTGCCTCAGTAACTGGAATTTCCACCATTGGGATCACTCCATTGGCTTAAGGCATGCTTAAGATCATTGATACAATTTAGATATTTCATCTGTTCAGTCAGTCAGTCAACAAACATATACTAAGCACTTATTCTGTGCCAAACACTATGCTTGCTAAACCCTGAGGATACAAAGAAAGGCAAAAACACAGACCCTGTTCTCAAAAAGTGTATAATCTACTGGAGGATACAACATGTAAATAACTAGGTATATACAAGATATAGAGAGAATAGATAGAAGGTGATTGGAAAGGGGAAGATTTTAGCAGGTAGGAGGACTGGGAAAGACCTCCTGCAGGCGTTGGGTTTGGGGTTGAGTCTTGAAGGAAGCCTAAGAAACTAAGAGGTGAAACTAAAGGGTAAGAGTATTTCATGGATAATCAGAGGGAAAGCATAAAATTAGCACTAGCTAATGCTTAAGCAGCACCTAAAATTCAAGAGGACAGCTAGGTGGCACAATAAGCCTGGCGTCTGGGAGACTCATCTTCCTGAGTTCAAATTTGACCTCAGACATTTACTAGCTGTGTGACCCTGGACAAGTTTACTCTGTTTGCCTCAGTTTCCTCATCTGTAAAATGAGCTGGAGGAGAAAATGACAAACCACTTTTTGTGAAGTATCTTTGCTAAGAAAACCCCAAAATGAGGTCACAATGGATCAGATATGACTGAAAAATGACTGAACAAAACATGAAAATTCAAGATGTTCAAATGAAATTTATTGTCTTCCTCCAACTGATGTTTTCCTGACTTCTCTATTTCTGTCCATGACCGCGTGCTGGTTACCCACACTTCCAACTTTGGGTGATTGCTGACTCCTAGGACCATAGGCTCATGGATGTAGAGCTGGGAGCAGCCTTAGAGGACATTCAGTTCAATGCTCTCATTTTACAAATAAAAGGCTCTGTGACTTGTCCTAGATCCCACAGCCAATATCTGAGGTGAGTTTTGAACCCAAGACTTTTTTTTACTTTTAAGTCCAAATCTCTGTGAATTTCACAATGCTTCCCTTTCTTTTAACTCCCACATCAAATTCAGGCCAATTAGATGGAAGCAGTTTTGTTGTTATGTCCACCTTTAAAACACCTCTTGTAACTGCTGTCTCCTGTCTATTCCTGCTCCTACCACCCCATCTCAGGTCTTCTTTACTACCATTATTCTCTTGCCGTCCAGCCCCTCTCCCTTCCAGTCCTACCTCAGTCCTACTCTCATATTGAATTTCTCTAGGCATAGATTTGTTCATTTCATTCCTCAGCTCAAAACTTTTTATTGGCTCCCTTCGGCTTACCATATAAAGACCATACCCAGTCTAGGATCCAGGGAACTCATATCCTGGAATCAGTCAACTTCCCAGCCTCCTCTCACAATACAGTACTCCTCTCCACATATTCTTTGTTCCTTCAACTTAGGGACATTGCTATCCCTGAAATACATGCAGCAAGTGCGGGCTGTATATATATTTTCTGGTTATATGTATATTTGCTCATAATGTTACCTGCACTGAATATGCCCTGCCTTCTCTCTGCAGCACATACACACACACACACACACACACACACACACACACACACACACAAAACACAACACACACCCCAAATGCTACTTCTTTCTGGAAACCTCTGATTTGTGTCCCCCAAAGTTGGAAAACAAACTTTCCTTTGTTACATAATACTTTATACTTCTCATATTATCTTATAGCGATTACATATTTACTGTAAATATAAATTTATAACATTCACAATATTGTAATTTTTTAAGTTTATAATATAGATATATTTATTGTATAATATAGCATATTTGTGCATAGGTACTAGCTTGTGAACTCCTTGAGGTTAGGTATATTCATCATTTTTGCATCTTCCCTAACCTAGCACAATTCTTTGTTAAGAACAAGCATTTTGCGCATCATGAGAGGTGCACATCTAGAGACATCTCCACTCCAAATGTTCATGGGGACTATTTGTGTCTGGCCTGTGGTAGAGCTTTCTGAGCTCATATTAACCTGATCAGCCACAGCAGGACATGCTTTACTTTGACCCCAACATAGTGACGTCATTTCGATCCTTTTTAAGAATGAAGAACACCAGTCAATAAGCACTTAATTACTTATCATTGAATTAATGAATCAGTAAACACAGAATGGTCAGTTTTGATGGGAAGAAGAAAAGGGAAAGGTTTAGAAGAAGAGGTACCATCTTCTTCTTCCATAGAGAAAGCCTAAATGGACCAGAGGGAAGGGACACTTTGCAACCAATGGCCAGCCCGATGGTCATGGGTGTTGGTAGGAAAGTGCCAAAGAGTACACTGGATCCCTAAAGGAGAGGTGAGAAGTCAGGAGGGCAAAATTCACCTACTAGACATTTGGTCTCTGGCTGACTCAGCAAGGAGATATTGTCACCATCAGGAAGCAGAAACAGACTTAAATAGATAGATGTCATACACATCTTGGTCCAAAAGATGTGAATAGTCAGGTCGATGGAAGAAGTGTTGAGAGTTTCCAGAGTACTGAGAAGCAGAAGCATATATTCTCTGAGCCACATGAAAGTTATGGAAAGGAGAATCACATAGTGAGAGTTCTTGAGGGGCAGAAGTTTCTGAATAACAACTCAAGCTCTCTGGAAACATTTCAAAGTTTCCTGAACCACAGCCTCCTATTTAGATGAGGTAGTATTTCCTGGGCAGCAGAACAGAGGCATTCAGCTTTCTAAATAGAGTAGGAAGTTGGAACCTAAAGGGTTCCCTCCCAATATCCATAAGTCCAAGAAGTCTAGATTCCATCCTTCTACACAAGGTAACACCTTTAGAATTCAAAGCAAAGTGAAAACAGAACTCTCAGATTTCAAGCACTGGAACACGAAGTTCTTGATCTTGAAACTGGTTCAAGGGGGATGGTCCTCGGGATACTAACCTGAGAATATTTTCTTGACTCTTCCTCTTCTACTACATTCCTCAGCCCCCTACATCTGCCAAAGGAACAAAGCCTTTAGTGGACATTTTGTTGGTGTCTCAGTAATTCCTGTTTGCCAAGAGTTTTGGAGTCTTCAGGTAAGAGTCATCCCAGGACTAAAATGACATAATATATAATATTATATAAATAGATACATATATTTATGTATATATACATATATATTTATTTAATATAATAAATAATATAATATATAATGAATACTGTTTCCAGGAGCAGAGAGAATGGGGAAAATGTCTCTCTGAGAGAGATGACTGCATAAAGTCAGTGTTTGTGATTTCACTGTATTTATTAAATGGCCTTCATTGTTTTTGTTAAGAGAAGTCAATTAATCACTGAAAGTGTAATCGGACAGAAATTAATAATCAGAGATGGAAAAGTATCCAATAAAAGCTCAGAAATGCACTCAGACAATAAAGGATGAACCTTGTTTTGCAGCTACTACCAACAAAGAAGTCAGTGATTCAGGAACCCAGCTTTACTTACAACTTAGTTACAGAAAAAGCTTTATGGCTGGGAAAGAGGAGGGAGAGAATAGTTATATTTACTGTGACTTGCTTTGAATCTGGAATTCTAAACTGATTACAGCACATTACTTGGGGAAACACACAGAATATTAGTTGGAAGGGGAGAAGAATACTCATAGTACAACATTGAATTATGGGCCACAGAAAACTCCCAAAAGCCATGTAGTCCATAGGTTTACTTTAATTTAGGGACAATCTAATTACAGATGGTTGGGGGAGATGAAAGAAGGATGCCTGTGCCAAATAAAAACTCTGCTTTATAGTAATTTTTCAGGTGGATTAAGAAAATTTCCATTGCCAATAAAAAAGTTATAGTTGAAAATAGTGATGGGAGTTCATAACGTGTTAGAAGTTTTGATGTCATCTGATTTCTTTAGAATAATTTTAAAATATCACAGAAACACACAGACTTGGTGGGGACATTAGAAGGTCCACCAGTTCATCCTCTCACCTAATTCTGGAATCCTTCCTACAATTTTTCTGACAGCTTGTCATCAGACTTCAACTAGGATACTTCTAATGATAGAGGAGGGCACTCACTACCTGACAATGCATCCCATTAAGCTTTTAGAAAATTCTTTGTTAAGAAAGAGCTGAAATTTACTTCTCTGCTCCTTTCACCCGAAGGTCCTAGTTCTACCCTTTGAAATTACTTGGTACTCTACATCTCTAGTCCCTCTTCCTCATTGATGGCCATTCAACTATTCAGATATGACTATCTTGATGTCTTCTCTTCTCCAAACTAGACTTCTATAGTTTCCACTCTTATTATTTTCACGTCATGTTTACCAGATCCTTCACTATTCTGGTTATTACCTGGGTGGTCTCATTTAAAAGTGTTCCTTTCAAATGTGTTGCCTAGTATTGGACATAATAACCCAGATATAATCTGATCTAATAGGAAAAATATCATATCTTTTGATGTATATACTAGACTTCTATTAAGACCATCTAAAATGGCATTAGATTTTTAATTGCCACATCACACACTTAACTGAAACTGAACTTATCAATTAAAACTTCCATTTCTTTGTCACATGAATTGTTTTTAAAGTTGGTTTCCTCCATTCTGTACTTATATAACTATTATTGTTCTTTTACCTAAATGCAAGTCTTTACAATTATCCTTATTATATTTTATATTTCTGGTTTTCTTGCCTTTTCTTAACTTTCTAGTTTTTCTATCATTCTATCAAGCTGAAAACTTCTTTTGAATTTTGATTCTACCAGTCTATATATATCCCATTCAGATTTGTATCAACTACAACTTGAGTAACCATGCCTTCTGAATGTTCATGGAAGTCATTGATATTAATATCAAACAAGAGAGGATCAAGTGCAGAGATTTACGACATTCCAAAAGCAACATCCTTACAGATTGATACTTGTCTAGTAATCAGCCTCCTTGTATAATTTTTTTAAGAAAAACAACTGCAAATCAACCTTACTCTAGCTACTATTATCTCTCTAACTTTCATTATTCCATCTTGTCAAAAAGATATTATACAAGATCATTAAATACCTTGCTGAAATCAAGATATACTATATCTAAAGGATAAGTCTAGTAACCTTATTTCTTTTAAAAAGTAAATAGAGTTAATAAGATTGGTTTGTCATAATCTGTTCTTAGTCAATCCATATTGGTTCCTAGTGATCATGCTTTCTTTTCTAAATGTGCACAGACCATTTGCTTCATAATTAATTTTAAAATTTTTGTCATCAAACTCAGTTGTCTATAGTTTCCAGGATCCACCTTTTGCTCTTTTGAAAAAATTAGGACATTTTGCCAAATTCCTGTCCTTTGACACCTCACTCATTTGATTCAATTTCTCAGATTACTGAATCAGCTAGAAGCTTTCTTATTACCTTTTCACCTACCTTGGGTTTCAATTTCCTTTTAGTATATTTTTCTACCCTTTCTAATTTTATAAACTTTATAATTTTTTCTAATCTTTCCAATTATAGTCTCATTATCTTTAATAGAAAAGATGTAAGTAAAATCAAGTTGAGTGGTTCTATTTTTCTCTGTCACCTATTAGTTTTATGCCAAGGAATGGACTTCTCCCTTCCTTGTGTATGCTTAAAACTCGAAAAAGAGCTTGAAAAGCTCTTTCTGTTGTCCTTACCATCTTTTCTCCCTTCCTTGTTTATGCTTAAAACTCGAAAAAGAGCTTGAAAAGCTCTTTCTGTTGTCCTTACCATCTTTCATTTTGGTATATAATCTTTCTGCGGTTCTATTCTAATAAGTTTGTGCCATTTATATTTATCCTTTGTTATATGTTCTACTTGCATCTCTTTTCATCTTTTGTATGATATTTTAAAAATACCATATAACCTTCAGGCATTTGCACATATTAATTACTTTCTACCAAATTTTGAGTTTTAATGATAAAAGCTTTAGCAGTATTCTGGGGCAAACATTTATAAACCACTCCTGGTGATTGATGACCCCAACTTTTCAGTATCTGTATGCCTGATCAAGGGGCCTTCTGCAAGGCTGTTAGCATTATTCAAAACCATTTATATCTGGTTAAGTTACTACTTAGGTGAGGTCAGAGAGATAAAACTAAGGTTTAGGATTAGTGACCTGAATATCTCTTCAAGTTTACTTTTAGTTACTAGGAAGAATTTTTGAAACAAATTATAGATGATTTTAAGGTAGAACAAATGATGGCAGTGCATATGTTGATGTACAGTTACCATAAGAAATGACATGTTTATGAGATACTGACATATTTATGAAACACATTCCTTTAAGTACCAGCTAGGCCTTGAATTTTCCAAGATTTTTAGCCATTTTCCAGAAATCTGGTCAATATATCTATGAAGAAGATGGCAGGGTCATCTTCACATGTTCACCACTGGTCATTTCCATTGCTACCATCTAAGGAATTAAAAGGAGTTCTCCTTTTTAGATTTGATTGACTTTGGGAACTCAGCCTTGTTCTTCATTTCAGTTCAATACTCAACTCTATTTTAGGGCATCCAAATCATCGCCCTCTTATCCATCTGTATGAAATGTAAGAACAACTTCACTACAATGGGAGAAATGCCAAGGGTTGAGCTATTTAAAAGTAGGTAGATAATTGACACAGAGCATAAGTATAGTCCAGCTTAATCCATATCTCGCTTATGTCCCTAATTCTACACTTGCTCCCTCAAACCACACCTGCTCATCACTAGTCCTTGAATATAGGATTTTGAGATGGGATTTCAGAGACAGTGAGATGATTGAATGCTCCTTCCAAAAAGTACCTCACAGACAATGCCTAAAATCTCACCATCTGACTTTTCTACATTCATCTTAAGGTTTTAAGTGTTGTTAAGCAAAGAACAATTTCTTCACAGGCTAATACCAAAACTATTACCATTTATACCTTTGAGTTACAACTATATTTTTGATAGAGAGAAAGAAGGAATAGGATATAGTATAGTATTCAAAGTCGGAAATTGACTATGGGTCCAAAGCGACAGGTAGGCTTAGAAAAGAATTATCTTGGACATAAATACTATCTCCTTGGAGAACACACACACACATGCGCACACACACACACACACACACACACACACACAGACCCCTTGATCCTTAACATAATGTTACCCGAAAAGGATAGTAGGAAAGGAAGATAGTTGACTGAGTCCAAGATCAAAGTTTTTCTTTTTTTTTTCTTTAAAAGGAAAATACACATACATATTTCTGACTGAAAGTTAATCTGAACTTTATAGCCTTTTCTCACTTGAAGCGGGAGTGATCCTCAACCAAAAGGGACCTAAGTTAAATTTCCCACTGTATCACCATTTTGCACTCAGCATACAGTCTATATGTGGCCTGTAATAAATCAGTCAAGAGTGCATCTAAAGACTGAGCCTGCAATCTACATGAATGTGTCCCTTCTACAAATAGGGCTAGGAAAAAGAGGAAGAGTACTTAATTAGAACACAAATTAAAGGAAGATATACAAAGCATAATGGGCAGCTAGGTGGCACAATCAATAGAGTGCTTCGCATGGAGTTAGGAAGATTCATCTTCCTGAGTTCAAATCTGACCTCAGACACTTACCTGTGTGATCTTGGACAAGTCACATAACCTTATGTGCCTCAGTTTCCTCATCTGTAAAATGAACTGGAGAAGGAAATGGCAAACCACTCTAGTATCTTTGCCAAGAAAATCCCAAATGGGGTCACAAGGAGTTAGACAGCTGAAAAACAACTGAACAGCAAAAGTTCAAAGCAGATTGCTTTAGCTGAAGAAGGGGATTTACCCCTAGAAATCTTCCCAGTTTCCCTCAAAGAGAAGCAACAAGATACTATACTCATTTGGAATAAGAGTTTGTGTCTTTAAAAGCCAGCTCTGCCAAATATGCAACCTTGGGCAAGACTTCTCTGTCTCAATTTCTTCATCTGTAAAATGAACCTATAGGACACAAGGTCTGAGTCCCTTTCAGTGCTAAATCTATGATCCAACAATTTGAAAGCATAGCTCAGGGGCCACTTCTGAAACAGAGACCTAACTGCTACCTCCAGTGATTAATGGACTCTCTCAAAATTCCTTTGTATTGTTCTGTATATGCTTTGTATCTATTTATTTCTCTAATACTGTATTCCTTAGTAGAATATAAACTCTTTGAGGGCAACAACTATTTATCTGTGTATCTACGTCCCTAACATCCAACCCAGTGCTTTACACATAGTAATCACTTACCAAATGGTTAATATGACATTTGGTGCATTTCTCTCTTACACGCAGGGCTCCCTTAAGTTCAAGGTATTTTGTGGGTCTATGTCCTATAAAACACTAGCTCACAAGACCCCATCAATGTGTTCATTTTTTTTGGTCAAATTATCTAGATATAATTAGTTCAAAGTAAAAACATTTCATGAACAACTCATGAAACAACATTCTTTCAATAAACCTGATGCTATTACCTCTCTCAAAAGCATAAATAAATACATGAAATTAGCACATGTAGGAATCATGTATAGGAATAGGCGTAGCCTTAGTGAATATCTGTGGCCAGGACATACATGTGGAGGGCCAATTCATGCCTCTGGCACCATAGGACCATAGGATGCCATAGTCTAGCTCTGCACTGGACCTGATCCCCACTGAAAGGAGCACCTCAACAGGACGTGTTGTCCCACTAGTCCCTGCCAACTTCCTGATGAATTCTAGATATGTAGGCTGAGCTAGCCTTTGTTCCATTGGTCTCATGGCAGCTGGTGAGCATGGTGGTCTTTGCTAACCACTGCCATTCTGTCTCACATGTTCTTCTGGTGGTTGGCAGCTGCGCAATCTGCGTTGTGTAGTGCTCTGCTACTAGTTTCTAGGATTCTTTTCTTCTGCATCTTCTCTAGTCCCTCTGAGGTCTAGTGTTCAAAAGCATAGTGCTTAGAAGCTCGTCACGAGCTTCTCTTTAGTCATAGCCACCAAACCCAACATTAATAGCCAAGGCAGAGTACTCCCAAACTAAGACCAAGTCTTTCCGTTTTTACTCTTAGGTATAGGTCAAGGTTCTTAATCTTTTTTAATCATTAGGAACTCAAGCAATCTGATAAACCCTATAAATTCCACCACAAAACAATGTTTTAAATTTTTAAAATAAAATATACAAAATTACAAAGGAAGTAAATTATATTGAAATATAGTTATAAAATATTTTTAGAGCATTAAATTCATGGACTCCAGGTAAAGAGTCCCTGGCTTAGGCAAAGATTTCATCCCTCCGTTCCAAATAGCTATCACACTTATGGCTAGATATTCCCAAGAACATCTGATTTAGCATTCAAATTAATTTTAGCTGGAATAAAAAGATCAAGTTAAATTGTCTTTGCTCTCCACCTACTCCGACACTTTCCTACCTTCATCATATGTCTTCCATCAGTTTGGTATACCATATTTTAGCCAGGGAAAATCCTTCCTTTTCCCCTACTATTGAACTCAATATCTCACTTTCTCTGTTTATCTTTAACACAATTTAAATTGTGCTCATAGGCAAAATAAAGAGTAGGAGGACAGTAGCTCCTGAGGTATCAGTAAAAGGAGGTATCATATGAGGAGAAAAATTTGAGGGAGGGAATAGAAAACAACGTTTGCCTACTATAAAATTTTCTGGAGTCTGAATGCAGATCGAATTATATTATTTGCCCTTTTATTTTTTGGTTTGTTTTTTTTTCTTTTTCATGGTTCCTCCCATTCATGCTAATTCTTCTATACAACATGACTAATGTGAAAATATGTTTAATAGGAATAATATGTAGATATCAGATTGCATGCCATCTTGGGGAGGGGGGAAAGGAGGGAGGTGGAAAAAATTTAAAACTTATGGAAGTAAATATTGAAAACTAAAAATAAATAAATAAATTTTCTTTGGAGACAGCCTGGCTTAAAGACACAGGCATCTCTTTGGATTGTAACAGTCTGGACTCTGAAGTTGAGATGAAAAATAATCTTGTCACAATTCTCCAACACCCTGAGCCTGTGGGTCCGATCTCCACCCTGACAACCAGAAACCTCCTAAAATAAGCTTAGGTCAATATTTCTATCCATCTACCACACCTGCTGTAGTTTGAATTCATCCTTTCCCCAAATTTCTTCTTGCTTATTTTCCTTGCTCTATCTCCTAGTCATTTCATCTTAGCTCCTGCTTCTTCCCTCCAGGCATCTCCCCTGCTTCCTGCCTCTTTTGCAAATATTCTGCTTCCTGTCAGTCAGTTCTTGGGGTAGGGTCCCATCAGTAGATTTCTCAAAACTCACATTTCCACCACTTTCATGTAAACAGATAAATAGCCTATCATAGTGAATAAAGGGCCAGCCTTGAAGTTAGAAAGATCTGGATTCAAGTCCCAACTCATATAAGCTGTGCAACCAAGTGTAAGGCAATCAACCTCTCTCTGCCCCCAAGAGACTTTCTAAGGCTACAAGTTATAGATGAATAATCAGGACTAGTGAGGGAGTGATTAAGTAACGCTCATTTGGCTGTATCACATATTACTGGAGTAGGGAATCAGCCCCTTATTTCCAGTACTCACAGGCAAAGGATTATCCTTAGGGAAAGGGCTCCTGAGACTTTCATTTCTGATCAAAGATACTCATCTCTATTGCAAGGGTCTTTCTCTAACTTAGCTTCTTCTGGTACTAGCCAGAGGCTACTACTCCAGAGTACACTTCAAGTCCATAAAATTTTAATGAACCACCCAAAAAAGTAGTCACTACGCTGCCTGTGTAGCGTCCTGGAAAGGGTTATCTTAGTGTTTGTTGTGAATAATAAGGGCAAATGCTCATACTATCACAAACTCCTAAGGTGACATTCACCCTGAAGACAAAAGCTGGGGCGGGGCGGGGACAAAAACATTCTTAGCGCACAGCACAGGGCTTTCCTCCAATCTTAAAAGGCAAAAGGGAAATTCCTGGGTCAGGAATCCACTGAACTTTTGAAAATCAGTCTCATCCTAAAATAGCATTGCAGCCCTGCATCAGAAAGAAAAATAACTGAGAGCTGGCACACACTCAAAGACATTTCAAATGACACAAAATAATCAGAATGATGAGATCACGTTGCAAACATTCATACAATAGCTTCCACTGAGAGATCAAAAATTCCTACAGCCCTCTCCCAAGCACACACATACCGCTTCCCTGCTTTGGTTTATTACAGGTTGCTTCCTATTAGCTGGGACTCTATTTGTCCATGGAAATTTATCTATTTTAATTGCAACACACAAGATACTAGCAATTAATCTCTCCCCACCCTTCATATAAACATACAGAAGGGTGGCTTATGTCTGGAGTTTGGTCTCTGGTGGATTCCTTTTACTTTCCAAATGAAAAGACTTATAGGGTAACTATTGTAAACACAATTAAGATATTTTTAGGGACATAAAATACTCAGGAAAACATGACACTAATACTGGTATTATGATTGAAGTTAGGAATTATGGTTATTAGAAGCTTAGCAGTTTATGTGTACCATAAATCTAATCGCTTCATCCATTCCATGATGCTGATGCTATATTTACTGCAGACATCTAGGATGACAGACAGTACCTCTGAGGAGAACCAGATAAACAAAATATTTTACATACTCAAGCTTCTCAGTGTCTAATGGATTCATATCATGGAGAGAAAAAGGCTTCATTAGAGGAAATGCACCAGGTGCTGAAAAGCAGATTTACCGCAGAGATTTGATTTGAGTTATCTGCCACAGTTTAATGGGAGCTCTGCTGTGTGGCGTGCCAAATCCTCAGTACAAAATGGACAAACAGGGATGAGAACGGGGAGGGGAGTGGGGGAAGGGAGGAAGATGAGTGACGGGACAACTCTTTAGCTATGGAACTTTCCCTGACAACGCTGAAATGGCCTGGATGAAAACATTATGTAGAAATTAGTAAAGCAGAATTGGTCTCCAAGAAACCTATGGGCAATCTATCAGGGCAGGATGCTTGCTATGTACAACAGCAGCAGCCCCTATCCCTGGTCAGTGGGAGGGGGTAGCCTCAGAACAGTGAACCTAGAACTGCCCCCAGTGGCTGCTGCAGCTGCAGAGCAAGAGCTCCCTGACCTTGAGACAGAAATGGAATGAAGCAGGAAGTTATTACCACCAGAAGACCCTGGGATAATACTTGGTGCCATTTCAGTATTATGACTGACCTCTTAGCTTCCTTTGAAGTCATATATTTCCTGTCCACATGAACTCTTCAAATTATAATCTCAGAGATTAAGTGGATTTTATCAAAAGCTACTGTAGGGCAAATGAAAATATAATGACATTGTGAAGGGCAGGGGCTCACTTTTATTTTCCTTATCAGTGGCTTTATATTATGGGATCTTTGCCATGGTCACTAAGGCATGGACACTCTGTTCATTTAAATGCCAAAAGAGATGTTAAGATTGCTTTGGGAACAAAAGCTGTACCTTCTCCCACTTCCTGGCCATCTTCCCTAGTGTCTATCACAATGCTTTCAACATTGCTGATGCTTAAGAAACAGGACTGACCCAGAACACAAGGTCAAATGATGAACAGTAATAATGAGAACGAAGAGAAATTATAAGGCTGTATTATTTCTACAAATCTTCTGATAGCTCTGACAAACACTAGAAGTCTGGCAGAATGAGTCAGTTTCTATGTGTGTGTATTTGTTGAGGCAAAGGAAAAAGACCAAGAGGTAGTTAGAGAAGAGTTTCCTGGATTTATTGGGGGACAGAGATGTAGTTAATCTAGCAGCTCATTGATTTATTCAGTAAACATTTATTGAGTACAAAGCTTATGCCAGGTGTTGGAATTACAAAGATAAACACGACAGTGTACCTGCCTTGCCTAGGTAAATTGGAGGCCAGTCAGAACAATACACACAGTTTAGGTCCATTATCTTTTTGTAGTGAGAATATCTTTATGAGTATAGCCTGAGAGTGCCTAAGTGAACCCAGTGACTGTCACAGTTAGGATACATTCAGTATGGATTCAATACTAGTGTGTTCCAGAGTAGTTGGCCAGGTGAAAGTTATAAAAGAGATAGGGGCATATGATCAAGATTAACCATGGAGGGGGAAATAGAAAGAATAAGAAACAAAAAGGATGTCACTGGTCATCTGGAGCATGATGTCCCCTGACCATTCCTCTTTTGGCCTCAATCTACAGCCACTGAAGGTATTATTCCCCTTCATCTCTTGGACTTGCATGGTCTCTTAGTCACTTGTCCCTGTATACGGAAAGGCTTCATCTTCAAGACTTTGCCAAGTCTTGCAGTCACAGCATTGTCTTGTTATTGTCCGAGAATTCTACTTGGGGGGATTTTTGAGATATTCTCATAGCCATTTCCCACATTAGCAGCCTTCCTCTACTTAGTTCCATCCTTCAGCAAAAGACTTAAACCTCATATTGTAAAAAAAAAAAAAAAAAAAAGCTAACCAATTTAATTAAATAACAAAAAGAATGGCAATGCTAATCATTAAAAATATATAACCTTAAAGTTCAGCAAGGTCAAGGCTGTCCTCTATCCCATCTCCCAGGGTAGAATCCCATTCCCATTTCTATGTTCTTTTACAAGCTATAGAGAGATGGATGGGAAATCAGTTCTGCTGACTTCACAAACCCCTGGCCTCCCCTTATAGCAGGAGAGGATGCTAATCAATCCCTCCGAGCAGAGCAGCAACACAGAGCTTTGATGTGTTGTAGAAGTTTTGATGTTATTTGTAGGTACTGTTTCAGAAAGAGTATCACCTCAGGACTCACCCCTCTGGTTTTTCTACCAAGATTCCCCATAGTCCAGCAATACACTAATAACCTTTGTTGTCACCTTGCAATGAATGACTAAGTTAATTTCACCGTTTGTAGAGGTAGACCAAAAGATTATGAAGTCAGCCAGCCTCCTAATTTCCCCTCCTACAGTTTGCAGAATTTTCTCTCCTACAAGAGCATGAACATGGAAGTGGGTCACCACTCAGCAGGATTGGGGTAAAAGGGAATTTTGAAGACAGGAGTGGATAGTGCATTCTGTACGTTGAGTTTACTGGTGTTTGTTTGGCATTACCATCTTTTCCATAATTTAATTAAAAATGCCTTTTAATAGTATGAGGTTTAAGTGATTTATTAATGGCTGGAACTAAGAAAAGCAAGGCAGTTATTGAAGGGCAGGACAAAAAAGGGTATCACAAAGATCTCAATAAGTAGAGTTTTGGAGAAAAAATAAGAGGACAATATATGGGGAGACTGTTCATAAGACCCCATTATGTGCAAATTACATTTGCTATCATGAATAAAATTTTTCACTATGAGTAAGCTATTAATTGCATAAGCAAGTTTCCAGATGATATCTAGATGTCCTGATAAGACAACTGGTACCATAAGGCAAGTAATCTCAGTCTAAGTTCTTTCATTGAAATGTTCATTCTTTGCCCCAAACTAGCACAAATCTATCTTACAAGGGCCTAGTAAAGGCAAGATAAGTTGTGCTAATTCAGTTTTTAGGTCTTTGATGGTCTGAATTGTGTCCAAACGTGCAAGGAAGAGAATATCACAGAACTGAATATTCCAAAATTATAAATGCTAGAATTTCCACACACCAAGTTGGAATGTGACTCATGAAATAAGAATAATTTTTCATTTGAAGCATATTAGAATTTTGCTTATAACAATTGCATATTATAGGCTAGAAGGTGAAGTAGATCATGTCCTCGAAATTTAGCTATATATTGAAGTAGAAGATAATAGATTTTAATATATTTGTATATATAATTATTATTATATGTATATTCTATATTAGATATATAATATATAACATATATATGTTATCATAAGGCATCTGGTGGCTCAGTGGACAGAGCATTAACTAGATCTGTAGTAAGGAAGACCTGAGTTCAAACCAATCTCATATATTTCCTAGCTGTATGACCCTGCGCAAGTCACTTAAACTCTGATTTCCTAACAAAATAATCCACTAGATCCACAAACCACTCCAGTATCTTTGCCAAGAAAAAGCATGGACAGTTGGTCTACAGGGTCATGGAAGTTGGACACAATTGGCTGAACAGCAACAAAACAACGCCAAAATAGATTGTAAAGTTAACAAATAAATTAGTCTTCAATTTGTTCCAAACGCAAGCTCCATTATAACTCTCCCAACCCTGATATGGAAATACTATATGAGCTTGATCAAATTAGCACTGTGTTGCTCCTTCGCCATCAGCTATAAAGTGTCTGGAGTATTAACATACACAGACTTTTCAACCAATTACTTTTCCCATAACCACTAATGATAAACAGATCCCATCACTAATAGCTAATGTTTAATAATAGCTAACATTTCTATAGAGCCTACTCGGTGCCAGATACTGAGCCAAGTGCTTTACAAAGATCCTATTTGCTCTTTGAAACAACCCTAGGAGGTTGTACAATTATGATCCCAATTTTATAGATGAGGAAACTGAAGTAACCAGAGATTGTCACTTGCTCAGGGTCACAAAGCTAGTAAGTGAACATGAACTCTTGTCTTCCTGGCTCCAGGCCTGGGGTTCTATCCACTGCATCACTTTGCTGCCCACTAGGCATAGCTGTCATTAGTCTTGATTATAACACCAGCTATACGTTACATTTATATCAGCTCAAAATTTTCAGTATGAAAAAGGACTGTTTTCCAGGAAATCCTCAAAGCAAAGAGAATAAGCCTTGATTAACTGAAATCTCCCCTAATTTAAATGAAGAGAAAACAAATTTTTCATGATAGAATTGGGAAAAAAGTAAGGAAAATGAACTTTAATTAGACAAAATTTGGCATCCTTTGCTATCATATATATTCATATACATGTAGAACAAGAAAGAGAGAAAGACTGAGAAACAGAACAAAGGAGACAGAGTTAGAGAGACACAAGATATGTAGGTATAGAAAGAGATAGAATAATATTTATGATTTCATTAGAGTGGGGGTCTCTCAAACCAATGTAGAAATTCCCTATATGAGAAAGATTAGCCACTTGTCTATAATGTGGTGTTTGGCACTTGCCTGAAGGCATTGTCTGTTGACACACATTTGCTAAGCATTGAGTATGTATTCAGAACTATGCTAGGCACTGGGGACATACAGCAGTTCACATTCTAACGGAAGAGATAGCATACACACAACTATGTATATATAATGTATGTAGAGTGTGCTCTTCTTGTTTAATTGTTTTTAAGCTGTAGATAACTTTTCATGACCTCATTTGGGGTTTCCTTGGCAAAGATATTGGAGTGATTTTCCACTTCCTTCTCCAACTCATTTTACAGATGAAGAAACTGAGGTAAATTAGGGTGAAGTTACTTGCTCAGAGTCACACAGGTAATAAGTATCTGAGGTTGGATTTGAACTCAAGAAGACTCATCTTCCTGACTCCAGGCCCAGAACTCTATCCACTGCACCAACTAGCTGCCATGAGAGGTTGAGGGGGATAGTGAAAGGCCTTAAGAAGAAGGTAAGATTGGAGCTGAATCTCAAAGAAAGCCAGGGATTTCAGGATCCTGAAGTAAAGAGGGGGAGCATTCCAGATATGGAGGATATACAAGGAAAAACACCCAGACTCGTGAGATGGATTGTTATGTGTGAGGAACAGTAAGGTCAGAGTCCCTGGATCATAAAATATGTGACAATCAGTAAAGTATAAAAAGCATGGAAAGGTAGGATGATGCCAGTAGGATTGTACTGAACTTTAAAAGACAAGCAGGGTTCATATTTGGTCCTGAAAGCAATAGAGAGCCACTGAAGTTTATGGAGTAGGGGATCAGACCTATGCTTTAGGATGATCACTTTTTTAATTAACTAATGGACTGCAGTGAGGAGAGACTTGAGACAGGGAGACCAACCAGAACTCTATAAGTTGATGAGAGCCTGCCCCATGATGATACCTGTATCAGAGAACAGAAGGGATATACATTAGAGATGTCATAGAGGTAGAAACATTAAGACTTGGCAATAGATTGGCTCTATGGGATGACAGTGAGTTGTAGCTTATCCTTCATTTTTGAAGGGGACCAGTGATATCACAGATGATGTCTTGACTTGCCTGTGGATTGGATTTAAGTGAAGCAGAGTTGTGCAAAGTTGCCTGCCTCCCTGTCTCTTCTAGAGTCAATGAAATCCAGGAGCAAGAGGAAAAGTAAGGAATGGAGGATGACACCGAGGCTGTGAGCCTGGGCCACTGGAAGGATGGTATAGCTTCCAAAGGCAATAGGGATCCTGTCCTGACTTCCTCCGTGTAGCTCACAGTTTTTCTTTCTACCCCAACTTTTACTCTCATCCTAGAAGACTTCCTACTGATGTTGCTATTCAACGAAGATATTGATATTCCCTCAAACACTTATTTCTTTAGCTTTCAGTCTTATTGTTGTTCAGTCATGTCTGACTCTTTGTGACCCCATTTGGTGTTTTCTTGGCAGAGATATTAGGTTAGCTTTTCATTTTGAGGCAAACGGGGTTAAGTGATTTCCCCAGGGTCACGCAGCTAATAAGTGTCTGAAGTCAGATTTGAACTCATGAATATTGAGTCTTCCTGATTTCAAGCCCAGTGTTCTATCTGCAGTACCACCTAGCTGCCCATTCTTCAATTTACTCAGTTTTGATGACCTACTCCTCCTCTGTACTTCAATATACTCAAAAATAGTCATATTTTTTGTTTGACCATCACCCACAAGCTTTCTGCTTTGACATTCATAAACTCTGAGTGTTCTTTATCTGATTAAAATCTTTTATCCTATCATCTTTCACTCAGGCTTTCACCTCCTAACTGTTCTTTGTCCATACTGTGGCCTTCAATCCCTCCACCACTTCCTTCCTGAGACATCACCCATACCCTGCCTATACTCTCTTTCCCTCTGACCCTAATTCAATCTCTTGGCAACAGATTCCACTCTGCACTGTTTTGTACTCTGGTGCACATGCCTTGCCAATACTCAACCTTGGATTACTCCTATTATTGTTGACTTCATTCCTACTCATTTGCAATTAAACAGAAGTAGATAAAAATCCTGAAACCTTGGTGACTGGGTCTGGTACAGATAGATGTCACGTGATCTCATCTAAACACAACAATGAAACCATCCTTTTACACCTCACTAATCAATCCACTTTCTTATCCATATCCATCACAAACTCACCATGTCTAAAATGGAACTCATTATTTCCCCCCTCAAACCTTCCATATTCCAAACACTCTGTACCTTAAGACTGTAGAAAGCTACAAGAATCTTGATTAGGAGATAAATTTGAATGCTGCTTGTGATCAAATAGTTAATATATCTTAGAAGCAGGACATGAAGATGGGTCTTCCTGATTCTAAAGCTAGCCTTCCTCTATAGCTCTTATCAATATTATTGTTATATATTTAATTCATATACTACTTAATGTTTTTAAGCAGCCTAAGATACGAAATTTACAAACCTATCACCTCTTCAGAGGGCAGTACCCACATACTAAAAGCATAGCAGATATTTAGTTTGGAGCCTCAACTCAAACAAGTGAGACATTTAAATAAATGCATCCATGCCAGATCCCTAAAAACCTGAAGAGTCCACATGAAATATATTGCATTGCTAGTCTATAAGCATTTATGTATTCTGCCAAAGCCTTATCAGGTTTACCTGTTTGATGCCACATTCCTTAAAATAGGTTTTATCAGTAAGAAGAAGTATCTTTGACCTTAGCTAAATACAATGAATTGGGGTTGAACCAAGGGATTGGAAAGCAAGGATGTATGGATATATAGGAGGCCAGAGCTATGAATTATGCACGGCACATCATCATACTCCCTCAATACAGAGTTGCAGCATGTTTTGTATGGAAAAAGAAATTAGGATAGAACAGATATTGAGCAATTTTCTCCATAACTGGTTCTTACTCACCTTAAATGTAAAATTTTATTTAGCTTATTTCAAAGGGAGACATCCTTATTAAGGTAGCACATTTACTTGGGCCCCTTTGAAAGGATTTAATGCAAACAAGCCTGAAATAATTGAAGGAAAAACCCCTTCTGACTGATCTCAGAAGAGCTCCGCAAAGAAGGGGATGGCAGGAAAGAATTACTTTATTACATTGATTTTCTTGGAGAAATCAAAGGAGGATAACTCAAATAGACCAATTCACTTTTGCCAAACTCAGTGGAAGCATACAGAACAACAGTGAATTTACATGTCAAAAACGTTTGCCATCATTCGGGTTGAACATGCAAATCAGGCTTTGCACATTATTACTCTAATAAAATAGCTAATACACAAGGATATTGGGGCTCATTTGCACATATTCCCTTTTTTTAAGTGCCTGGTTGTGTAATGTGTGTAAGTTTTGTCTAACGAAATGTTTACAATCCAATCAAATCATTAACCTGAAATATGAGCAACACGATGCATCCATTTTGGTGCAATCACAAAGACATTGAAGCGCAGCAAATGTGATTGGTATGCAGCTCTATAAAAACTAAAATCCATTTTTATCTCACAATGAGCAGAACATTTCACTTTTATAAAGATGATTCCCCAGAGCCTACTCTGGAGGCCACATATTTCATATGGCTTCTGGCCAGGTTCGTATAATTCTCAAAATGCTGAATGACATAGTACAGATAATCCAATGCAATCCAAATTCAGCGATCTAAATTAGGCACCTACTGTGTGCAAGTCATCATGCAAGGCGCTTGAGATACAGAAAGAAAAAAAAAGAAAAATGCTTCCTGCCCTTGAGGATTGAACAGAAAGATAAAATATATAAATAGATGAGTAAGTGCATGATAATTTTAGGAAGGAAAGAATTTTAACAGCTTGGGGGAACAGGAACAAGCTTCTTTCTGGGAGGTAGCTCATTCTCTGAACCTTGAAGAGAGGGATTCTAAAGGGAAGACTGTAGTGATTCCAAATGACACAAAAATATATTTACTTTATAAGGATTCTCTGAGGAGTCAACAAGTCACTTTGTAGTGCTCATGGAATAACAAGATGGGAGAGGAATTTAAATGGCCGTCATGGAGCCCATCTTCTTGCCTTCAGGACAAATAATAATTGAGGTGTGCTTACTATCTGTCATAGTCCATAAGAAGACAACATTGTTATAACTCTGCATAAACCAATTTAGTATTGGACATAGTCACACACACACACACACACACACACATACACATACACAAATCAAAAGAACACTAAAATTGTCACACTTTATATTAATTCCATTTTAAAAGTCATTCTCTTCCAGGGGAAGGTAAAAGATAGTTAATAACCAACCTTTATAGAATAATTCATAAAACTCATAGAAAATTTGACATAAGTTAGAAATCATCTAACCTCTAGATGAAGAAATCATTTGCCAAAGACCCCACCTCAAGTTGGTAGCAAAGTGATTATTCGAGCATGGGTCTCCTGACTCTAATATCACATAATATTTATGTGATATATGCTCTTCTATCATTGAGTCACCCTGTACCCTTTTCTCTTCTATATTAGATAAGCCCAAATAAATTATAATCTGTAAATATCAGCAAGCTATCCAGGTACAAGTAAAACTTTTTAACAAGTTCTTAAGTTTTTTTTTTTTAAGTGGGAAAATGTAGTGAATGGAAGATGGAAAAATTAAGAGTAGATAAATTTTAAAAGGCAGAAATACTGACTATATTTTTACATGAAATTGTAATTTTACATGTTTAAAAAAATAAAATAAAAACAATTTTGAGCAAATAAAACATGCCATCCAAGATAGGATTAGAAAATAAAAATTGCTGATTAAAATTGTCTTCAAGTGGTTAAAGGAATTTTTGAAAATGAATGACTTCTAATCAATAGTCCCTCTTAAATCATAGGGAATTAAGCAATTTTTTTTCAGAATACACTTTTAAGAATTCACAGAAATAATAAGCATACTTGACTTGAGTAAGGATTGTAGATTTAGACCTGGACCATAGTCATAGATTTAGAACTAGAACGGACCACAGGCTTTTCACGTATTTGCGATTGCCCTAAAATGCATATATCACATGGTCCTCTAAGATCCAAATCCTTCTTTTCACAGAATAGAAAATTGATGCTGAGAATATGACCTGCCCAGGGTCACACAACTAATAAGTATCTTGGGGGGGATTGAAATGCATGTTTTCCTGATTCTAAGTCTAGCACTCTTATCTACTGTGCCACTTAGCGCCTAGAACCGATCTTGGACATTATCTAGTTCAATCCTTTCATTTTACAGATGAGGAGGCAAAAAGCCAAAGGGATTAAGTGATTTGCCCAAGATCTGACAGAGAGTAAGCAGCTTAGCCTGGATATGAATCCAGTTCAAATTTGAATCCAGCACACTTTCTATCCCACATCCCTCTCCAAGGGACTGACCCTGCAAATTATAGATATGTTCATTTAACGTTAGTGCCTGAGATGATATTCAATCCATTTCCAGACTGTAAGGGAATTGCCAATCCCCAGCCTCTTGGACGGCATTCACTGGTCACGACTCAGGTAAACTGAGGGGAGACTGGTAAGGCATGAACAAAATGGCGCTGGGAGGAAGGGTTCCACCCCTGTTTTGCTCAAGGCTATTTTCCCAGGCTTTTCAGAGAACAAAGAAGCCAAAAACGTTTTTCTTTCTTAGGGCTACGTGTCTACCCTGGGCAGTCCTGGCTTAAGGTAAATTACTTCCTTATAAGGGCAAACTACTAGCTGATAGGCTCACTTAGGGCACTGGTGTCAGAGAAGAGATAAAAGCCCTGCTCACTGCTTCCATAAACAGAGTTCTTACTATCTTGTCTCCCACCTCAGTCATTGCTTACAGCTAAACTCCACCAGGGCTACAGGCCTCTGCTGGCCAGACAAGCCTGTGGGCCCGAGAGATCAGGCCCAGATTCCCGGGGTCCCTAGCACCAGACACCAAAAGTGGTCCAGAAACTGGGTAGGACACAACAAGCTGATGTTATTCCTTTCAAGACTAATTCATATTCTAAGTTTTAATGTACAAAAATAAATAGAAATACAGTTTAGTTGAACTTTAATAAGGTTATCATTCTCATCCAAAAACTGGGAACATAAAGATTAGGGACTACTTTTGTTTAGTAAACACATTTAATTTAAGGAAAGACAATCTTTTTATTTTTGCATGATGAAACCTTCATCAGTCTTGTGAAACCTAGTCACCTCTTCTCAGAACATTTTAAATGCATAAATTAAAATTTATGAAATTACATAGGAAACCAATTATATTAAAATAATGATGTCATTTTCCCATCCAAATTCCAAGGCACCTGGAAATCTATCTATTATCCCCTGGGGTCCATGGACTCCAAATTAAAACCTCTGGTTAAAAGTTTTGCTCCAACTCTTTTGGCATTTTTTTCTATGGCCTTTAGAATCTTCCGTTTTAATATTTCTGTCAGTGATTCTAGTTATTTTGTAGATTGAGTATAAAAGGGTTTAGATATCTTGGAGGATTCTGATTTCATCAATGGGGGTGGTCCCTATCAACTACCTCCAGTAATCCCACCACACTTTCTCATCCTGTACAATTCTTGTCCATATTTGCCTATAAATTCTCCATAGAGAATATCTAAAGGGCATTTCTATTATTATTTTAATAACATGGGTATACCAGATAAGTGGCATTGTAGGTAGAACTTTAGGACTGGAGTCATGAAGACCTGACTTCAAACTCAGCCTCAGACATTAGCTGTGTGGCCCTGGACAAGTCATCATCTTCAGTTTCCTCAACTATAAAATGGGAATAATAAAGCACCTGCCTCCTAGGTTGTTCTGGGGTTCAAATAAGATAATATATGTAAAGTGCTTAGTATGGCTCCTAGCACATAGTAGGTGCTTGATAACTGTGGGTTTCCTTCCTTCCTTCCCATATGTTATTACTTATTCTTACCTGTTTTTCTGACCCTACAAGTCCTTGAAAATGTCATTTAGACAACCTAAAGGGCCAGAAAAGAAGATAAGAATAAGAAAATCCTCAAAAGTGGCAGTTAAGCAAGTTTTAAAATACAAGACGGGTAATATATTGTAGTCTGCTTGAGTTCACAATGCATTTTTCTAGTCCCTTCATATACTTGTAATTCTAACTTTTCTGAGATTGTTTTGTTTCATCATTCACTGATATGGAGCATAAGCAGTGTTGATATATCCATCTATTCACAGTGCTTGGCACACAGTAAATTCCTTCCCATCTTTGTATCCCCTACTATTCCTAGTTCGGTGTCTTCCAAATAGCAGGTGCTGAATAAATGTTTGTCAAATTCATTTAATGGAGAACATTTTCCAGCAGTCAAAAGTGGTTTGGGGTGATTGAAAACGTTGTAATCCCCAAATACAATACAGCCCTCTTTTCTATGGCTTCTTATTTCTGGGCTCAGTCCAACGTCCATTTGTAAGACCTTTACAAGACAACCATAATGATGGAATAATTCTATGGGCCACCTGTCCAGCTACAAGCCAAAACTTCATGGCAGAGAGCTTAGGAACATTTTTGATCCCACCTTTGCTAGATGGAAACCAAAGGGTTAAAGATGACCCTTAGAATCCTGGCACTCTTCCCAAGAATATGATAGAGTATTTCCTTTTCCTTCTGGAATGCCTTATACTAGTAAAATCTCACATACAACACAGCTTTTAAAACGTTCCTTGTCAACTTGCTGTACTATGGATAATACTAGCATCAATGTACCCCATTGCACAGGTAAAGAAACTAAGGTTTGGGGGGAGGGGTGCCTAAGGTGAGAGAATGGCAAAGTCAAAACTGACTCCAAGGGCAGTGTTCATTTGCTTATACCCCAGTGTCCTTTATGAAGTCTCCACTGCATGGAGGGTTATTACCTCTTTTTTCAAACAGTTGTGTAGTTCAAAAGAAATCTCCATGCTGCCTTCCATTCTGGAGGCCTGGTCATTCTTAATGGTTGGATAAACTGTTCCCTGGATGTCTTAATTTCATTAATTATCTGGTCTGAAAGGAGGTGTTAGTCCAATAGTTTATACTTGGCGTACCTTTCATCCAAAGTCCCTAAACACTTCATCCATCCATGAAATATTATTGCCACCACAGTCAATGGGCATTGCTAACATTTGGGTAAATAATACCGAAATTGATCCCTAACCCTCTTCAACTTCAGAAGTTGTTAATGTCATCAGAGTTCTGTTTTTCCTACAATAGCTGAACTCATAGCTTGGCAGGTCAAAAACCTTTCAGTGTACTTTTCAACCCATACTAAAGCCCAAGGTCTGGGAAAATGCTCATGAAAATATTGTTTCCATTTCCACATTTCCTCATGATCACGTTGCTGCTCTGGCCGAACCATGCAGGAGTAAAAGGCTGTCAAATACCTACCCCAGCTACGAATCAGATGATTCAGAATTCCATCCTGGCCTTTTCATCCTTACTGGAGCACCAAGATCATCCAGTTGGTTTTCAACTCTTCCGACCAAACAAGTTCCTTCAGAAATTTCAAGAAAATGTGCAACTACCATTGTAGTTTGACCTTTTAAAGTCAGGCCTACAAGTATGGTGGTAGACACCTGTAATCCCAGCAGCCAGGGAGACTGAGGTCAGTGGATCTCTTGAACTCAGTGTTCTGAAATGGAGCAGGCAAAACCAATGTAGTGTCCACATCAAATCCAGCATCAGAATGATGAGCCCACTTGACCAATGGACCACCAAATTACCTGAGGAAGGATAAACTTGCCTTGCTCAAAAACAAGAGCCACTCAAGGCTTCTATGCCAATCAGTAGTGGGAGAGAGTCAGTGAGTAGTCTCTGCACTTCCAGCAAGGGAGCAAGATGGATGGAACACTCAGTCTTTAAAGGAAAAAAAAAGTCAGATTGAAAACACAGTCTCAAAGTGATGAATTATAGCTTGTAGTTCCTGTTAGTTGCTGGGTCAGGTGTCTGCTTAGATTATATAACAATCAGGTGCCAAAAGTCCAGCAACGCCTCTCAAATGAGGCATGCCAAGTATCTGCAAGCCAGTATCTCAGAGGACATACGTAAGACAACCATGGGACATTTCTAGATAAAACCCAATGGCTCTGGAGACAACCAAAACACAGATTGGTCGTAGGATAAGCAGGTGCTCCATTCACTCACACATTCATTTTTTTTTATTCAAAAACCATTTATTGTGCCTCTACTACATGCAGGGCCCTGGGCTAGGCATTGATAAACATGAGTAAGACACAGCCCATACTCACCTGGAGCCTACATCTAGTGGGGAGAAATAAGGCATGTATGCCACCAACATGATAACCAGTGCTATAGGAAGGAGAGATACATAGTTATTGTAGGGTTTTGAGAAGAAAACAATTATACCCAATTGTAGGGGTTAGGAAATTTTTATGATGAAGGTGACATTTGATGCACTGGATTCTGATGGTCAGTGATGGAGAGAAGGGAACAGCAGAAGGCAAGCCTGATTTTATACTAGTCACCTTAAAATATCTACAGGTATAACCTAGGTAGGGTCTATGATCTTTAAAACAGATGATTTAGACATGGATAAAGAGGTAGGTGTACAAATATATACATACATAGGTGATATAGATATATAGATAACTGCATTTTAATACAATTTTTTTCTTTGTAATTCTTTGTATTTTATTTTTTGCATTAAAAATATTATGCTAAGGAATCCATAGATTTCACCAGATGGACAAAAAAGGTCCGTGACACACAAAAAACAATTAAGAATCCCTGCTCTAGGCTGAGGAAGTGAAGTTTAAAACAATCATTCCATCAAAAATATAATTGGATCTATATGTCTCCGAATGTTCATAACATCACAGATTGTCTTATATCAAAATTGATCTCAAATCATCAGGGAAGGTACCAAGCAAAGCCACAGCAGATGAGCCATTTCAGGGACAGAAATACACATACGATACCTTGTTTTCCTGGCTGCCTTTCCATTTGTGAAGCTGTAACAAGACCTGCTCATCAGGAAAATTCTTAGGAAAACCAGACAACATAGTCACCCTCTTCCAGAGCCCCAGACACATATCTGGTTCAGACCCTTACTCTTATAAACAACCTAATATGTCTAAAGGTATCTGGTCTCTGCTCCAACAGCTAAGGCTTTGTTCTTCAAAGCCCTCCTTGATTTCCCTGCTCCCATTTCTGTTTTCATGGTCTTTGAGTGGCCTAGATCCCTTCTACAAGTGTTGCCTTTAAGTTCATCAAGGGTAGTTTTGTTGAGTCACTGACAAGTTTACCTAGTCCACAGATGGGACTGAATCCATCCACAGGTTGTTGAAAAAGTTGATCTCCAAAGAAAGAGAATATTCTGCTATTTTTAACAAAATATTGCAGCTAGCTTAGTTCTCCAGAGACAAATCACTACTCTGTCTTCTCCTTGAATGCCTGATCTATCCCCAAATACCCCTTTTAGTTGGTAATGGCAAGGCAAACATTGCTTCTTTCCTCTCTGGGCTCTTCTCCTAACTCTCTGAACTTTTCTGCCATTCCCAGGCAACCTTCTCACCCTGAAATATCCTTTCACCTCATGCAACCCCTTCTTTGAACAGGTAATTCCTCCCTGAATCTCCATTTTAAGGAAGGACCTACTCTCTCATTCCTCGCCAAAATCTATCCTTAAATTTCATGATTTCTTCCTCTATACTTCCCCCACACAGGTATTTCCTCCTTTCTCTCCTTTTTTCAGCTTTCTTTTATGGGTTATTTTCCCCCATATTTTTCTTCTTGCTAAGTATCATGAACTAAGTATCATGCCTGGCACATACTGTGTTTAATAAATACTTCTTGACTTTACTTGTTCAAAACATAATACAATTGAAAGGCACCATGGTAAAATAATAGAGTATTGGATTTAGAGTAAAAAAGACCTGGGTTCAAATCCAGGCTCAACCACTTAGTGGTTGACTGGGCAAGTCACTTAATCTCTCTGTGTCTCTGTTTCCTCATCTACAAAGTGAAGGAGTTGAGCTCAGTAGTCCCTAGGGCTCCTTTTGACTCTAAACCTATGATCCTATTTGGTAAATGATACCATTTTCCCTAATTATTCTGTTATTACTTCCTTCTTTTTTCCCTTTCTTAGTCAGGGCCCAAAGGAGACACTTCCCTCTGAGGAAATCCAACAAGGCAGAAGATATGGATTTTTTTTTTTATTAACTTCCCCATGTCTTCCTCTCAACTCTACTTACTCTAATCAATAAGAAAGTGCCCTAGCACAAACTACTGCTGGTAATCCAGACCTCCCTGAACCTCACACTCACCTCCTAGATCCCATCCACGGAGAAATGGGTCATTCCCTCTATTGCTTTAGCAAACTGGTTTGAAGCATGAGATTTGGAAAACTAAACAAATCTTACAAGTTTGTGGTAGTTCCAAATCATAAATCGAAATGTTTTGTGATCAAGACATTGTGAAAAGACCTGAGTATCTGTCACCTGAAACTCTAGAGGGCCTGAGTATGAGGGGAAGCGTGTGATCTAAACAGATCTGGTCTCACGGTTCTAACAAGGAAACTTTCATGCTTCCTCAATGCTGTCTTTGTCTTCTCTGTTCCCAATCCTACCTGGATGCTGTTGAATGTTTCTCTTCTGAAAGTGATACCTGTAATTCATCAGTACTGGTATTGCTTAAGTCCCTGCTATGTCTACTGGGCATATAGATAGGGATGAGTTCACAGGTTACCTACCAAGGGTGGAGCATCTAGTCTTATTTTTAGCAAGCTTTCATCAGAAAGAATTAAACTTAGTACAATTTTAGGTATGTGTGTTCAAAAAATACAGATACTGTTTGCTGTCCTGGTGTACAAAATCCATGGGTCCACAGGTCTGTGAGTGGTAGGCCATGATATCCATTAATTTAACCACTTTTTTTTAAATCCTTCCCAAACTTGACTGTAAATTCTGGACCTATATCCAAACAATCTATAAAATAACATAAAGACGATGGAGGGACCAAGTGAAACAATTTTGGATAATATATAATAACTATCATGAGTATGTAGTCTATGGTACTGAGATCACTTTTGAGTGGGACACAATTGGTATTCCCTTGCAAAGACTGTAAATCAGCTATAAAGTCAAGTCCACCCAATACTATGGTAGAAGAGGTATCAATAAAGCTCTCATAGAAGCTCTCATAATTCCTACTAGCGCTCTCTCATACACTATTACTGGTTAGACCTTTGGCTACCAATGCTTAATATCCCATGCTCAATCTGACCGTAGTGTTCATGTTCCCAAAATAGTTAACAGATATGATGTGTTCATGAGCCCAAAGGACTTCCTAGTGATAATGTAGTGATATAACGACCCACCTTTTTTATTGCTTCTGTAGGTACTCTAGGGGAGATTAACTACCTCTTCTAGACTTCTACTTCCTTGAGTTCTAAACTTTGAGATGGTATGTCAGCCAAGGTGCTTCTTCCCACAGTAATAGCCACAAGGCATGAAAAGATCTGAATTTCCCTGAAGTAAATTAAGTTGTTGTTAGAGTCTGGTTAAAACCCAGACTGGATGCTGGCCTTCTGCAAGTGATGTCACTGTGTCTCCAAGACAGCCTTGTTTGCAAGCAGTTTCCAATTCATTATTGTATTTTTTATATTGAGTTCAATTGGTTGAGGCAATATCTGATGGTGAGATATATAGTTTTAGACTCTAACTCAACCTTTCTTTTCTTTCTTTTGTAAGAAAATTTTTTATTTTGAACTTAAGAAATAAAACAAGCATTTCCTTCCATCATTCTTCTTTTTCTAACAAATTTTGAGTTAGTACTGTTGCAAAAACTACCAGAGTCATCTACTTACACCCTCTGAACAAGGGGGCCAGGGGCGGTAAAAAGAGAGAGAGGGAGCAAATATTTAGATGTTATAGAAAGGACACATTTGCTAATATCTTCTTCAATGTCAACCTTTCCTCTTTGACCACCACTTGTACAACAGTCTCTCCTTCCTTAAAGAGTTATATGAATGGTTTCATTAGTCTTGAGATCCCTGCTCTAGAAGAACTTTTCTGTAAAACTGCCTTATCCCTAAAAATTGCTGCAAGACTTAACTGTGACTGGCAGAAGTTTGTATAATGCAGCAGGTACATTACATTGGTGCATCATTACCCTTGAGTGCCTAGCACAGACTCCAAACAAGGTACTTGGATCTAGTGAGAGATATACTTTTCAGATTTATTTTATAGGCACCTTGGTGAGTATTTCTCTGCACAATATTCTCCTATTCATGCTAAGAAATAAAAAAGATTCAGAATGTCACCTAAATAGGGCATGACATATTGATCAAGAAGTTCTACCAAACCCTCATTAGTCAGCAGTCAGACAGTTGTAGGCATGTTGGCTAATCTGAAGGGCATAGCCAGATATTTATAATGCCCAAACAATCAATAAGATAGTACCACACTGATAGTGGAAGGCAATTTTTTATTCATTCTGGGATCTAATTCTAAGATGGTTTTAGGCTGCAGCTAAATCCAGGTTGTTATAGACCTGGGTTCTCTGTACACTAATCAAAATGACTGAGATCATTGGGAGGGAGTAGTGGTTAAGAATGGTGGTTCCATTTAAGTCTCAGTAATTGATGCTGGCCACAATTCACTTCTCTTCCTGGGAAGACAGATAAATAGACAGACAGACAGACAGACAGATAGATAGATGGATGGATAAGTAAATGAATAAAAGAGAGGAAGAATGAATGAATGAAAAGAGTAAAGAAAGAAAGAGGGAAGGAAAGATGAATGAATGGATACACAAATTAATAAATGAATGAATAAGTAAATATCATTTGCCAGTACCTTGGAAAACCAAGTGATCTCCATCTAAACCAAGGGTGGGAAACTGCTGCCTTGAGGTCACATGTGTCCCTCTAGGTCCTCAAGTGTGGCCCTTTGACTGAATCCAAACTTCACAGAATAAATTCCTTTAATAAAAGGATAATACAATGTATATAACATATGTTGTAATAAATAATATAATAATATTAATAAATAATTGTGTATTGCATAATAATATATAACAAATAGTAAAAAGATAATACAAGATATAATATAAAAATAATACAAGAATGTTTATTTTAAACATTAATTCACACGTGTTATCACCAGATCTGGGTCTCCCATTCTTTATCATGTCATTTGTACAGAGAAGATGTGTCAAGTAGGAGGTCTAAAGGAAAAAAAAATTGTAGTAATGGCAATGGGCCAGCCTGCTCCTGACTAAAGACCTCCTATGATTCCAAATATTCAGAAATAATCTCCTTTGAGTTTCCTCTAAGTGAAGCCTTGGGTGCCTCCTGTGTTTGCTCAGAGGGTTCTTCCTTGGGAAAACTACAAGTATGAATGTCATTCAGGACCTGGACCATCTTCATTGATGGGATTCCCCAATACCACTTCATCTACAGCCTCCAGAATTTGTATTACTCCAGAAGTCACCAACCCCATATGAGTCTGCTTGCTAACCAGAAGAGCTAACAGTCAAAAACAGTGACTATGTGTTAGGTAATAGTGCAAAGTGCAAAGAAAGGGGGAAAAAAGTCCCTTCATCCAAGGAATTTATATTCTAATGGGATTGGAATTTATAGTATGATATATACAAGATAAATAGATAGAGGTTAATCTCAGAGGAAAGACCTAGCATAGGGGAGTAAGGGTTGGGGGATGAGCAGAGGTTCCCTGAAAAGCAGGAGATAGAGTAAGAAGGGAAAGTACTGTAGACATGAGGGACAAGGGGAGGGAGAGAGAGAGAGAGAGAGAGAGAGATGTTGGTGTTCCGCTGTGAGTGCCCTCTCAGGTACAAATACATGTATGCAAGGTACACTTCCTGTTCTTGATCTGGACCTAGGAAATATAATCATCTGATCCTCCAGAATCAGTCAACACTTAATACTACTCCCTTTTCCTTCGGTGAGGACCTATGCTATCTCTGAACAAAAGATGGTCATGGAAAGGGACCATCTCCTTTACTGCCTCCTGCTCTGAATTTAATGTCTCACTTCCCAGAACAAAAACTCTCACCTTCTATATGTTTGACCCTCACCTGAGAAGAATGAGGGGTGGTGAGATCATGGAAAAGTCACTAGATTTAAAGTCCAAGTACCTCAACTCCCAAGCCAGCAACTATCCCTTCCTACCTGTGTAACTCCAGCAAATCCCTTCATCTCTCCCTACGCCTGTGTAACATGAGGAGAGGGGACCAAAGAACCTTCAAGGTCCCTTAGGAGTTGCTATTGCATTGCTACCAGCTCAGTTCTCTCTCCTACTTGGTGGGCTAACAAGGTAAAAGAAAATGGGATGAGCTAAGGTATTGCAGTGGGAAAGTACAAGATTGGCCAGTCTGGAATCAGAATGGGTTGATTCAATCCCCAGCTATCATAGGGCATTTCAGAGGGGTGGACTAAACTGGACCCCCCCAATCACTATCATCATCCCCTCCTGCTGTCTCCCCGCTACCCAGCAGCCCTCTCAAAGAAAATTATAACTTCCCCTCTACCCCCCAGGAAGCCATGGAATCTCTCTGCAATATCTATACATCTGGATAATATTAATAGCAATAACTGATATCCATATAGTGGTTTAAGATTTACAAAGTGCTCCCCATATATTATCTCACTTGATTGAATACAACAACCCCATGGGGCAGGTTTTATTATTTTTCTTATTTTACAGGTGAGGAAAGGGAAGTTGAGAGAAGTTAAACGAAATGCTTAGGGTCACACAGCTAGTAAATGTCTGAGACAGGAACTGAACTCAGCTCCTCCTCACTCCATATACAATGAATCACTAGTTCTGTAGTTAAGGTCACCCAACTATAGTTTATCCTTTCTACATCATGACTTTCCCCACAGTGCTTTTGATATACCATGGGTTGGCATAAGAAATTCAATGAAAATTGGGGGGGGGCGGGTTTGAGAAAGCTGCAGGTAACACACAAAGGCCAGCAGATGACAAAGAAAAAGTTTAGAAACTCAGAAATGCATGAAATGTATGTGTAGTATTGTATAATGCTTCTTCTCTGGTACAAAGGGAAAGTCAAAAAATTTTACAGAGATTTTCCAGATCATGGGGACACTACATCCCTAACCTCCACCATGTTGGAGGGATAATTATAGAAAGTTATTGGCATAATGGATCATTGAGTTAGAGCTAGAAGGGGCTTTGAAGGCCATCAAATCAAACCTTCTCAGTTTTTATCAGGGTGGGGGAGAGGGAGGGAAAACAGGCCCAGTGAAGTAAAAAAAAAAAAAAACTTGCCCCAAGTAACATAACTAATATATATCTGAGATAAGGTTGAAACTTCAGTCTTCTGGACTCTCAATCTGTTCCCTATCCACTGGGACACCTAGCTGTCTCCAATGGCAACTTAAGCTAGGAAAAAATCAGATGTCACTGCCTTCCCAAAGCATTGGGGCCATCAAGGTTGCTTTGGCTCAGGTTCAGCTCTGGGTTATCTCAAAGCCACCTGAGGATTTATGATTCTAACTCTCTAGAATGACAATGTCTAGAACAGTATCAGATGTCTTCACCTTCCCAAAGTATTAGAAAAGTGAAGGTTGTTGATTCAGATTCACATTTCTGGGTTACCTCAAAGCCATCCTGAGACTTAGGACCAACTCTTAGATTCCCACAGAATAGGCTCATGATGAGTGTTGGAGCAGTTAATGTTCAATCACAACAGCTCTGGCTTTCACAGCAGGGAGGGGAAAAAACAGGTGAGCGGACATCACTTGGACAAAATCCAATTGTTGGCCTATTTGCCAGGTACCTACATAACAAGGATACCATGACATAAACCCCTGCAAGGAAAGTAAGAGCACTGAGCTGTCAAGTAAATGTCATTGTAGAAACATTAAGAGTCTTGGTAGGTTCACTCCAATTACCATGGGGCAATACTCTTACAAGACTTTTATTAATAATAATATAATGCATTACTATGTACCGTGGATTTATAGGATGCCTTTATTTCTGAGCTAGTGTGCAATAACTTAGGACTTACTATGAATTAAGGGCTGTGAACCTGATGACATACACTAGCAGTCAGGCTGAAATCAGTCCATGGGAAAAGAAGGATGGGGGAAGGGAGGGTACAGAAAAACTCCCTGCTGTGGGAGAGTCCTTTGGCAATCTGGAGTCCCAGGGCCCTGTCTCACCTCTCTCATGGATGTTTTTTAATCCCTCAGTGTATCCAAGATTAAGCCAGTTAGTCAAAAACCAAACTGTCCATTTGTTTAACCCATTAAGTGATTTAGCTCCTGGTAAGAAGTACAGCTATAGTTTTCTTCATTTCTAGAATTAGCCTATACTGAAGGTCACCCTGAGTCTGCTCTTTGCTTCCTAAGTCTTGCAATGGCCTTTGGTCAAAAGCAATAAAATCTGACCTAAATCTATTTAAGGAATGAAACAGCAAATTAGTAAAACGTCCTAGCAGTCACATAATTAAGGTTATGTCTGCTAAAATCATTGTCAGAGGACTCCTTTCCCCTGAAACATAACTGATGGAATCTGGTTTTCCTCATCAAACCACTGGAATTTAAATGTCAGGGTGCCTGATGAATGTATTTTTCTCAGCCTTTCCATTTACACCTTAGCCAGGAAGTATTCATATGCATAGATTCTTTTTTCTCTTTAAAATGGTTGTTTTTGTTACAAAACATTAGGGCTGACCTACTGAAGACCCTCTAAAAGAAAAAGAAGGTTAAAAAAGAGCAAGAAAAAGGCTAAACAAAGTCATGACTGAGGAAGAAAAGGGTTCTGAGAAAGAATCCAGGAGGAATTTTCAGAGAACACACAAGGAAAGGCACAACTCCCAAGAATAAGGAGGTAATAGCTCCGCAGCATTCTGTCCTGCTCTGAATACACCTAGAGTACTGGGTTAAGCTCTAGGTGCCACACTTTGGGAAGGGTTCTCATCATCCTGAAAGGTCATTCTTAGAGCCTCCATTTTATGAAAGTGCCCAGACTTGCTTTTGCAAGCCCTGTTCTTGTTCCTGACTTCCTGGGCTTAAAACCATTCCCTGATACCATTCCCCATCACACACAAACAGAGTGGGGAGGAGGATGAAAAAGACAGAGAGAGAGAAAGAGAGAGGAAGACAGAGACTGGAGAGACACAGAGAGAGAAAGAGAGAAAAGAAAGAGAGACAGAGACGGGGGAGACAGACAGACATAGAGACACAGAGACACAGAGAGAAAGGAGAAAGAGAAAGAGGAGATGAAAGACTGGAGAGACAGACAGAGAGAGAAAGAGAGAGGAGAGAGATACAGAGAGAGAAAGAGAGAAGAGAGAAATACAGAGAGAGGAGAGACACAGAGAGAGAAGAGAGAAAAAAGAGAGAGAGAGAGAAGAGAGAGACACAGAAAAAAGAGAGAGAAGAGAGAGAGAGCACTTTCCAGCTTCCTTTTGAGTGTGGTCTTCCTCCATTAGAATATAAGCTCCTTATGGGCAGGGGATGACTTTCTTTTGGCCTGTATTATCTTCCCAGCACCTACCACAGTGCCTGGCAAGAGCAAGTACTTAAAAAGTTCCTTGTTTCCTCCTTCTTTCCCTTACTCCTTCTGTCCCTCTCTCCATTTTCCCCTCCCTTCTTTCCTCCATCTCTCCCTCTCTTCCTCTTATCCTTCCTCCTTTCCTTCCTCCCTTCCTCCCTTCCCTATCCAGTTTGCCTTACTCTTTGAGTCTGATCCAGATTATTAATATGTTTCCTAAAATATGTCACCCAGAACTTTTGTCCTGCCATTGGACTTAGATGACTCTGAAAGAGAGAGGTAAGCTGATGACTTTGCCCAACTGCCTCCCTTAAATCCAGTTCACCCTCAAGTCAAGGCATCACCCCATGGCATCACTGGTCCTGTTTGAAAAAGAAGAATAAATGACAACAACAAAATTGTCAAGCACTGCACTAAGTGTTAGAAATACAGAGACAAATATGGGGTAATCACTGACAGTGTGAGGAGCTTACCTTCATCTGGTAAGAAACGATGTATGTTCAGAGAAAGAAATGCAAAATCAAAGCTAATTTCAAGAAGAGTGCTAATGGCTTGGGGAGACCCAAGGAAGCCTCATGTAAGAGGTGGCACTTGAGCTGAGTCTATATAGAGGGAAATGTTCCAAATAATCAACTTGAGGGACAACATTCCACACATAGGTGGCATTCCATCCCCTGCCTGTGCTGTGAATGGGGCACAGCCGGCAAGTCCTTTTGCCTGGAATGTAGACTGAGAGAGAGGGGAATAATAGAAAACCAGTCTGTGAAGGAAACTTGGAGCCAGACTGTGACAGTATTTAAATGCCAAACACAGGAGTTTGGAGACCACTTACAAGCCATCAACACAAATCCAGATTTAATAGAACACCAGTTGTTCCGTTGAGACTGGAATTGCATCATGATATTAAACCAGCTATTTCAATAACCCTATATCTCCATCTCTTTTGCATATAAGTATAAAGTTCTTACATCATTCATGAGAATTAAAGGTCCACAATAAAAAAATTCTTCGTAAAACATCTTCTGATGTTTCTAATGATCATGCTTTGCCTTTCTCTGTGTCCCTAGCATCTTAGCACATTATCTGATACAAAGAAAGTCATTTAATAGATACTCATTGGTTAACCGAGTGATTGACTGATCTAAAAGTAACTCTAGACTCTCAATGACTATGCTAGTAGGACGTAAGCTCTGGCAAGTTTACATTAGAAATTCTGCCTGCTGGTCAAGGATTTGCCCAAGTATGCAAAACCACATTGCCAGTAAGCTGGCTTCTCATATAACAAAGAAAAATATAAAATGGCCTTCAGTCTTGTGTAGTTTCTTTCCACTTCTGTGGTGATGGTGGCAGAGCAAGAGAGAACACTAAGAACCGCACAGATTTTAGATAGTCTGTTAATTTTAATAACAGACTTTGGTAAACTAAATGCAAGATGTTTTTCCAGTGACCAAGAAGTTGGCATACTACTGGGCAATTTAATCTTGTCAGTGTTGATACTCACCACATAAATGAAGCCAGAAGACAAAGGAGTTTGTAGTTAAGTGGGAACATGGCTCCTAGGTTTTCCTGAGAAAACAAAATAAATGAATTGACTATGTGCTATATCCAATAAGAAATATTATTTGAGTTCAACTTGAATCTAACTATAGTTTGTACACTAATACCAGTGTGTATGATGATCAGATCAAAAAAAAAATAGTTGAATGCGTCAATATAAACTTGGAGGTATTAAGGAGGGTGACATGGGCATCTATCCTAAATCTAGAGCTGTTGATCACTTTTATCAATGGCGTTGGTAAAGACATGAATGGTATCTTCCCCAAATCTGCAGGTGACAAAGCCGAGAATAACTAACTTGTTAGATAATAGAGTCAGGAAAGATTTCACGGGGCTCAGATCACTTATAATAAGATATGGTTTCCTTTAAGTTTCAACTAAAAACCCATATTCTATAATAGGAAGCCTTTATCAACCCCTCATAATTTAAGTGCCTTCCCTCTGTTAATTATTTCCTATTTATCCTGAGGGGTGTTAAAATCCTAGCTTTTAAAAATCAAGATCTCCCATGGCATCTCAGTTGTCCTGATCTATATCTGGCCACTGGACCCTGATGGCTCTGCAGGAGAAAGTAAGGTTGATGACTTTGTACAGGCCTCCCTTTCTTAAATTCGATTCATTTGCAAATCATGGCATCATCTTCCTGTTGTCATGGTCCTCTTTGAGAACAATGGACAATCCACAAAAAGGAAGACTAGCTTCTTTAGTGTAAGGACCTGCTGAGCCCTGTTCAGGGCTGCTTATTTACGTTTGCTGTCTGCCTGGCATTCAACTCTCAGCAGCGGTTCTACAAAGAAAGCTACAGCATGTGCAGGGGCCATACCCTAGCAAACCATTTAGGCAAATGGACTAAACCAGGTTGAGGGTAATTGATGGACCATCAGTGAGTTATGGAGGTGTCTACTCCAAGCATTTGAAGACTGTCCACATCAAAATGAGTGGATGAGAACAATTTGTTCCAACAACCATGAAGCTAGCTAAGGCAGGCACTGTGGAGCACTTAGAGTTTGGTCAGATTTCAAGATCATCCACTGCATCCTGGGCCATCATCAGCTGTCTTGACTTTTTCTTTGTCCCTAGATTTTGATGACTCCAGAGGAGAGAATGAAGCCAATAACTTTCTACAACTCTACCTCACTTAAATCCTATTCATTCACGAGTCAAGATTTCACTCCATTATGTCATTGATCCTCCTCAAAAATGAAGGACAAATCACAGCCATTTATCCTGTATATAGCATACTTTATATATACATATTAGTTTTCATGGTGACTCCCCCTTTAGATAGCTCCTCAAGGACAGGGACTGCCTTTTGCTTCTATTTTGTAGCCCTAGCACTAACTTAAAACAATGTTTGATCCATAGGAGGCATTTAAAAATGTTTATCAATTGAATAATTGAAGATGAAATCTCATAAGGATTAATATAACATCCCACACTGGTGGTAGTTGTTTTGTTTTGTTTATAATCCAAATCCAATCAATAACTACAAGATGAGGATGTGGTGGCAAGTGGTTCATGTGAAAAAAAAACATAAGGAGGTGTCGTGGGGACACCAAGCTCAGTATGAGTCAACAGTGCATTATGGTAGCTCCCCTTGATCCTCCAAAGTCATAAAACCATTTTATGCACAGTGTTCCAAACAAGGAACATGATAGTCCCACTATTTCTTGCCACTACTGGAATATTATATCAACTTACAGGGTCATATTTAAAGAATTGCATTGACAAGAAGAAATCTGTCCAGAGGAGAGTGACAAGGATGTTACTGGGACTGGAAAGCATGCCATATGTGGATCATTGAAGGAGCTTTGAAGAAGACACGGGGCTGATATTCTTGCACTATAACAATGTCCATCATCTGAGGGACAAATGTGGTAGTGGAGTCATTCTGATTGACCCCTGAAATAGAAGTAGGAGCAATAGCGTGAAAGTTTCAGAAAGAAAGACCTAGCTTCAATGCAAGGAAAAAACTTCCCACAATCTCCAAGTGGGAAGGGACTTCCAAGGCCATCTCCCCAACTTACACCTCTGCAATATGCCATACAAGTGGTCATCCAGTCTTTGCTTGGCAAGATGAGGCAAGACCCTGGACCCATCAAGGCAGCCCATTCCATTTTTGCACACCTCTAATTGTTAGGAAGCTTTTCCTTTCATCTAAGGCTGCATCTGCTTCGTAGTAATTTCCATGCATTATTCCTAGTTCTGTCCTCTGAGGCTAAGGAGAACAAGGACAATGTCTCTTCTTCATGAGAGCCATTCAAAGATGCAAAGCCACCAACCACATCCTCCTAAGTCTCCTATTTCCTAAGTAAAACTTTTTCTGTTCCTTTGACAAATCCTCACGTGGCATAACCCAGAAATACTTCTGTTAAAACTCCTCAACTATTGGAGCGGTCCAAAAGTATCCAACTATGTTGCCTTAGTACTTCCCCATTCCTATATTTACAATGGAAGCTGAAAATTGATATTCTACTTTATTTCATATAATTTATTTATTATTGATTGAAGTATTGATTAAAAATTATATTTCATCAGTTTACTAATACTTATGAATCAGAGTTGCACTTAATCATATAGGCCTCAGTGCTATAATTTGTATGAGTCTATGTTCTTCAGTATTCTGGGATACAACCTACATTCAATATTTCAGAAGGGAGGAGAGAGATAAAGAAGGTGCATCAACCTAATTATAAGATGTTTTTACCTAGCACTAGGTGCTATGTGCTGCTTGACATAGGATCTTCCAGAGAATACTGACTAACTCTTTATTTTCCCCATTGACATAGATTTTGAAGATCCTTTCTTGACAGTCATTTTCAGTAAGCAAAATGTAAGCCCACCCTTCATCTCTGCTGTAGACCAATCACAGTCTTAGTTTAGTTTGAATCTCCTGTAACTAACTGATCTCGCTGTCAAATGAATCCCTGACTACTGAGAAGACTTGCATCTCTTTTAATTGGCAACTGCTAGCCTAACTGATAAGTTAATTATGCTCAGACCTTTGTGCCTCAATTTCCCTTTATCACAGATTTTTATTTACAGATGACAGACATTTGCAAATGATTCTCCATAACTTCTCTTATTTCACAACAATCCTGGGAACTAGGTGCTATTATTATAGGTATTTTATGGTTGAAGAAATTCAGGTAGATAGAAGTTAAGTGACCTGCCCAGGATCACAGAGCTAGTAAATGTCTGAAGATGGATTTGAACTCCGGTTTCCCTGACTTTAGGTCCAGCATTTTGTCTATTGCACTAACTTAGTTGTCCACTGTACTACCTAGCTGCCTTTATGGGTGATAATGTAAAATTTTATTAAGCCATAGAATAATATAGGGACTCCTCAGAGAACAGATTGCTCTAGCAATCTATACCAAAAAAAAAAAAAAAAGAAAACCCAAATGGATGAAAAAAGATCTGCTGTCCAGATCATAACAGGAATTGTAAATAAATGATGATCTGATCCTAGAATGGAAATAGAGGAAGACAATGGACTGAACTGCATCTGGGAGATTTTATAGTGCTTTAAATAACCCCCAAACTGCTCCCTAGGACAGGCACGTCTTTTTAACATATGTTCTCTCAATAGTGGTTATGAATATTGGACTGCCACCATCCTTAAGAAATCAAGGTGTTCAAGTGACCTAAAGAGCAAAGGAGAGCTGCATAGTAGGTGCAAAAAAATTGTAGACTATTTCCAAAAATTATCTACCTATAAGAAATAAAAAAAAATAAGAGATATCACTGAGGAAATATATAATCAGAAAAGGAAGAGGAACAGGCTTGTGACTAGAATATGGAAGAAGAGAAAGGCAGCTTAGAATTCTCCACTACAGAAAGAAAAAAAGAAAGGGAGGGAGGGAGGGAAGGAAAGAAGGAAGGAAGGAAGGAAGGAAGGTTGGTTTCCAGCACATAAAACCAATGATTTGGATTGATATAGTAAATACTAGGGCAGTTAGGTGGTGCAGGAGTCAGGAGAACCTGAGTTCAAATTTCATTTCAGACACCTGACACTTACTAGGTGTGTGACCTTGGGCAAGTCACTTAACCCCAATTGCCTCATCCTGGGTCATCTCCAGTCATCCTGATTAATATCTGGTCACTGGATTCAGATGGCTCTGGAGGAAAAGTGAGACTGGTGACCTGCACAGCCTTCCCTCACAAAAAACAAAGTCAAGTGCAAGTCATGTCATCATCTCTCTGATGGCATGGTCTTCTTTGGCAATAAAGGACGAACACATACAACAGAAAATACTAGCACTGATAGCATCACAGATTCATAGGAATGAATCACTACTGCAATTACAATCAGAATAGACTAAAAAGTGATTTATAACAATTGAAAATCATGAGCAAGGTACTAATTATGTGTCTTTGTCTGCCATTAAATGTGGTTCTAAATGGTGCACCAGTATTTGAAGTTAATCCACAGGAATTCATCAAACTCCTACTACGTGCAAAGCACTCAACTCAGTGTTATAATATAGACACTAAAACATAATTCTTTTCTTCAGGGAACCTACAATTTTTTAGAAAAGGAAAGAAAACATGAAAACTTACACATCCACATGAGATAAACAACACAAGAGACAACAAAATTTCCTCGTAATTAATGACCAAACTAGTGGTACAAATATTAAATGCTTTGAAGACTAAACATAAAAAGTAAGTGGAATATAAAGTCCCTCAGGTCAGGGAGGGAGTTTCCTTTCTGCCTTGCTATTCACAGCACCTAGCACAGTGCCTGGCACATTGAATTGTGTTACTGAGAGAGTGGTACTGTGCTGGGAGTCTAGAAGCTCTGGGTTCAAAGTCAATTCACTTAATGCTGGTGCCTTTCAGTTTCTGTATCTGTAAAATGAAAGTTCTGAAGTTGGTTTCTTCTCCAGTGACGTGCTAACAGATGCATTTCTCCCCATGGGGAGAAAACATGAACATGTACACAAACACAATAATCTGCATTACTAAAATTTTCCATCACTTTATTAAATTTGGACAATTGACAAAACAATAAGTCAAGCCCTGATTTATAGCATTTGCTAATTTCCAAGAAATAAATTCTCACACTGTAAATTTAGCCAATAGGGTCAAATGAATTGGTATGAGTTTGCTCCAGCACATTCCTGCTTTTAACCCTAAATCTGCAATCCTGTGTTTGCATATGAGAATTTTTATTCACTGTTGATGCTCATTTGTTTTCATAGCAAAACCTAAAGGAAAGAAAAAGCATTGTCTCTGTTAGCCATGCCTGTGGAAAACCTACTTATGTCAACCTTAAGGCCCTATCCCAGTCACCACCCATGTGATGGCCTTTGTTCTGATCTGTGGTCATAGTATCTAAGAAGGAATAACTTCTTGAATGCTAATCTTTAAACTCAAACCTATAACCTCACTTAAGATAGCTTAACTATCAATCAAATTCACAGCTAAAATACACTATACTACTCAGTCTTAAAGTTTCCAGTTTTAGGGAGAAGACAGTAAGCAGAACAAGGTCCTTGATCTTTTTGGAGAAGACAGTAAGCAGAACAAGGTCCTTGATCTTTTTAAAGTTTCAGAATTAAAGGCACATATAACCATGTTTCCCAAATGAGATCTGATTCTACAGTATGCTTAAAAAGGACACATCCTCAACTTGTTTAAAGCGTTTGTTACGTTATAAATATTTTCTGTTCAAAACAAAATAATTCCCAAGAATATCAGAGTGAGGAAAAACAAGCATAAGACCCATCATAGAATAATGTTGAAACACGGCCACAAAGTTTTTATTAAGAGACTTGACACTTGTTTGCGCAGAAATGAGTTCCATATTCAACACCTACTAATATATTTGGCCATGAGAATATCTTTAGCTTTAAAATATTTTTACAGCCTGTTTTAGGTGTCATACTTAAAAATCCCAACCTTTGTTGAATGGAAAGGGGACGAAGGGTAAAAAGGGAAATTTTTGGTACAGAGATATAAATAGACACTTCAATAATAACATTTACAGACTCTAACAAGTCGTGTAAAGAACAGCTTTCTCAGACAGATGTAGTCATCTGCAACCCTCAAAGACCTGGGGATGTTGGGCCTGACTGTACTGCTCCTCTTGTTGGGGGAGGGGTGCCTTACCTCAGAACAGGAGCTTCAGCAACCCCATAATGCAGGTACTGTTGATCACCATTTCTACCATCACTATTTTTATGTTACTATTATACTAATATAGTTATTATATTATAGTATGTATAATCATATATAACTGTTTTATTATATAATTAATTATTACTCATTATGTATCAAATATTATTATACAGCTATTGTTATAATACACTGTCCCTTTCCAAGCTGTGATATTAAGTTTTTTATTATTAATTAATTAATTTATTTTTATTATTATTTATTGTGTGATAAGGGACTTGTGATCCTGGGGTTGTAAATCAAAGGATTTCTCTACTCTCTAAATCTGAAGTTGATACACTCTAAATGGCTCCATTTCCTGAGTTTGGGCCTGAGCTTTCTCTTATACCTGCTGGAATGGAAGAGACACAGAAGAGTTGGAAACAATCTGCTTTACTTTACACGTTTATATTTCTCCTTGTGAAATAGTAACGGTTGGCATCTGCCACTGGCTTTCTTCAGAATCTTTCTCAAAGTGAAGCACTTCCTCCCCAAATGCTGATATAATGCCTTAATACTCATAATCATCCACGCCTCTAACTCATGGAGTTTGACCCCTCCTAGAGAGCCCTCCAGATACTCAGCTCAGCTTTACTGTTTGGAGGATTATGGGACATAATAACAGCGTCTCTCCTTCCCTTCTCTCCTAGAATTTGAGAAGCACTATTTATTTTTTTCTCACTTCTGTAAAGGGAGTAGGGAACAGCATCACTTTTCTTCATTCCAGTCTAAACTAGCAGTTCTAGGCGTAAAACCAGACTTGATAGATGATATTTTGCTAATCCAGTCTCTTCACTCAGTCTTCCTTTACGTGCTTAAAGGCTTTTTCAGTAGGGGATTGTTGGTGGAGTAGGGGAGGGGAGGATGGAAAGGGGATATTGCTAGAGTTAGATAAAGATGAGCCTAATTTAATGTAACCAAATCCTTGAAAACTGTGTGTAAAGTCAATCATTTTATAATAATCTACAGATATAGATCGATAGAGATAGACAGAGATGGACACAGATAGATAGGTAAGATAGACAGCCAGAGAGACAGATAGATGGACAGATAAATATGAAAAAGACTTTAAAGCTTACAGACTACTTTATATGTGTGTATACATCTATGAATGCACGCTTGTGTGTTAAATCTCATTTGATCCTCTAAACAACCCTCTAAGGGAGGTATTTACTATTAGTTATAGTATTCTGGTGGTAGTGGTTGTTGTTTATTATCATTTTTCCTAAAAGAGATAAATTCACTTGTTCATCATCACATAGTGAGTAATCACAGGCAGGATTTGAACTCAGACCTTCCTGATTCTATGTCCAGTACTCCTTCTACTATTACTACATTGTTTCTCTTTTAAAACATATCATAGGGGCTAGCTATTAAAAGATAGATCATCTATCTTTTATCAAATAAATGTAATCAGTCCTCTTCTGTTCCATATATTGGGATTTTTATATATCCGTTTTCTTGAAGCAGTCAGGGCACAGGTTTGCAGAAAGTAGAAATTTGCCTTCCTGTCTTCATAATCACAAAGTTCAAGGCCCCTAATAGAAAGGCCATGGAGCAAAAAAAAAGAATCCCTGGTCATCATTCTTTTATTTTAAATTTCCGGTTCAGGATATAGTGATCATCCTAGCTCCACATGACCCATATCCCATTGAAGTATTTGTCAATAGGGATTGCTGTCATGGTAATGGTCATCAGAGATGTAAAAAGCAACTTTTATAACCAAGACAAATTACAAAACATATATATATATATATATATATATATATATATATATATATTAAGCAGCATACTATGCCATCTCAGTTATTTTTTTTAATTGGGTTAAGAAGTGTGGAGACTCTAGCTATCACTGCTGAAGAGGGAAGAACTGAGCAAAGGAGAAGTTCACTTGGGGGTGCAGAAACTGGGAGTTGGGAGATAGTGGTGGGAGTCACCATCCAACAGCTAATTTTAAGCAGTTATTATTACTAAGTGTTAATTTCTATTGCTTCTGTGCTGCTGATAAACTAAAACTAGTCAGTAGCCCCTCTAAATATCATTTCACTAAGATAATGTCTCAGTTGCCTTACCCTAGTTACAGTGCTGCTAGACACTCCAAGCTAAATAAGTCAACAGCCTTTATCAATTCAAAACTTGAAATTGAATATAATGAATTCTTCCACTTCTATTAGTTCTTCATTTTAATTAGATTTAAATTTAGATGATATGAAAGTCCTTGATATTTACTTTCATTCTGCATTTGCTTACAAGCAAAGCTATAATCTAAAAGGATTAATACAGAGTTTGGGGATAGTTTTTATCTTAGTAAAACTCACAGGATAGAATAAATAGAAACTTGATGATACCTTTCCTATAGGACAATGTCAGGTTTGAGGGTTTTTTTATAATTTTTAATTTTATTTTAAACTCAAATACAAAATAAGAAAAGAATAAAGAAACCAAATTAAATACTAAAACTGAAATAATACAAAATAAGAAAAGGAAAAGAAAAGCATTGCCATATGCACAGCAGAATGTGAGAGAGGATTTAAAATATACAGAAATAAATTTCCATTTCAAGAAAACCTTTATAATAAATACTATACATTGTGTTGAGAGCTGTCCATCTTTGCTTCCTTGTAAGTTTTCTTTTGCTCTCTGCTGTGCACTTGACAATGACCACTTTAAAAGAGGTGGTAGAAACTAACCTAATCTCTAGGTCACAAGTCATGATCATGTTCCCAGAGGTCCTAAGGACCTCAGAAGTGACCTAAGAGAATCCTTTCACTTACAGAAACTAAAATGATCATTGTTCTTATCCTTGGTCACCCTGGCTATTTACAGAGGGTAAGATGGTTTTGTGTGATTCAACACATTACTAATTAAAACCTGTTACCTTCCTATGGGCAGATATATCCTCCTCTGGAGAAGCATTTGCATGTCCCATTAGCATTAATGGGAGCTACACAAGTGCATCAAGAGGAGAACGGCTCCCTTGAGTCTTTGAACTTAAGACTACTTCAAAACTGGTACCAGTGTATGTGCAATGGCATCATTGATGCCATTAAATATCATTATACTTTACTGCAACTTTTATAAAATTAATTGTGAGCTCCATGAAAAGCAGTTGGCTCCTGGGGGTTGTGCATTATTGGGCTGACAGTGGACATGACAGAGTGAATTGCACTATAAAACTTGGAAAATATTTTGGCAAGGGGAATTTATTAGATCCCATTGAGTATGTCCAAATTTACTGGGTACATAAAGAAAATTAACTTCTGTTAACTCCTGCCCTCTAAGGTCCCTCCCAGTTCTAAACCTATTCTGTCATGGAAAGCACATACTAATTGCATACCCTAAGTCAAGGCAGGATTTGAGAAATGGAGGAGAGGGAAGAATGTCAAAGAACAACTCCATATCTAGCTTTATAATTCTTCATAATGAGAGTGGAAAGGATGCTGAATATAAAACATGAGTTTTAGTGCTTCTGGCACTCATCAGCAATGTGTGCCCTTGGACAAGTCATTTATACAACATCTCTGGGCCCCTTTCCTCATCTGTAAAATGAGGAGTTGGACTAAGTGATCTCTAAAGCTAGAGCATTTTGTCATGCTAATAGTATGGTGCACTTGCTTTCTATAAAATGTCTTTCCTTTCCCTACAGTACATTTTACTTGCATCTGAAATATTTTTGCAGACATTATATCACTGATGTCGTATTCATCTGAGAGAGAAAGGAAGATAACTTGACACACTGCAAACCAGGGTTTACAAATAATTTCATACATCACTAGAATATTGTGAAAAATATACTCAACTGCACATCTACTGCCTTTAAAAAAGTGTAAAATTAATATTATAGATTTAGAGCACAAAGGACCTTATAAGCCATGAAGTTTAGCCTCTTATTTTGTAGTTAGAGTAACCAAGGCACAGAGAGATTGACTTGTCCATGGTCACACACCTATCATCTGAATAAGGATTCAAACTCAGTTCTTCATGATTGCAAATCCAGGGCCCCAGCCACTGTGCAGCACTGTCTGGACTAAATCCTCTTTAAGGTCCCCTTCATCGCTGACATTTTTGTAGTCCTATCAAGTCAAATTGGTAACCCTTTTAATTCTCTGTCAACTCAAGAAATTCGATTTTACAATTATTTATAAACTGCTAATTGCATGCAACACGCTATGCTGGATTCTGAGGAAATAATGACAAACACAAAACAATCCCTCTCCTCAAGGAATTTGTCTGTGCACTCATACACACACACACACACACACACACACACACACACACACACACACAAGAATAGTAGGAGCAAAACTGGGGAGGAGGGAGAAGAAAGAGAGACACAAAGAGAGAGATGACAGAGAGAAAGAGGAGAGATAGAGAAAGAAAGAAAGAGAAAGAAAGAAAGAAAGAGGAGAGACATAAAGAGAGAGGGAAAGAGAGAAAGAGGCAGAGAGAGAGGAAGACAAGGAAAGAGAGGAGAGGAGAGAGAGACAAAGAGAGACACAGAAAGAGAAAGAGGACAGAGAGACAGAGAAAGAGGGAAGATAGAAAGAGAGAGAAAGAAGAGAGACCCAAAGAGAGAGGAAGAAAGGGGGGAAGAGAGAGAGAATTGACAACAGAAAAGTTTCGCTGAGAAAGGGGGACCTGAGTTGAGCCTGGAAGGAAGGCAAAGATTCTAAGAGAATACTTATACTCTAGGTATGGGAAATGACTTGCAAGAATGCAGAGGGAGAAAGTAGAGAATTGATGTGGGTCCACTATGATTAGAACGTTTAGTTTGTAAAGAGTAGTAATGGAAGTCTGGAAAAGTAGGTGAGAACCCAATTATAGAGGACTTCAAAGACTCACCTAACAAGTTTGTTTTTATCCTGTAAGAAATGAAGAACAGTTGAGGTTTGGGGGCAAAGAAGTGGCATGATAGCTAACGTGCAGCGCTTAAAAGTTTGCAAAGATCTATAAATCCTTTCCCCTCCTCACAACAACCCTAAGAATGTAGGCACTGCTATTATCCACATTTTATGACCACATCTCAACCTAAGGAAGATTATCCTAGCAGCTGCGCAGAGGATGAATTTGAAAGAAGCCAGTTAGGATTCTATTGCAATATTGTTTTATTGTTCAGTCATAATTGAATTTTGTTGACACAATTTGGGGTTTTCTTGGCAAAGATACTGGGGTGGCTTGCCATTTCCTTTTTCAGATCACTTTATAGATGAGAAAAAGTTAAGTGACTTGCCCAGGGTGACACAGCTAGTAATGTCTGAAGTTGGATTTGAATTCCAATCTTTTTTGACTCCAGGCCCAGTATTCTATCCACTGTGTCATATAGCTGCCCATTGAAGTAATCTAGACAAAAGGCAATGAGGGCTTGAACAAGGGTGGTGTCTGGATGCAAGCAACAAAGAGAGTAAACTCAAAAAGATGCCATAGAAATAGAACAAACAATATTTGTCAATTGACTGGATATACGGAGTTCAAGAGAAGGAAGGTTCAACAATGACTCCAAGATTATGTGTCTGGATAACACTGGTGCTTTGAATGGGAGGTTAGAGAAATGGCAGGTGTAGGAGAGGAAGAGAAGGAGTTCTGTTTTGGACTTGTTGAGTTTGAGATGCTTGAGGGACAGCCAGGAGGAGATCTCCAGCAGGCAGTCAATGATGTGTGACTGAAGTTCAGGGGAGAAATTAGGGTTACATGTACGGATTTGGAAGTCATATGCATAGAGATGATACTTGACCCCATGGGAACTGAGGAGAGCATATGCAGAGAGAGAAGAGAGCTCAAGACAGAACTCTAGGGAACAGTCTTTCTAAGGGGAAGGAAGAAATGAATGATGATCCAGTAAAGGAGATTGTGCGTAGAACTACTTAATAAAGTAGTTGTTGAAGTCTTGCCTGTTAAATTTAACAACAAGAAGGTTATGTGCCTTGTACATGGGTAGTTGTCTACATGTTATTTGAGAGGCATAGGGAATCATGTCTACCCGTACCATATTTCATCCTCCAAAAAAATAAAAAAGAAAGAAAGATCTTTTCCCCACAAGACACCAAGGTCATCCACTGCATCCAGGGTCATTGCCAATCAACTTTACTCTGGTCTTGCCACTGGACTTTGATGACGATGGAAGAGACAGAGTGCGACTGACACCATTGTGCAACTCTGCCTCACTTAAATCTGATTCACCCACAAGTCAGGACATCACACGTCAGTTCTCTTCAAAAACAAAGGATGAAAAGTAGCAATCAAGGATGCCTGAAATTCTACCATTGGAGCTCCATGGAAGTATACTCAGCATCAGAGGCAAGGTATTATAGTGGAGAGAACTCTGCTTTGGGAGTTAGGAGGTCTGGGTACTAGTCCCAGTTCAGTCACAAAAGAACTCTGTGTGATCTTGAGTTTCCTTATCTGGAAAACTCATGGGTTGGACCAACTGACTTCTAAGGTCCTTTTCAACTCTGAAATTCTGGTGCTTGGGGTCTCTACCTATTAGTGTGAATGAATTTGTCTTACTTTTAAAGGAGGCTTTATTTGGAATAAAGGAATAAGAAGGTAAATAGGGACCCAAGAAAGGATTTGGGGAAAGGCACTGATCATTTCCCAGTTTTGCTTAGAACATTTCAACTTAAAGACCTGTATAGAATGCTAAAAGAGATTTCGGAAATCTTCTGGCTCAACCTCATTTTATAGGTGGAGAAACTGAGAATTACTAAACTGTGTATACCCTTGACCCTGTGATATCATTACCAGGCCTAAATCTCAACAAGATCAAAGAAAATAGAAAAGGAACCATCTATAGAAAACTATTCATAGCAGATCTTTTCATAGTAATGAACTGGAAGTTAAGGGGTTACCAATCACCTAAGGAATGGTTGAACAATATATGTGTAAAATGGTATGTTATTGTGCCATGAGAAATGATGAAAGGGATAGTTTAAGAGAAATCTGAGACTTATATGAACTGATGCAGAGTGAAGTGATCTGAAAAAAGTAAAATCTATGTGGTTACAAAAACATCAAAAAGGCAAACACTTCAGTGACCAACTATGATTTCAAAGGACCCATAATGAAATATGCAATGGGGGGAGGGGTGAAGTCAAGATGGCAAAATAGAAAGATGCACCTACTCTAGCTCTTCCCCCACAGCCCATAAAATACCTGTAAAAAATGACTCTAAACAAGTTCTAGAGCAGCAAAAGCCACAAAATGACTGAGTGAAAGAGATTTCCAGCCCAAGGCAGCCTGAAAGGCCAACAGGAAAGTTCTATCCCATGGAGCATAGAGTAGAGTGCAGCTCATAGAGCACAACTCAACCTTGGCCATGTGGCCCCTCCAGGAATAGGACCAAAGTAGGCCTCAGGGGTGAAATCTGCAGCTGTGGTTCCCAGATCCCTCAACCCACAAATGCCAAAGACACTTTCAAAGGTTAGTGAGAAAAAACCAGGGTCCTCCCCTAGACCCAGCCCAAGACTGATCTAGGTCTCAGCCCTGAGTGATGGTCCTGGGGTGAGGAAGAATTCTGACTGACCTGGTGGAGCTGGTGGTGGCTCTGGAAAGGGAATCCTACTTGCAGATCCTGGGCAGAAAAGCTTTGGTAGGTCCCAGACTACAGAGCAGACCAGGAGAAGAGCAAGCTCCCTCTCCCCTCCCATGGAGGAACTGAGAACATACAGGTCCCCAATGTATACCCTCTTATTGACAAAGGACTCAAAAGTCATATAACTGGCTGGGAAAATGCCCAAAAAAGGGAAAAAATCTTACTTGGTGAACAGGTATGTTTTTCCATCCTTTCCGATGAGGAAGAACAATGCTTACCATCAGAGGAAGACATAGAAGTCAAGGCTTCTGCATCCAAAACCTCCAAAATAAAGATGCAACAGTCTCAGGTCATGGAAGAGCTCAAAAATAATTTTGAAAATCAAGTAAGAGAGATGGAGGAAAAATTGGAAAGAGAAATGAGAGTGATGCAAAAAAAATCATGAAAAATGAGTCAACAGATTGCTAAAGGAGACCAAAAAAATGCTGAGGAAAGTAACACCTTTAAAAATAAACTAATTCAAATGGCAAAAGAGACCCAAAAAGTGAATGAGGAGAAAAATGCTTTAAAAATCAGAATTAGCTAAATGGAAAAGGAGGTTCAAAAGCTCACTGAAGAAAATAGTTCTTTAAAATGAAGTATGCAATGCACTTCCTAATAGATTAAGGATGAAGCAATATGAAACAGATGTTTTTTGAACATGGCCAATATGGGAATTTATTTTGCTTGACTATGCATATTTATCATAAGAGTTTTCTTTTTTTCCAATAAGGGGTAGGTATGAGAGAAAAAGAAAATAGATTTGTTATTGAGAAAATTAAATTTGACTTTAGAAATAAATTATAGAAAAAAAAGAAATTGAAGCTTAAGACCCCAAATACTTGGACCATCTTGTTGCAGTGAGGGCCCAGTTAAGGCAGTAGAAAATGAGTTTCTAATGCACCAAATCAGTGTGGTTGTGGGATTTTCTTGCAGCTTCATTTGGCAGCTGATAACTAGGAGCTGAGGAGGCAGATGGTGGAAGTGTCCAGAGTCAAAGGGTTGGCAAGAGAAGATCCATGATAGAACAAGAGGCTAAAGGACTCAGGAACAGACAAGAGTATGGAGTTGAAATGGCTATTAGATTGATGTCCGAGAGGAAAGACAGGAAAATCAGAGCATAGGTCATGCCCTGACAAATTACTGAGAGGTAGAGGGATTGGAGATCTAAATGAGGGTATAGAATAGGTGTGCCTCAAGTGATTGATATTGCTGCAAATGTCTCCTCCTGAATCTATAAACTTGGCCAGTTATGGGACAGGGAAGAGAGTGGCCTTTTGGCAAGAAGGAGCCTTCCCTCTCTCCATTTTAATCCTATTAGTTGTGTTCATTGTGCAAAACTACCCATCCAGGCCACAGAACACAGCGATAAACTGGTTTGCCAAAGTATTTCTTGGCCACTCTGTCTACTCAGTTTGTAATCAGATACAGGGAGAGCCTGCAAGTTTTAGAAGCAACCCTTCCAGTATCCAAATTGGATCTGAGCTCTTTCTAAAGTCTCAAGTCTGTTTTTCAATGTTCTTCTTAGTAAATTAATTTTCTTCAAGGTTGCTTTTCAGATTCTTAACTTTGCAGCATATACATAAATGTTCAATTACAATTTCCTATTTTTTAAATGTCAGCAATAATAAAATAAACATGGACTGTTTTCAAAATCTAATGAAAGAAAAATTAGACCACTAGAACAATTTTACAGGTTATTTTGAAAGCAGACTGACTAAAACCTTGGTCCCCAGAAAGCTTAAGGAGTGTTCAAAAATGCCTGCTTAATAAGTTTTTTTTCATACATTTAGCATCTCAATAAACCTTATCAAACCTCTCTTGTTCCACTGGCAATTTTCTGACCTCCCAGCTGAAGAGTTGAGCCCTGACTTCTGCTCATGGATGAGTAATCACAGCAGGTCCGCAACAGAACCTATCCTAGACCTACAAATATATCATCTCCAGCATTGTAAATCAAAGCCTCAAAGAGCATCATTTAGCCTGAAGCTAAAATTGCTTGTTTATCAGATGGTGCCTAGTTTAGCATGGAGCAGTTCCTTGTAAATCTCTGGGACTTTTTACAGCATATACTTAAGCGAGCACATTGGCTCCTGGGAGGTTTTCTGAAAGCTTTAATGACTCTAGGCTGCTAAAAGATCCAGGCTTTGGTTTAGTTAAAGTGGCTTCAGGTCTAGTTTGGCTCCATTTTGTAAACTCACAAAGATAAGGCGTCTGCTTTATCTAAAGTGAGAGCCAGCATTAGTTTCTTAAGAAATCTTTATATCCAAAGTGTTAATGTTCCTGTGGCTTTGGATATTTTGACCTTTTGTCTGCTAACTTTTGATTTATGGTGGGAGTAGAGTCCTTTCTCCCAGGCTTTATTAGCACTTTGAAAATGGAATGAAATGCATGTGATTCTTGAAATTAGACTGAAAGTTAAATGATTTGGGATTAAAAACATCTATGTTACTCAAAATTAAAATATTCAAATAAATGAACAGCACAATCTCTCTTAGATTCTTTAAAATAAAAATAATAACATGTTGGTGACCACAATTTCTCAGCAGGGCTATTAATGACTTCACTGAAAATCCTGCTAGCCTTCTTGCTCAACTCAGCACTTTGTTTCTCTGTGACGGAAAGGTTTATAGATTCTGGCCATGTAACTGGGGGTAGCAAAGGGAAATTGTCCACAAAATTCCCATTGGCGTAAAAACCTAAGTACTTGCTAGAGTCATGAATAGCTTATTGACTAAGTATACCACCAAGGATACTAGCAGCCCATCAGCCACTTTACTGATGGATGTTAGTGGACCTTGATGAAATTCACTAATTAAAGAAATCTTTACAGAGTTCCCTTTATATACATTCTCTTTGATACAAGTTAATTAAAGGACTTCCAAAGCCTTACCTGGTATGGGAAAAGATCTCTGTAGGGAGTACAAGAACACAAAACACCTCTAAGGAAGGCTCATTTCTCCTCCTTTAGGCAACTGTAAATTGTGCTGTGCCATTTTTCATAGCCACCATATTCTCTGTTTTGCAAATGAACTCTTTTCCCCAAAAACTATAACCTCCATTCATAAACAAAAGCAGAAAATGTTTGGTTTTGTCTTTGTCTTGGTTATAGGCAAAAAGAATATTTTTTTCTTCCCCAGTAGTTTTACTGTTCTCAAAACAAGTACAGTTCTGTGGGTAACTTCTCGGCTTGGCACCATTTCAATGTCTCACATTGAAGCGAGGACTCCTGAGGATAAGTATACAATGCTTGTCATAAAAGCTAAATATATGTGCACCTGTTGCATTTTGCTCAAATCACGACAAGCTGGCATAACACCTGGGAAATTAAAGACTAAATGACTTAGCTGCTTCTTGAAATAGTCTTTATATTCATAGTCCTGCAAAATCATGATGGAAAGACACTTTATAATATTAAAGCAAATTAGAAGACAGGTCCTTCATGGCTAAAAGTTTTAAATACATTCTCCTTCCTCCCTATGCCAGATGGGAATAACTTTGCCATCTTCTTACCTCATATATAAATCTCACATATGAAAACCTTCAAATCAGACAGACCATTTTGTGCCAATGCTGAGTGACAGGACCTTGCCCCCCAGGGCACCAGCATCCAGGAGAGAAATGTTTTCTTTCGCTGGAACACCAACATCACCACACCTCATGTCCCTGCTTCCTCAGGACAAGAGCATGGTGTTCTACCCAAGATGGAATCCAAAAGATCTTCCTTCATTTCAGTTGAGCTTTCCCTTGTCCAGCTCACTCTGCTCCCTCCCCAAAGTGAATTCCCAACTGATAGTGTTTCAGGGCCTTTTCTCTTAAAGCATCTTGTCTCCTGGGCTGCAAGGCTTCTGAGGTCTGCTCTAACCGAACTTTCTCCAAGGGCCATGTACCTTAGTTATAGCTCCCACTACCATACAGCATTTTTGCCTGTTTACAGGTAACTGTAAAATTGGAAATTTGAACTTGTTTCCAATAATCACTCTCACTAATCACTGCCTTTTCTTTACCATTTAAAAAAATGGTTTTTACCACTTAGGTATTTTTTTTTACCATTTACATTTTCATTTACCATTTTGTCATGCTCCTATCTCATGTTTTCCATGACTTCATTTTCCATATTTCTAAAACTAATCTGTTCCACACTAGCACTTCAATAACATGACCTTTTGTTGTATGTTATCATACTTACAGCTCCCTAACTGTTCAGTTGTTTTGACTCTGCCTCTACACCTAGACTGCAAACACATTGAGGGTACAGAATATTTCTTAAGCATTTCTGACATCGAATCGTAGAGGCAGTTACTATCTAGCTGTTAATTGACAGATATAAATTATGGTCATTTTAAAAGTTATTTTTACTATTTTTTCTATTATATCCTTTGTCATCTCATTTTCATCTTTTCTCATGGATTTCAAATAGAAATGGGCCAAGAACAAGTTGCTTGGATTTTTTTTAATATTAAATATTTTGGGAACTATTCTGCCAGTGAGTAAAATGATTTTTTTTTATAATTGATACATATATTTGTTTAAATTTTATCTATGTAATTTCAGGTCCAAGATGTATCTGAAATTTAAGATCTAGGAAAACAGAGACTGGATCCCTTTAATTCACTTTGTAGATCACATGGCACAACACACTTTTGGAAGCAGATAGGCAAATCACAGTGCTGGTTAGTGCTAGAACTGAGGCCAGCAGTTAAGGGTACAGAGGCCTAATCTTAGCACAGAATTCTCTGTTCTGTCATTCTGCCCTTGCTCCATTAGTCAGAAACTTTGTTAAGACTGGTCTGACTGTACTGGGGCCTTTGGAGTTGCTCACTCAGAATCATGTTTTTAATAGTATAAAATAATTGGACTGGAACATAATTATAAATACAATCATAAAAGATACAATTACAATTTTTTTTAAAGTTTGCAGACCTCAAGTGAAGAACTCCTAAAGGATCTAGCTGGAAATGAATGGGGAAGGGAGCTAACACCGTCTGTTTCATTTGAAGAAACACAGATAGTAGGTGGTTTTTGCCCTCCAATTATTGTACTTGCTGAGTGAGTCCTAATTCAGAAGTTCAATACCTTAATGGAAAGGAAGGATCTCATGCTCAGGAGTAGTAAGAGCAGCAGCATCTTTGACTAAGGACAATGACATGTTTGATGTATAAAATGTAATTTGCGTCCCGTTCATTAACAAACACTTTTCCAGATAACAAATCTCACAGTTCTGGCAAATAGGAAAATATTGCCAATCTGCCTGTGGATTGTATAAATCTATACTGTCTACTTCAGAAGGAAGTGATGAGAATTGATGGTTGTAAAGTGATACAAGATTAGTAGTGCATTATAAGCAAAGCTAACACCTTTTCATCATACAGGTTAAAAACCAGTAGAAAAGATCAAGGATGTATTTTTATTCTGCCCTCAGGCCACACAATTGTTAGTTTTGAAAGAAGGAAGCATTTTACACAAAGATCTGACAGCTTTCAAGAAGCAAAATAGGAGATTGGATGGAAAAACAAAGAAAATAATCTACTTTTAGGAACTTGGTTGAAGTTTCAATAAACTATCCTGGTCCCTGCAAGGTCTGTTTTAAAAGCTATTGCTTTCCAAAGTGAAAGGAGGAGCTATTAGCAACCCAGAGCTAATATTACTATGTTAAACAAAGCTTGAACTAATCTATTGATGATTAATTCTGGCTAGTCTGCTTGCAAGACTTTGAAAATATGACAAATAATGAATGAAAATATCAACGCTTAATACACAAAAAGGGCGAGGGCGAGGGTAACTACAGGTTCTGAAAAAAGAGGAGGACATTCTTCACATCCATTGAATTTTCCAATTAGAAAAGCAACAGTTAGTTGAATAATTTCACAGATGAGCATGACTCAAGGCTGCTAAATAAAACATAAGAGTAATTAGCATCATGGGTAAATATTAGCACAGTTGGACTACTGTGTTTGGGGATAAAGGCATAAATGTTTAACAACTGGCTTTCCAAAAATGACAAACTTTTTAAGTTTAATCTGCACTATTAATATTTTCTCCACTCTCTTAAGTCTAGGCAATCAACAAAACAATAAGTCAAGCTCAAGTTTGTAGCATTTGCTGATTTTTAAGATAAAAATACTCACATTGAAAATTTACCACCCAGATCTCCCAAGCCATTTCAGTATGTCTTCAGCACAGACTTGGATACAGGTCATTCTATGGAAATATTTCCTCTGGTAGAGTTAGCATGATATGGTGCTATTGAAGGATCACTGAACTGAGTAACAGGAGACATGGGTTCTAGCCTCAGTGCTACCAATAACTAGTTATGTGAGTTTAACAAATCTTTCTACCTCTTGGGGACTCAGTTTCCTTTTTTTTATAAAATGAGTTTGAACTATATCTCAATGATCTCTTCCAGCTCTAAAATTCCTTGGTCCTAAGGTTCTATAACAAGACCATGCTACAGAGGAAAGAACAGTGGAATCAAGGGACCCAGGTCCAAATACTTCCTCTGCAACTTATTATCTGTATGACCTTGGACAATCACTTAACTTCATGTGGCCTCAAGACTACATGTAGCTCCCTAGGTCCTCGAGGGCAGCCCTTTGACTCAATCTAAACTTCATTGAACAATTCCATCAAAGGGCCACACTCAAGAACCTAGAGGACCACATGTGGCCTAGAGGCCGCAGGTTCCACACCCCTGACCTAATTGGAGTGGTACAAATGACACAATCAGATGAAAATACAAAGTGTTGAAGGCAAATGTAAAACAAGATGGTGGAACTGGTATCCATATACTCATTCGAACTACAAACTATAGAAAAGAAGTCTGAGTCTCTTCCTCCCTCATCCTCCAGCTACACTCTCTTTACTTCTCATGGCTTGATAGAATCAATGCTTCCTACTTCCTTTGCAAAGGGGATAGGGATGGGAGTGGATTGAAGATACACCTGACCAGTGCCAGAGCTGGCTAGAGAAGAAGAGATTTTGTGTAGAGGGAATGGGATTTGGAACTGAGGTCCTGCCCAGCAAGGCTCCCACAGTCCATCAGGCTTATATTGTATTAGAAGGCAGGGGGGTCAAAGAGTGAGGAGCAAAGTCAGGGACAAAATGCTGCTAATATAAGGGAAAGGGGCAGTTGGTGGTACAATGGTTAGAGTGCTAGACTTGGATTCAGGAAGACTAATCTTCATGAATTCAAATCTGACCTCAGACACTTACTGGCTGTGTGACTTTGGGTAAATCATTTAACCCTGCCTGCCTCAGTTTCCACATCTGTAAAAAGAGCTAGAGAAGGAAATGGCACATTTCAGTATCTCTGTCAAAAAAAAACCCCAAAAAGGCTCATTAAGAGATAGACATGACCAAAATGACTCAACAACAAGAAATTTGTAATTTATCCCAAAAGCAATGAGAAGAGGTTGAAGATTTTCAAGCGGGGAAGTAGCATAACCAGATACACCTTCGGAAGTTCATAGTGAGGAAAGAATTTGGGGGGGGGGGGTTGGAAAAATGAATCATTTTGCCCAATTATTGATAACTGGGTAAAATCAAATTAAGTAGAAAAGAAGGCATTAGTATTTTTACCCAAGATTCTAACAACGAAATAAACAATGAAATACATGAAGCTAGTTTGAGTATCAAATACCAAACACATATAAATATGACAAGCTTATCTACAATTTAGGTTGGTTTATAGTGATCCTGGCACACAATGGCTGTTTTGTTTCCAGATTTTTAAGATTATTCTCTAGGTTCTTTGCACATTTATTCATAAGTAATTAGAAAAATAAGGCTTATGTTTTAAAAAGCAAAAATGCAGTAAAGGAGAAAATGAAAATGATTGTGAAGGTCAGTTGTCTCATTCAGTAACACCCCTGATTATAGTAAGTAATAATGTCCTCATTCAAAGTGTGGGTACAATGTTGTTAGATTTATAACAAAATTGATCTAAAATACTTTAAATAAGTTTTTTATTTCATGTTTCAGTCAGTCTTATGTTATTTGGTGTTATTAGAAGTAGACATTTGATAAGATGATTTATAAGATAAAATTTTGCTTCCAGTTTCCACCACAATTGAATTTAAAGTAAGGGAGAGGCTCAGCCACTACAAAAGTTCAAGAATCAATCAATCAACAAGTATAAGGCATTAGTGCTGATCTAGTTTGTTTCTAGTATGAACAATTCTGTAATCACCTTAGAGAAACATCAGTTCAAGTCAATTCAACAAATATTTATTAAGAGGATGTACTGTGACGTTATCCACTCTCAGAGAAACAGAGGACAAAAACGTATATTCAATCTTACATAGATGCATATGAACGCTTGTCTATATATACATATGATTAGAGATATCTAATCATATGTATGTATAAGTGTATGTATGTATGGGAATGTGTATGTACATATATATTTACATCTTTGAGTGCATATGACTATATGTATGTATAAATGTAAGTATTTATGCATGTGTATATGTGTATGTATATATGTATATATATATATATATATATATATATATATATATATATCTTTTCTTTGCTTCCTTGTAAGTTTTCTTTTATTCTCTGCTATGCATTCTTTTTCCCTTTCCTTCCCAGCTCACTTCCCCAAATATATATATATATACACACACATACATACATGTGTATGTTTCATTGTGGCCTTGGAGGGAGGAAAGGGAAAAAAAGTAAAAAAGTAAAAAGTGCACAGCAGAGAACAAAAGAAAACATACAAGGAAACAAAGATAGATAGCTCTGAACACAATATATGGTATTTATTATATAGGCTTTCTTGAATGAAAATTACTGCTGTATATTTTGAATCATCCCTTACACTGCTGTGCACATGGCAATACCTTTTTTCTTTTCTTATTTGGTATTTAAGTTTTAATATTTAAGTTTATAATGTTTCTTTTTCTTTTATTATTGTGTACTTAAGTTTTAGTATTTAGGTCTACAATAATTTTTTTTTTTATTTTAAAAGGTTATTCTATGTGCAAGACACTATGTTAACTACTAGAGATACAGGCAAAAAAAATGAAATGGCCCCTACTCTCAAGGAGTTTACATTCTACTTGCACACTGATGAATATATAGAGTACATACAAAACACTTCAAAGTAATTTCAAGAGGGAGAGAGCTTTAATAACTGAGAGGTAGAAGAATGGAGAGGGGCATCACAAAAAAAGGGTTTTGTGTAGTACTTAGCACTTGTGTGTCAATTGCTGGAAACCCTTGAGACAGCAGCTTTTGGCGTGGGGCCTTCTGATCATTCTTTCAGTGATTTTACTCTGGAAGACCAGCAGCATTTTCCATGCAGAGTCCTCTCTGGCAGAATTCCCTGATGTCTTTCCCTTCCCCCCTACCACCGCCCTCACTGTACCAAGGTGCCCCATAGGATCTTAGGCCCGTAGAGCTGTGGGTCAAGAGCTGGTAGAAGCCACCTGATCCAAACCCCTCATTTCACCACCATATGGTTGCTAGAAAAGCAGGTCTACAAACCTTTCCCGTTCAGATGGGGATAAGATCCCTCTCAGCGTGCGGAAGAGGCTGCATCTCTGCTGCTCTTAAGATGACTCTGTTCTGTTTTATAAAAGGATTTAGCAGTGGTCGGGCTACGACTTTAAAACGCCTTTTATCATGCCCTGAGGCCAGATGGCAACAAGAGGAATGGTCATAAATGCGACAACACATAGCGTGTCACACCGGGTAACTTCTCCAAAATTCTGGTTAGCCCACGCCCCGGTTATCAACTTCCAAACAACCCTTCCTCCAGTGCTCCTTCTAATGCTGAATAATTAAAATGAATGTGACCCAGATGTTTCATAAAGACTCTTGGAAAGGATGGTCTAAGGTTGGGTCTCACTAAAATATGGACATTGCTAAATAAAGCAGATACATTATATTCCAGAATAACTGACAAGTGAGGAGACCTATACGATTGGTTTTCCTGGGAAATTTTCACAATCTGGCTCCAGCCTACTATACCCAGGGCCGCTCTTGATAATCTTAATAACAACATTTATATAGCATCTACTATGTGACAAACACTGTGCAATTATATCTCATGTAAGCCTCACAATGACTCTGGAAGGGAGGTGCTATTGTTAGCCCCATTTTCTAGATGAGGAAACTGAGGCAAACAGGTTAAGTGACTCACAAAGTCGGAAACAATTCAACATCGACAAAAAGTCTGTCTACCAAAGAAACTCCCCCCCAAAAAACAGACTGAAACAAACACCAGAAGTGTAGCACTAGGACAGATCTTCCCATTCAAAGCTCAGTGTTGTTTCTATCAGGATGAAGCACATGCCAAGAGACACAGAAGTCAGTGACCTAATTGGGAGTAATGTTCCAATCTTGTCTGGTGTTCTTGTGTTGAATGTATTCAAGTTCCTACATGGAACATGGAAAGCAAAGACCATGCCATATTCGCCTTCACACACTGTGATCCCTTAACTGGGAAAAGGATCATTGAAGCAAAAATTTGGTTTTTAGATTTTAAAATTCTCTCAACAGCGCTGACACTTTCTTTTCCATTTTTATCATTTTACCTCTCTTAAGCACTTAGTGCACCAATCCCAAGGGGACTTAGGATCTGTGGCAGACTGAAACCACCTGGTGTCCTGAGGCACCTCTGCCTTCATTTCCCTTCCTCTCCCCTTGTTTGAATCAGCCAGGAAGATCAGATCAGTGAGGACTCATCATAGATTCCTAGGAAGGTTATAGAAGGGCCTAATAGGGACAATAGAACAATCCTATCCGTACCTCTCCCACATTTCCCTCTCCATCTTTTTTTGAATATTATGAATGGCCCATGGACCTGTCCTAGCACTTCCCACTCTGGCTTTTAATACTTCATCTCACTGCTCTTTGGAAGGGGTCTAGATTCCATCAGCAGAGAAGTTGAAGATATACCTGCCATCCTAGTTCTCATATTCCAACCCAAAACTCTCTAAGCCAATGACTTTCAAACTTTATGTAGCAATGCCCCATTAAAAAATAATAATACTATGTCCTCTCTCTCCACCCATTCCAGCCTGGTGAGGCTTCTGATTTTCCAGCCTTCAATACCATGGCTCATCAGCAGTTTCACCTTGGAACATCTGTCAATCCCTGTAGCCTGCTCACCATGAATGTTCCTCTGCCACATTGGCCTCCTTTTTCTGTTGGTAATTTCCTCTTGAGGACTTCATTTTGTGGAAGGCTCCAGGCTAGCCACCCTTCCCAGTTACACTTCTAACTTTCTAGACTTCAACACTATTGCCCCACCCCCACCCCATTTTCTACCTCCCTTTTGAATTTATGTGTTCTCTTCCCCCATCAATTGCAAGCTCCTTAAGACTAGGAAGTGGGCTTCTTTTTGTTTGTATTAGTATCTGCAGTACAATATCTGGCACAGAGTAAGTTTTAATAAATATTTATTGTTTTGCTTTACCCTGCCTATCCCTACCCCTCCAGTGGAAAAAAAAAAACAAAAAACAAAACAAACAAACAAACGAACAAAAAAAAAACCAAGACATAACTTATCTGTGTCTTGATCCTTGATGACAACTCAGGCCAAAATGTCAATTCCACATATACCCCTATAACAGAATATAGTACAATGATTATTTAATAAGATATGCATAAATAAGGTTATCACTGCACTACATTCAATGATATTTGAAAAAAATTTTTTCTGTCTCATTTTTGTTGACTTCAATTTGAACTTTGTTTTACTGAAAAAAGTAGGAGTTGTACTTGGAAATATCCAATAGTTTGATTCTCTCTTTCCATGCACTAAAATATTAAAGTGCAAGTTACTCTTTTGTCCTCTCCCTCACACCCACCAAGAGTGAAGGAACCTAGATTAATGACCACAATACTTTTTCTAGGCCAAGAAAGAACAGGCTCTGAGGGAGATATGGATGTGATCTTTGCTGTACAGGCAAAGTTACCCCAAAGACCTCTGCTATTCGCAGGCAATGGAGGACTCCAGACCCATCTGTCTACTACAGCAATGGGAATCCTGTGCTACTTGAAAGAAAACAAATGTCCCATTTGAGCCAAACTGAACCATGCCACATATCTTCCGAAATGTTCAAATAAGATTAAATCAATATTGAAAAGATCATTTACCAATGCTGAGTCTCTGTCCTACCTACATAGAAGGTAAGTTGTAACATTTTTGTCCTTTTTGTCATTTCATTTTTGTGTGTGATAATCCAGCCTTCATAAAGCAGGGCAAAAAAAATGAGAGAGGGGAGAGGAGGGGGATTAGTTTGAGAATTAGGAAAGGTTTGGGGGTGGGGGAGAGGAAAGAACCTGAAAAAGTCTAATCCAGCTACAGAATTTCACTGGAGAAAATTTGTACAGAGTCACTTAAAAAAGCCAAATTGAACTATAAGAAAAAAGACAGAACAAAAAAGAAAGCTCTTGAAATGTACTTGCCATCACAAATTATGTTTCTAATCTAAATTTTCTCATCCAATTCTTCGTTTTTAACTGAAGGATTTTTAGGCATTCTTAATCAGTCATGAGGTTGGGGTGTGTTTGAAGAATCTTTTATGAACTTGTGTAAATACAAACTTTACTAGATGCTACATAAGGCTCACTACTAAAAGGATGACAGAAGGCTAATAATATTAATAGCATAATTACATAAGTGATGACAGTATAATATAATCATGATAATATAGGTAATAATATTACAATAATGTCTAACAATTATATAGGAATTACCACGTGTTGGACTCTAAGCACTTTACAGTCATCTCATTTGATCCTCACTTCTGGCAAGGTAAATGCTGCATTTTCCCGATTTTACAGATGAGGAAACTGAAGCAAAAAAGAAGTCAAGTGACTTGCTCAGGGTCACACAGCTGGTTAAGTGTGGATTTCAACTCGGGTCTTCCTAGAATCCAGACCCTGCTCTCTAAACATTGTGCCACCTTCTTCTTCTTTTTTTTTGGAAAACTATTTGTAGTACTTATCACTGAGTCCTCCAACTATGAATTTGATTAAGCAATTTCTATTCCTCTGGAGTTTTTACTAATTTATTAACTATATTTACTAATACTCTAGAGAGCCATGATTTTGTCAATGTAGATGTTCCCTATGCAACTTAATAGCTCCTATTCAAGAACTGCTACATACAAGAACCAAAACAAAACAAAACAAAAAAGTGTTATACAGCCAACCTGGTAAGGAGCCTCCCTGAACTAGACTGATCCGCAGACAACAGAAATAGCCCAGACTCCAGTGTTTTGGGCATGGTAAGACCCAGCAGAGTTAGCATTCTGCTGGAACAGAATTCAAGCACATAGAGAGCTGCACACTCTAATGAGATATCAAGATGGAACTTTAGTGGAATTTCCAAAAAGCCTCCAATTTCTTTGTGCTGTTGGAACACAACCAGTTTGGATATTGAAGACTGACAGTGCTGTGATAATCCTAACACCTTACAATCAAGCTATGAGAATTGTTGGATGAGTAGGAAAAATGTTAGAAGACACAGAAGGAATCAGAGATTCTTCCTGAAAAAGAAGCAACAAAAGAAATTAATCTAAGGTGTAGTGACATAAGTTATATAAGACACAAGTTTTGTAGAGTACTGTGGAGAATCAACTTCCCATTCATATGTGACTTGTTGTTGTTCCATCGTTTTTCAACTGTATCCAACTCTTCATGACTCCATTTGAGTTCATGGCAAAGTTACTAGAGGGTTTGGCCATTTCCTTCTCTTCCTCATTTTACAGATGAGGAAACCGAGGCAAATAAGGTTAAGTGACTTGTCCAGGGTCATAGACCTAGTAAGTGTCTGAGGCCAGATTTGATAGAGGCCCAACCCTCTATCCTTTGTGCCACCTGTCTGCCCATATTCAATGCAAAATGTTTTATAAATCTATCAATAAAAAATGTATTGTATTTAAGCTTGTTTATTTGTTGGTATGTTGCACATATGTTAGTTTCTAAGAGTCTCAAAGGAAAAAGTGCTATAAATTCATACCTTTAACCTGATTCCATATTTTGCCCATCAACTCTCCCATGTCTTCAATATTCTTCCTTTGCCCAGCTATAAAAAAAGATCATCCCTCTCTTCCTTCAAAACCCACTTCCTCCATCATGCCTTTCTTCATTAGGTAAAAGGAATTATATAAATCATCGCCCTGATAATGTTTATGTGTATGGTGAAGGGGAGAGACAGAGGGAAGAAGCAGGAGAGGGAGGGACAGAAAGAGAAAGATGCAAAGGAAAAGTGAGAAGAGGAAGACAGGTGAGAAGAGAAGGGAATGGAGGGATGAGAGGAAGAAAGAGGGAGAGATTCTTATTTCTAAGTAGATTTGCTATATGTACTGAAGGCTAAAAACGTAAAGTTTGAAACTTCCAGAATTGATAAAGTCAGGAAACAAGTCATTTTAGAGGGCCCAAAGCTTCAAACTTAAGAAATATTCATGTCTGGAGTCTGTTAGGTATCAGTAAAGTATGATATTTCAAACCAAGTCTCCTAGACTTTATGAAGCCTAAGACAAAAGAATAGCAAAGTTCTGAGTCTGGAGTCAAAGGATTCCATGCATGGAAAAAAAATAAACGTGGGGAAGGGAAAGTCAAAGGATCTTTTGCACTAGTGCTACTCAGATTCATTTTGTTGGCCCTCTTGTCTGTAACATTTTTTTTTCTTCACAGTGAAAAACTGTTATAGACACAAACAGGTCTTCATCTTTAAGTAGAAAGTGAGGTTAGGATAAAAAAACAGCAGCAACATTAAAAAATTCCTTGGAACAATCTTTTGAAAAAGAATGCTGGATCTTTTGGACTTTCTTACAACAGACTAATTTCCTTGAGGGCAAGGCAAGAGCCTCCTGATAGAGTTCCCTGTCTCCAGTTTTTCCTCAAGGTTTAATCTATCTTCCACAAAGGTACCAAATTAATATTCCTAAAGCAGAGATCTGACCAGACACTACCCTACTCTAGAAACTGCTTTGGCTCCCAATAGCCCCAATGATAAAATGCACACTCCCTTTAGTTTGGTTTTTAAAACCCTTCCCAATCAGGTTTCTCTTTATCTTTCTGAGATTTTTGCTTCTTGCCCTCCTTCAGGCATTTTCCCTTCTAAACAAATAGGTCTACTTGTTTATTCCCAGTATATAATGCTCCATTTCCTATCCCCGTGGATTTGCATATCTGGGCTGAATTTCCTCCTCAATTCTGCCACTTAGGATCTCTAACTTCTTTCAAGGAATCTCAAATGCCATCTTCTACTGGGGGCCTATTCTACTCCCTATGCCACCTTCTCATTAACTAGTGCCTTCCCCATCCAGGATCTACTGCCTGCTATAGTTCAGTTGTTTCAGTTGTGTTTGACTCTTCTGACCCCATTTGTCTTGGCAAAGGTACTGGAATGGTTCTACTATTTCCTTCTCCAGCCCTTTTTAAAGATGAAGAAACTGAGGCAGGGTCAGGTGACTTACCCACACAGCTAGTAAGTCTCTGAGGCCAGATTTGACCTCAGAAAGATGAGTCTTCCTGACTCCAGACCCACTGCTTTATCCACTGGTGCCCTTGCCCACCCAGAAATATTTTGCATTTATTTTATAAATACTACATATTTATTTGTATTTGTGTTGTTTCTACCTAAAAAATACAAGCTATATGAAGGCAGGAGTTTAAAGTCCCTAGCCCCTATTACAGTATCTAGAACATAGGAAGGGGAAGAAAAAAAGCATTTTTAGACATCTACAATGAGCTTTACAAATATTATTTCTTTTGGTCCTTGCCTTCATTGGCAAGGAAGGAACTTAATAAACACTTGCTGAACTGAGTCAAATAGAACTGTGGCACCAGGTGTCTGCCATAACACATTTTGCATTGACCTTTCCCCCCTCATGTTATCAGTTATTTCTTCATACATGCATGAAGGCTTATCTGCCATCCCTGCTACATGGTAAGCTTCTGAAAGGCAGGAATCTCATTTTACACAATTTTGTCTAGTGTGGTGCTTTCCCACTGTGCCTTGGGGATGGACCTGTTGTTGTTCAATCCATAAGACCACTTAAAGGTTATTTTGGGGGCCCTCCTGGCTCAGAGTGAATGTAAATAGTAACTGCTTCTCTTTTGGCCAGCAGTTCTGAGGGTCTTCCCCTCTCATAGTTTTGTTTTGTTTTGTTTTGTTTATTACAGGGGTCATCTCTTGACTCACTTTTAAAAAGGCCTATTCCCTAAATAGGTGTTACCTCATTCAAAGTGAGAACCTGTAAAGGCCTCAGCTTCAAAGGGCCAAGGTCTCCCATTGCATTCTGGGTCATCTCCAGTCATCCTGATAAATATCTGGTCACTGGATTCAGATGGCTCAGGAGGGGAAAGTGAGGCTGGTAACTTTGCACAGCCCTCCCTCCCTCCAAACAAAATCAGCTGCATGTCATGTCATCATCTCCCTGATGTCATGATCGTCTTTGAGAACGAAAGACAAAAACCACACAACCACTGTGCCTAGTAGAGCATCTTGCACAAGGCAGGTACTTAAAAATGACTACTGATTGATTAAAGAGATTGGAAAATAACTCATGTGACAGAATAGAGTTCAATTTAATAAACATTTATTATGTACCTGATAGGCTTCAAACCTGTTAGTGAGTTAGGGGTTGTTGACCCCAAGTATACAAAGACTTTCCCCAGTGGAATGGGCTGATGAGAACAGTTTGTTCCCATAGCCATGAAGATGGCTTGGTCAGATATCAAAGACGCCAAGGTCGTCCACTGAATCCCAGCCATCACCAGTCGTCCTAACGTTTGTCTTGCCGTTGGTCTTTGATGAATCTGGAAGAGAGAGTGTGAGAGACTCTGCCTCACTTAAATCCAGTTCTCATGGAGTCAGGACTTCACCCCTGGGATGTCACTGCTCCTCTTTGAAAATGAAGAATGAACAACATTATGTCCCAGGCACTATGCTAAGCACCAAGGATACAATTAGGAGACAGAAAGTCCCTGCCCTCAAACACTTTATAATCTCCTGGGGAGAGGAGGACAAAATACAAAAAGGGGCAGGAAAACGGAGAGCAGCAAGGGGTACCTGGCATGAGATCATCCTGTTCTATGTAGTTGAAACCACGCAGAGCAATAGATGTGAAATAGAATGAGCTGAAAGTTCCATTTATGCCTATTATAAAGGAAGGCTTTCATACAAGTTGAGTTCCATGGATCACTTTTAGAGCTAGTCTTACATAAAGAGTGAGAATCAATTTCTTGCTTCCCTTTACTGGAGAGAGCAAAGGGAAGAGCCAAGAGAAGAAATGAAAAACAAGTAGATAAATGTCTGAGGAATCTTATAGGAGCCCTTTATCCCTCAGTCAGGCCTAAAATAGGTGTGTATTAGCCTAGTAAGGGCACTGGATAGCATAGTGGTAAGCCAAAAAATACAAGAATCAGAAAAACTGAATTCAAATCCTAGTTTTAACTAAGATTTATCATCTGGGTGACCTTAGGTTAAGTCACTTCACCTCAAAAGACCTTGGTTTCCATGTCTATAAAATGGTGGTATTTGGAAGGTGGTAAACAATGATTTCAAAGATCCTTTTCAGCATAGTTTGTGACTTCAATGTTAGGGTCAACATGTAGCACAATGAGTATTTGTCCAGTATAATGGATTCCATCAAGATAGAGGACAATGGAGGAACACAAGGACAGTGGAAGAATCTGTACAATATAAACACAGGGAGTGACTATCTTACAAAGGCTCTTTCCAAAAAAGAGAGAAAAATCTAAAAAGAAATGATTTCCATACCAGTTACTAGGCTGATATTATGTGTCAAGAACAATGAGAGGAACAAAAATGAAGACAGTCGTACTAGCTGTGTGACCCTGGGCAAATTGCTTAACCCTGTTTGCCTCAGTTTCTTCACCTGTAAGATGAACTGGAGAAGGAAATGGCAAACCACTCCAGTGTCTTTGCCAACAAAACCTCAAAAGGGAATGCGACTGAACAACAACAAGGTCCACACCCTCATTGTACAGATGAAGAAACTGAGGATTGAAAAGGTTTTGTGATATGCCTAAAATTACAGAGAAGAACTAGAATTTGAACCCTAGGTACTTTGGCTCCAAATTCAGTAATATTCCCACAGTGTCATGACGTTAGTTAATGACAGTAAAGAGTCAAAACTTTCATTTTACTAAGCATCTGATTCAAAAAGCAGAGACTTTTAATTGAAATCGCTACCAAACAGTATCACTCTCATGGAAAGCAACCTTCAGTACTTCCAGGTGCAACATCAAAAAGTAAGCTGCATGATCCTTTGGGGGAAGAGACAGAGGCAAAAGACATTTTAAATATATTGATTCCAAAATGATATCCTGAATCATTTACACCATCTGCCACATGAGCTAACTGATTTAAAAAAGATAGAAAGAAAGAAAAGAAGGAAGGAAGGAAGGAAGGAAGGAAGGAAGGAAGGAAGGAAAGAGAAAGAAAGAAAAAGAGAGAAAGAAACAAAGAAAAAGAAAGAAAGAGGAAGGGATGGAGTGGACACCTGGGAATGAACACCAGTGCCCAAGTGAGATCCAGCAGGCAGAAAGTTAACTGCAAGGCTTAGCAAGGCTAGGGCTGGCAGAGGGTCTAAGATTAAGGGGCAAATGAGAATGAATGTTTTAAGTCTTGCTTGTTTCAAACCACCTTTCCAGCTTTCTAGTTTTTTTCAGCTTAGCAAAGCTCCCGACAATGGGAAGAATATATTGTGAAGGGTAAGCGCTCCATAAAACAGCCAACCTACGACATGGGATTCAGTTTATGGCACCAAGGGCCACTGTCCAACTAACAGCCCTCATTTAAATGGAGCACATGAGTCATAACCAGCGAACAAAAGAACCACCCATCTGCACACATTTAGAGAAAGAGAGTTGCAGAAGAGGGCTGACATGGACTGATGTCTTGTCAAGGGCTTTTATTACAAGGGGAGCTGAAGCTTTTGCCATTGCCTCACTGCTGCTTTCAGAACGAGGTAATTCCACAATTTTCTAAAGCCAAGAAGGGAAAAGTCCTCCTAACGAGGAATAAAATTCAATGACAGTGCTCGGGAGAGTATCAGCCTAGGGCTGTGATGCCAATTGCCTCACATTGCATAATAATACTGTTGGCCAACTCTATCAACCTACTTCCAAACCAGGTGTTAAACATTTTACACTGATCACAACACAATTCATCTCTGAGATCTATAGAGGTGAATTATAGCGATCTCTAAGTTATTTATGTCTAAATCTAAGCCATGCCTCAGACAGGGATGAAAAAGCATTTCCTAAAAGAATCTCTGATTTTATGTGCTGAATATGCACTGGACTCAATCGATATCTTCCTGAGATGGAAGAAGACTTTGATGCCTATGAAATTGTGTTAGGGACAATTAAGCCAAGGGCAGTCACTCTCAGAATTTCCATTACTGTATATACTGGAAGGTACCATTCCAGAAAGAATATAAGAAGGTAGCAATAAAAGTACATTCAACAAACCTTTCCTAACCATGGGAGCTTTACAAAATGAAAACATTTTTGGACTCTCCCATAATTCTTCAATTTGAAAAGCATTGTGTGCGTTTTAAGGAAAATGTTGCCCCACATGTTTCTGATTCATTCACGCTTAACTCATCCTGGTATTAGTCTGTGCTCATTGTCATCTAAAAAGACTTGTAAAAGCCTCTCTGGGGCCGTTTAACTTTTCCTTTCATTGAATTACGCCAAGAATAAATGGAATCGGATCATCTCAAGACTTCACATTTAGAACCCACAATGTCACAGGAGGCTTAGTTCCCTAGATGTTAACAGACTAAGCAAGATCCTCAAGCATTCTATGTGAAGAAGGGAAAGGCTGACTTAAAACTGAAAATCACATCTCAGCTTAGGAGCCTTTTTCTCCAAGTAAATAAATAGCTTGACTGTATCTCACGATGAATATAGTAGTCAGGGTGCTGTGGATCTTTCTTCTTTCTTTCTTTCTTCTAAAATACTTTCTTTCTTCTTCTAAAATACTTGAAAAGTTTTAAATACCGGCTAAATGGTACATTAGATAAGAGTGCTGGGCCTGGAGTCAGCAAAACCTGACTTCAGATTCAGCTTCAGATACTTACTAGCTATGTGACCTTGAGTAGGTCACTTAATCAGTGTTTGCCTCATTTTTCTTATCTGTATAACAGCACCTAGGATCAAATGAGATATTTTTAGAGTGCTTAGCACACATAGAAAGTGACACACAAATGCTAATTATTATTTGCCATTAACTTACTATCAGCTCAAGTATCATCCTATCATCCCATCACATGAAGCCTTTATAGATTCCTCCAACTGCTAGGGTCAAAGCATCCCCCCAAAAAAGTTACCTGGTATTTATGTTGTATATATTCTCTATATATGTGCAATTCTCCCCCTATAGAATGTAAGTTCACTGAAGGTAGGGTCTGTTTCAGTTTTGTCTTTATTTCCCCATTGCTTGTCATATAATAATCATTTAATAAATATTTGTAAATTTGTTGAACGGATCCCGTTTCTCTGCCTAGTAAATTTTAGAGAGAGATAGGGCATTGCTATCAAAGACAACAAACTCAGCATCAAAGAGTAAGAAGTAAAACCAAAACTAGAAATCAAATATTCTTATTACAAATAAAGTACCTTTTCATTTTTATAATTAAAAATTTCTGAGTTTCCTAGAGGGAAAATGCACATCTATTTTAAGAAAAATGAAAGAACTGGAACATTACATGGATGAAAAAAAACAACCTATCTCCTCAGCTTAGAAGTTATCTTTAGAACTTCAAACTGCTTGTGGATGATTGTCAGATATCAGCTCTCTGATAGATAAAATGAACAATGGTATTTCATTTGTATAAAGGTTTGGAAAAAACCAATGGATAGACCTAACCTTGGTCCTCTGAAGGTTTCAGACAAACTATACCATGACATGGAATATCATCTGAGTTACCAAAAGAAGTTGAGCAGAAAAGACAATGCTATGTCCAAAGGTTAAAATTACTGAAAACCTGTGGGCTTCATGATCTCACTAGAAACACTTAGGACCTTCTCTGCTGATGTCAGAAAGAAAAAAAAAGTTTTTACTTTTAATATGTCTATTCATGTGAAAAAATACTTTCATGTGTTTCTATCATGAGAGCACAAGATACTACACAGAAATGAGGGCCTTTTTGGAGGTCAATCTAGATCAGGTAGGTTTTGAGGTTGAATTTTTTTTTCACAAGAAAGAATAAGGCCAGATATTTGTTTCATAAACAAGCACTAACCTGAGCAGTAATTATTGCTGGAGAACTCTCAAAAACAGAGCAGTCTTCTAAGTGCATGATGGGCAACAAAACATGAGTAAGAGTGAACTTTAGATGGGGGTGAGGAGAGCAGGGTGGAGAGAGGGAGAAAGAGTACATTGGTACTATAAAAAGAATTTAAAGAGGTTTTGCCTGAAATTTCAAAAGCAATGAACTGATAGCCCATTAAACTCCTTAAAGACACCCCCCAAAAAATTCTTCTACCCGAAGGCAAGCCAAACCATTTCTCACCACAGACTAATCAGAGAAAAAAAACATTCACCCACCTCAACCATGTTTCTTTTGAACTAGCTGGCATTTGGATGTTGGTAATGAACCCCAGCTGTCCCAAGCTCCCTCACATTAACCCTTCCTCTGACTGTTCTCACCTCCTGGAATCTCTTCCAGGGGAAATGGGACTTTAAAATTAGGTTGTAAAGTAAAATAGTCTGATGCTAAAACAAATGAATTGGCATGCCTCAGGGGGTTTGAAAAAAAAGAAAGAAAAGAGAAGCCTCATACCTCTCTCCATAATGTAAACTTCTTTTCAAAATCTCCTTTGAAACTTCCTGGAGATGTTTTGGTGATTTGTTGGGGTATTTTAAACGAAATTTCAATTAACCAAAAAAAAAAAATTACCCTGTATTAGAGGGGAATTTAAATGTAGCCAAAGTTAGAGTTATATCTACAAAATCATAAAAAACTAACATTCACATAGGCTTTTAAGGGTTTCCAAAGTATTATACATATCTTAATTTATTTAATTTTCACAATAATGCCATGAAGTACATATTACAGGTATCATTATCTCCATTTTATAGTTAAGGGAGCAGAACCCTGAGGAGTTATATGACTTACCCATACTATGCTAGCTAGCACTTGGAAGTGAAATTGGATCTCTCCTAAATCCAAGTCTGTGAGTCTTTCCACAAGACCATAGTGGGGGCATAGCATTGAATTATTTGCCCCCCCAAAAAAAGACCCTCTCTTTTTTCAGGTTCCTATTATTTTGACAACTAAAAGAAAACAGAGGAAAGAGAAACAAAAAGTCATATTTGTGGCCAAACCAGTAGTCTGGAGTCATCAGTACAAATGTTCCCTTGACCTTGTCCCTGCAGCAACCAGTACATTGAGTTGTCCACAGAAACAAAGGATGGATTTATTAATAAAGACTGAGGTCACGGTTTACACACTTCCATTTAGCTTAGGGGTACCTTATAGTTATTTAGCAAAAGTCAACCTGCTAGACATTTCCATGGCTTTCCAGTCTTCCCCACTGATGTCTGATATTACTCTGACCATAGACTTTTCAACTAGAACTAGATTCAATTCAAACCATTATGTTATAGATCTACTATGAACAAGACAGTGAGAGGTAGAGAAGGGAAGGGAAAGAAAAAAGTATTTATAAAGAACCTACTGTGTGTCAGACATTGTGGTAAGCACTTTTTATCATTTACTTCATTTTGGGAGTCAGGTGTTATCATCATCTCCATTTTACAAATGGGGAAACTGAGGTAATCAGAAGTTAAGTGACTTGCCCAGGGTAAGTCTAATAAATGTCTGAGACTGGATTTAAATTCAGATCTTGCTGACTCCAAGCCCAGAATCCTATCTGGTAGCACTGAATAGAGGGTAAAGGATTGGCTTAAAATCACGGGGACTTGAGTTCAAGTCCCATCTCTGAGGAGTTCCAGCTAATTATGACACTGGGCAAATCACTTAACCTTTGAGTGTTCTAGATAGGTCAATAAGACTATAAATTGCAGAGGCAGTACTGATTTAGATCAGTAGAAGCTGTTTCATTACTGAGTTCCTATGTCATTGAAATTACAGGCCCGGTCCAAAAATAAATATTCCAAGCACCTGTTCTCAAAGAGCTCACAATGGAATGAGGTTATAAGGGCTTAGGCATGGTATCTGGCACACAGTAAGCATTTAAAATACTCATTTCCTTCCATAAGCTCCCAGTAGGAAATGTATTCTCATGAATTTAAATATTAGTTTATTATCCTCTAATATGTGACAGAGAGATATCTTAGGGGGTAAGAAACTTAAATTACTAGAAGCCTGCAGAAGATCAATTAGAAACAAAGATAAATCATTTCTAAGATTGCAGCCTAAGTAAATGGAAGAAGAGGATTTGGTTTTATTTTTAAAATTTATTTACATGTTAGAGAATCACAGAATTTCAGTCCAGTTAATACCTGGACTCAGGTGTTAGACTCACCTCTATGACACTGGAAAGAACATTAGCTCTTGAAAGAAATGATTATTCAATAGCCAAATATTTGTGAGATCCAGGATGGTTTCCCTTCCTTATTTGGAGATTAGAGGAAAGCTTAATTCTCTGAAGGTCAGGGCAAATGATGAGATGAAATCTTGGAAGTGTTACCCAACCCAACTAGAGAACCTTGCAAAGAATTTAATCTAAGATGAATTGTGCTTCACTCAGCCTGGTCTGAGCACAGGTGGACTCTCTTTTGACTAGATTACCCTAGGCAAGGGGCAGGATATAGTCTGGATAAAAGTGTTATGTCTCTTTGTCCAAGACAGAGGGATAAGATGCCTCCCCCAAGCCATTCCTTAGAATAGGTCCATCTCATTATAACATTCATTCTTCTCATTAATTGTTAACCAGTCAGAGTTGATTACCCCCCCTCAGGAGCATCCACTCTTCCAAGGGCATATAAGCATTGATTAGATTCCATGAGGGGTATTTGGCAATCAAGAGTGCTGACCCTTTTATTAATTATTGCTAACATAATTAAGCAAATGATTAAGTACCCAGAAACTATGTCTCTCCGACTTTTTATAAGTCACACTCTAGAGGTCTGGGTTCAAATTTCAACTCTGCCACTTACTGTCTTACAATCTTGAGCAAGTCACTTGACTTCCCTCTGGGGCTCAGTTTCCTCTTCTGAAAAATGAGGAGATTAGCCTCAACTGGAACTCTGGTCATTCAATGTTATCTTGAAGATCTTTGACGAAGGGAAACCTTTGATTTCTAAAGGCAGCCCATCCCATTTGGAGATAGTTCTGATTGTTAAGAAGTTTTCCCTTACATTAAACCTGACTTTGTTCTCTGCAATGTCCCCCTAATTCTGCTCTCTGGAGCCACACAGAAAAAACTTAATCTATCCTCCAAATGACCACCCTTCAGAAGCTTGAAGGCAGTCATCCAGTTCTCTAACCCAGGCTGAACATAACTTTGAATCAATCTTTCCTTGTCATGGACTCAATCTGAATGTACAGTCTCCAACTTATCGATGGCCTTCCTGAAATGTGGTTTCCAAAACGTTGAGCAATACTCCAGCTATCATCTGACCAGGCAGAACCCAGCAGGATTGGCACTTTCTCATTCCTAAGTGCTGTGTTGTTGTGATGGTTGTTATTCGGTCATTTCAGTCCTGTCCAACTCTCTCTGATCCCATGTAGGGTTTTCTTGGCAGAGATTCTGGAATAGTTTGCCATTTCCTTCTCCAGCTCTTTTTACAGATAAGGAAACTAAGGCAAACAGGGTAAAGTGATTTGCCCAGAGTCACACAGCTAGTAAGTGCCTGAGGCCAGATTTGAATTCACAAAGATAAGTCTTCCTGACTTCAGTTCTAGTGCTCTATCCACTGTGCCATGTAATTGCCTTATGTTTTCTTAATTAAGCCTAAAATCACAATGGCTTCCTTGGTGGCCATATCATATTGTTTGATCTTGATGGAACTTTAAGTCCACTAAAAGGTCCAGTTATCTTTCAGAGAAATGGTTGTCAAGCCTTATCTCCCCCATCTTCTACTTGTGAAATTGATTTTTTTAACCCAAGTGTAAGACTTTACATTCCTTCTTATTAAATTTCATCATAATTCATTGAACCTAGTTTTTCAGCCTGTTGAGATCCTTTAGATACTGACTGTCATCCAGCATGTGAGCAATTTCTCTCAATATTTTGGTGATCTGCAGATTTTTGCTAAGCATACCAGGAACTCTTCATAGTAACTGCTTCCTTTTCTACATGTTTATTAGCCATCTCTTTAATAACACACTCTAGAATTTTTCCAATAATCAACTTCCAGTTCACCAAGACTCTGCTCTCTTTGCTTTTCAGAAAAAATAGGACAACTTTTGACCTCTCATCCGGTGAAAGAGAGCTGACAGAGGCTCAGCAATCACACCTGCTATTTTTCAGCATCCTTGGATGTAGTTCATCTGGGTCAACTAACTTTAACGCATTAAGGGCATCCAGGGTGCTCTATTACTAGCCATCTGCTTATCTCAGGCATCAACTCCCCACATAAACAATCCTTTCATGTACTTAATAAAGAGGGGCATACATCTTCAGGTATCACCCAATAAAATCCCAGGGCTATAGGGAAATTCTGATTCAAGTTAGTAACACTTTCCACAAGGTTGTGTCATTTTGACTTAACCAAGCTGTATTTTGACTCTTGGCCATAGCATTTCCATGTATCTGCATATCTACAGCATCCTATCCTAAAGTTGTGATTTCATCCTTGAAATGCTCTCCAGACTACCACCTCCCCAGATCCAGGAAACCTTGTAGAGCAAATCAGAAATTCTGAATAGTGGAGATATATTTTAAGACAGTCAGAACTAGGATATGCATTGAGGATTCCTCTCATCTCTCAGAACTGGTCTAACGATAGAGTAAATGTCCTGGTCATATTAAGCCCCTAAAAGTTGTTTAAAATTATTCCTGTTCCATATATGCAAGTGGTCCAAAGTCATCTATATGATTCAATTCAGAAGACTCATAGATCAAAAAAAGAAGACACAGAGAAACAATTTTGTACACAGATCTTACAGTAAAGATTGGACCTTGTTTTCTAGAAGGGCGAAAGCAAGGCTCTCTATTATTATGAATTGTAAGAATCCATGGGTTTTAACCATCATATATGATCCTTTGGGTTTCTCGTGATGAGGAGATGGCCTGAATATCATGAATATTCTCCTTTGTTGATATTAAGCAACTCTGGGGTTTGGGATAGAAGTCAGAGTATGAAGAGGTCACAGTATTAGAACTTAAAACCTCACTCTGGCTCTAGGCAATCATACCTAATCTACCAAAATATTTAACAGCTTTTTATTTCCTAGCAGTATTTAGCATCATTATTTATTTCAAAGTGCTTTTCATGGAATTTCAGCACCACAAATTTGGAAGCGGAAAGGAATTTATGGGATCATCCAGTCCAACCCTTACATTTTGTGAAAAAAAAAGAAAGAAAGAAAGAGAAAACTGAGACTCACGGAGATTAAATGACTGATACAAGGTCCTATAGGTAGCTAGAGGTAGAGCCAGGATTTTGAAGACGGGTCCTCATTTTATCTAGAACACCCTCTGCTGTGCCATATTTACTTCCATTTTTCTATTGGTTTTCCATTTTATTCTAGTCACTCCTTTATTTTTCACCCTTCCTATTTATTTTTTTCAAAGCAACTCTAAAATCTAGATAAACATTATTTTACTTAGCACAGTTATGTGATCATTTTCCTTTCATAGGCATCACACATTGGGTCTCTGTATGCTGGTGCCTAGTATAGTGCTGTGAACATAGTAGGTACCTAACAAATATTTATTATGCTGAATTAAATTGAATCACAAGCTCCTTCCAAATCAATTCAGGATTGATGTAACATTTTCATCTCAGAACAAAATTGGTTATATGAACACAGGACTTTGCCATGCAAGAATGTATTGACTTTAAAATGAGGAAAGTGGAAAGGGGATTGTAATCTTGCCGGATGTGTTTAATTGCAGTGCTTTGAGAGGCTAAGGGTTGGGGAGAGGACAAGGAGGGGGAGTCCAGAAAGATCTGTGTAAAAAGGACTTTGATTTTGGCTTTCTTTGATATCGCCCTAAGACTTTCCCAAGCCCTGACTAATATTGTATCTCAGGGATGTCAGATCTTTGTCTTGTTATAGCTATTCAGAAATATTGATTCTGGCTCCAAGGAATCCCTTTTAAGAAAATTTCTTCTAAGTCACACCAGGAGGTGCTATCTTATTTAGCAAACTGATACTGATTAAAAGGTTGGAATTAATGCTAAGCAATCAGCTTTGTTTACTGTTTAGAGCAATTATTTCTCCATCTCCATAAATTAATGATCTCTCTCTCTCTCCCTGTCTTTCATTGATGGGGGCAGAATTATGCAAATTTTCTTCCCTGTAACAAAGATAGAAGGAAGTCTTACTACTTCTTTTATCAAGACATTATAAATCATGTCAGGTTACATTTTGACTTCAAATACTGTTCACAGCCTATGTAACCTAATTGTAGACGTTTTAACCTTTAGATAGCTATTACTAAATCAACCTGAATTCACACGAACCTGATCTTTCTGTAAGAATGATGTCATTTTCAAGATTCTTGCAATGAGAAAGCTTATTTTCCACACCTCCTCCGCCTCCAATTTTGGATCTGTATTATTTCCATAGAATTGCCTTCCTCATTACTGCCACAGCCTTTGTCTATAAGATGTGGCAGGAAATAAGATATGTATTTCATACCTCTGTCACAAACGGATTATCACTCTATTGCTTATTTTTCTTCATCTTTATTTTTTCTCTTTGGGATAACATATTGATAGATGGGAAATTAGAAATGTGGGAATTTATGTCCTTTGACCACTTAAGAAATCAGTATATATGGGAATCCTCCCCTCCATACCAAAAAATACCAAAAAACAACCCATTTATGCAATATTCCACAAGTGGGTTTTTGGTGCATATTAAGACCTCTTAAAAGACAGACCTCAGCAATCTGCCTCTGTTTGCTTTCAAATCAATGTAAAGCAAATAACTTGGAGTAGTTCACAATTAAACAAAAATTTGCTTTTGCCTTTTCCCCCACAAAGGGCCATTTTCAAATGCAACATGATCAATACTGCAACTGCTCCAGAAGCTTCTCTGATTAGCAACTCTAATAATGTGCAAGCTCACCATTTTATCCAGTTCCCCAGGATTTCAGATTTTGTATTTAAAATTGACCCAATAGAAGAGCCAACTCAAGCCTCTACTGGCTCCAAAGCAATGCTGAAATTAGAAGTGGAACTCAGAGAATCATACAGTCCACTCTTTGATGTGACCTCTATCTATCCAGAGAATGTAATAAACATACTTTGTTTGTGTTCTTTGGAGAGGGAATGAAGTGCATCGATTGGGCATGATTATTAGCTAGAGTGAGATAAGCCTTCTCCTTATTATGCAGATTAGTGAAGCTCTCAGTTCCAACATATTGTACAGATGCAGGAGAGCAGCTGCTCTTACAGATGGTAAGTACACAGCTCCATTAGTATGTATCTATTGTCTGTTCTTGGCTTGCTTAGAGGATGGGGGGGTGGGGGTGGACCCCTGGAAAGAGGAACTGTTCCACAGTGCGATGTAAGAGAGCATACGTACTCTTAAAAATCCATGCCCAAGAGACTTATTTACACAGCAGGGCAGACAGCAATCAAATTAGAAATCTACCCTAAATAAGGGCTTTAGTACGTCACAATTAAGCTTGTGTATTTTTAAAAAACAGATTCACCATTAAATTCAAGTTGCATAATTCAAATTTTGCATTGCTGTTCTATTAAATATTCAGATTAAAAAGAAATCCTATGAGGTTTGCTTAGATATTTGCAGTACATTGTGGGACCTTCTGTTTCCTCCTTTCACATCCCCTTAAAAGGCAAGTTTATTTTGCATAGCATCCAAATGAGATCTGTGATACAGAATCATTTCATTTATTAAAATGCTTGCTTTCAGAATTATGTGTCCTTCAACAGAGTTGTTTTTTGCCAAAGAGCATCCATGTAACTTCGCTGAAGGCATCTTCAAGTGAATCTACTTTTGATCTTGGTTCTTTTTGAAGTCATTTCATTGAAAACTTTGGCAACTCAATAGTATTTCTAGTTTCCTGCCTAATTATGGGGACTGTGCAAGTACATGTGGCTACCAATAGATTATGGAAATTAAGCTGGGTAAAGGACGCAGACTTTTTGGCCAGAGAGGTTCATCTGCTCCTCTCTCCAAGTGATGCCAAAGATCCCTGGCTAGTAGGAGATTGGTAGAAGAGCTAAAGGGGCTGGACCTTTCTGAAGAATTGGTAGGATCTGCTGAAATGAAATGACTGCCAAGATGTCATGCTGAGGACAATTTAAACTCTCAATATGAGCAAATGTGTTTAAAAAAAAATAAAATGGGTCTTACCAGCGTGGAAGTTCCATGATTAGATGCATCTATCCCCTATCAAATGGGGATCTGGCAATGATTCAGTTAAGCTGAACTAGACAGTTCAGGCAGGAACTTTAAAAAAACCCAACAATACCTCCACTTTAGGGACTGAGTTAAAGCAGCCCTCACTATCCCAACCCCCAAATAAAAGTAGACCATTCAACAGCATGACTCTTTAGCTTGTCATATAGGAAAGACACAGCCAAAATTGGATTATGGCTCATCATGGTTAAACTCAAGCGGTAACTTGACCCAGGATTAAACATGTAACTGGGGAGCTTCTTATAGGCCTTTTGTGAAGAAGAAAAGTCAGAAAAAGACTTTCCTCACCCTCCCTTCCTCCCTCTGTGATAAAATCTAGAGAAAACATTAGGATAGGGTTTCATGAAATATCAAGACTATAGCAAAGAGGAGGTTGACAGGGAACAGTGAAAGACAAAGCATCCTTGAGAACAGAACCACCCCAGTAAAATGATTATCAATACCTATTAGATCAGAATTTTGCCAAGTAAAAGAAATTGTAAGATCACTGAAAACAAAGGATATGAATAGAGTGCAAGATGTATCACAGATGTATCAAATGGCCATCAGACAGCAAGGGAGAACAGTTGCGGCTGAGGCCAATTGGGAAATTATGGTCTTTGTTGAAAGGCAAGACAAATGAATCAAAATGACCTCTAAAACTATGACCACCACCCAGAGAGTGATCCTGAAGTGAGTACAAAAAGAATTCAGGTTTAATATGGATTATAGAGCTGGGATTTTGGCCATAAGACATTTTCTCTGATGGAACTCTTTTGAGAATAAAAAATTTTAAAGCAATGAAATCTAAAATTGGAATGCAATAGGAAGTTCATTTAATTTAAAAAGTAAATGACAGATCATATTTGCATCAAAACTCAAGAACTAGAAGGGACCTTAGTAATCATCTAGCAAATCCGTCTTACAGATGAAGAAACTGAGGCCAATGAGGTTAGGTGACCTATCCAAGGTCATACAATTAGAATCTTACCAATATTTAAAATGTGTCCTTAAAGATGAAACTGACTTATGTGTGAAGTAAATAAAGGCATTGAAGGAGTAAGTAATTACCAATACCTTAGACTTGATTTCTTCTCCTTGTTTTTTGGTGGTGGTGGATCTTTTCAGTTGAGTTTGACTCTGTGACCCCATTTTGAGGTTTTCTTGGCAACGCTATTGCAATGGTTTTCCATTTCCTTCTCCACCCGATTTTGCAGATGGGAAAACTGAGGTAAATAGGATTAGATGATTTGCCCAGGGTCACACAGTTTGATTACCCTGGATGTTCTCCCATGCCTATATATTTTGTTTGTCCTTTTTAAGATGTTGAAAATCTGTAAAAACTGGAAAAGCCCTGGAAGAAAGTTCCTGGCAAGCAAAATCATGGCCTACCCTGAAATTTCAGACAACAGGTTGAAACCTCTCTTGTAGGTTATTTTGCTAAGAGCAATGCATCTGCTTTGAATTCCCCTTTCCCCCAACGTAGGTACTATCTCTAATTACTGACCATTTTGACCTCTTCGAGCAGAAGGAAGGGACTCTCTAGTCATAAATGCTCACAAATTAATTTTAATATGGTAAATATAATCATACAGTTGGCCAAAAGGTACAGAGAATCTGTGACCCCAGTGCATTTATTGTTTGCTGACCATAAAAAAGTGATTCAATAGAATAGAATACCATCTTAAAAGTTCTCGTCCAACAGGGCATCTCCTATATGTACATCAAAATCATACGAGATTTCTGGAAAGATATAATAGAGAAAATTTTGTTTTATAATACACTGATTATGAATATCAGAGATGGAATAAAACTGGGAGAATTCTTTTCTCTAAAGTTATTCACCACCATCATGAAGGATATCTAGAGCATCATAGAGTTCTCATATACATCACATCTATTTGCAAGGGACTTTGATCCTGATGGCATCAAACCGTGAAATGTTGCAGAGTAATAAATCAGAACCCTAATCCCTCAAAAGGTTTTGGTCTAACCATCTACATAAGAAAGATTAAGTGGATGAAAAATGCCTATTGCCCATATGAGGTTGGATGGACAGCCTATAGAGCTCATCTATCAATATCCTAGATAGTCATGAAGCGTGGATAGCGAACTAGACACAGAAAGACAGAAAAGCAATTTATATTGTCTTTAGGAATTTACACTATTTTCCTAGTGACTCCAGGCTTCTGCTTCAACAAAGGCCTTTCTTCCAAATGCAAATATTCTTTAAAATGATTCTGTATGGCCCTCAGTCATGGAATACAATAGTCTCAGAAAAATTGAAGCTGAGTATCCCTCAAAGAGCAACATAGAGGACATGATAGATAGTCATAGGTAGATGACAACTTATTATAAAAGAAGATGAATTCAAGAAAAATATTGCCAAGTATGTCATCAGAGAAATGTGCGACCCAAAAAAAAGAACTAATCAAATAACCAGAGGAAGCTAAAACGAATGGACAGGCTATATGCTTCCCTAGTATCCATGAAATACCTAGGGAATGCAATTGCTAGGTGATCACACAAATGGGTGTGATCTCTGTCACTGGAAAGGGTGACCATATAAAGGAGATTACTATTTCATTGAAATATTAGAGAAATAGGTTATTTATTGCAGATTTATTCAAGTCAGAGCAGAGCACATCTATGTAATGGATTTCAAAAAATCTTCATAAAATACTAGTCATTGTGCTTCTTGTTTTTTAAATCTGATGATTTAAAATACAAACATTTAAAACACAAAACATTTGCAAAATAAACATTCCATTCTTCTAGATAATTTGTTTTTCCTTCCTTCCTTCTGTGTCTCCCCTCTCCATATTTCCCTCTCTCCCTGTTCCTTTATCCCTTCTCTTCATCTTCTTCTCCTTCCTCTAGCCTCTACACTGCATTTTCCCTAGGTTACCTGGTCCTGTTGAGATATTCTTGGTCAAGCTGTATGGAAACATTTTCCCTTCTCTTAAAGAATTTTAGACTACAATCATAGCTTAGAACAAGGATTCTCAAACTTTTTGGTCATAAGATCCCTTTATACTCTATAATTATTAAGGACCTCCCCCTCCAAGAGGTTTTGTCTATGAGGATAAATAGCTATCAGTATTGACCTTATTAGAAAATTAAACATTTTAGTATTATTGTGAAATAGCTTTGACCTCACGGACTCCTGAAGTGCTCTTGGAGACCCCAAGGGTCCCCAAATCAGACTTTGAGAACTGCTGGCATAGAGGTTTTTTAATAACCTGCTGTGCCTCATTTGAAAGAAACTGAGGTGGGGGGTAAGAGTACAGGGGATGCAACATGAGAATGCTGAGAATGTTGGCTGCATTCTATCTGAATCAAGGGTAAGAGGGAGCATGTGGTAGAGAGAAGGAGGCAGTGGGAACATCATGGACATAGCACACAGTGCTGCTTTCTAACTCTGGACATAAATACAAAACAATTGTGGTCCTTGATAGGAAAAAAAATGGGAGAAGGAAATTAAAAATGGGAAAATCCTTGGATATGCGGCATGTGCCTAGCAACCGAATAGAGTAGTCCCTTCCTGTACCCTTTCTCTTCACTGAAGGCCTATAATGTCCATTAGCAATTACTGTTTAGCATAAGGTAGCCCTAGACTCACTTCAGTCTGCCATCTGCCATCTTTTCTCATACCCTAAATAGCTTGGGAGTGGTACAAATGTCATCTGGTCATAAATAGACTTCTAATATATAGTTTTAGACTACAGAAAATATAAAACTAATATTATAGTTACATTATGGCCAAAACCCAAACCTCAGATAATGTTCACAGCAAGAAAAAAATAATAACAAATTAATAAACTATTTCTGCTTGTACTTCTATTCCCAAAGCTAATTGCTTATTTGTTTAAGCAAGCATTTCTGTCTTGATTAAGGATATTAGTAAATGAAAATGTTTCTATTCCATGAACATACTTGAATTTCATAAGTTTTGAATTTCATACCAGAAACCTAGCTCAGCAAATGCTTTAATGTGCTAACGTAGCTGATCAAGGAATACATACCTAATTAAACAAATAATTGGCACAGAGAAATGTAAACAGAAGTATAACTAATGAATTTGTCATAGATAAAAATAGTGCTCTAAGCCTTTCTAATCAAGCAATCAATAGATACTTATTAAACACTTACTGTATGCTAGACAAGGAAGAACCCTGAAGACATGGACTGTCTTACTTTGATTTTATTGTCCCCTAAGCACTGGAAATTTGCATTTCAATGGAACTCTCTTTCTCTCAACTATATTGTCCATGCTATCCACCATCCAAGTTCCTCAAACTAGCCCTTATTGTGTCTTTATTCTATAACACAAATTTTAATAGTAGCTTGATATCTTTATTGTAGTGGCAAATAGAGGATCAGGCTTGGAGTCAGCCAGAATGAGATTCTGGTCCAACCTCTAATCTATACTTCTCAGAGTACCAGGCAATTCCCTAGGACTGTATGTTGTTACAGATGTATTGCTGAGTTGCATTGGTGGAGGGAACTTACACACCTAGGTGATGTCCCTACAAATAAAGTCACAGGTGAACATACAGTCAACAATGGTTTTTGACAAAACTAGAAGACTGTTTACCAAAGAATGGATAGGTTGCAATCAACAGCAATGGGAAGGAATATGATAGGAACCAAAGATATTTTGAAGTATTAAAATAAAGTGAAAATCAACCACCCCCCAAAAAAGGCATTTAAGAAAATGAAAGCATAATCAAATGAACTAGTTACAGTAGATCTTCATTTCTCTAACACCAACCAAAAAACATAGGGGTCATCTATTTTGCTAGAAATTATCTCTTACTAGGCAAGGCAAAGGAGCAAACATTTATTAAGTACTTACTATGGACCAGACACTGCGGATACAAATAGAAGAAAAACAGTTGGGGGCAGAGCCAAGATGGTGGAGTAGAAGGATGCATATATTCTAGCTCTTCCCCCACAGCCCATAAAATACTTGTAAAGAATGACTCTCAACAAATTCTAGAGCAGCAGAAACCACAGAACAATGGAGTAAAGGAGATTTTAAGCCAAGAGTGACCTAGAAGGCCAACAGGAAAGGTCTGTTGCAGCAGAAGTGGAGTGGATCCCAGCCATGGCCGTGCAGCACTGGGAGGAGCAGGCGTTGGGAGTGGAATCCCCACCAGCAGTGGGGGTTTGCAGATCCTTCAACCCATAGATGCCCAAGACAGCTTCCAAGGTCAGAAAGAGGGATTTTTCAGTTGGGCAAGAAGGGAGCAGCGTTCCACCCCTCCCCCCCTCCCCAGCTCTGGCCCAGGCTGCAGAGGCAGAGGCAGTAGCAGCACCAGGCAGAAGTTGCTACAGTGGCCATAGAAGGTTACTTTCTTTGTGAACAGGTATTTTCTCCTACCCTTTCAGATGAGGAAGAACAAAGCTTACCATCAGGGGAAGACATAAAAGTTAAGGCTTCTGCATCCCAAGCATCCAAAATAAATATGCAATGGTCTCAGGCCATGGAAGAGCACAAAAAGGATTTTGAAAATCAAATAAGAGAGGTGGAGGAAAAATTGGGAAGAGAAATGAGAGCAATGCAAGAAAATCATGAAAAGTGAGTCAATATCTTGCTAAAGGAGACCCCAAAAAATGCTGAAGAAAATAACACCTTTAAAAATAGGTTAACTCAATTGGCAAAAGAGGCTCAAAAAGCCAATGAGGAGAAGAATACTTTAAAAGCTCACTGAAGAAAATAGTTCTCTCAAAATTAGAATGGAAGAGATGGAAGCTAATGATTTTATGAGAAACCAAGAAATTACAAAACAAAACCAAAAGAATAAAAAAATGGAAGATAGTGTAAAATATCTCATTGGAAAAAAAACCTGACCTGGAAAATAGATCCAAGAGAGACAATTTAAAAATTATGGGACTACCTGAAAGATCAAAAAAAAAGAGCCTAGACATCATCTTTCATGAAATTATCAAGGAAAACTGCCCTGATATTCTAGAACCAAAGGGCAAAATAAATATTGAAAGAATCCACTGATCACCTCCTGAAAGAGATCCAAAAAGAGAAACTCCTAGGAACATTGCAGCCAAATTCCAGAGCTCCCAGGTCAAGGAGAAAATATTGCAAGCAGCTAGAAAGAAACAATCCAAGTATTGTGGAAATGCAGTCAAGATAACACAAGATCTAGTATCTTCTACATTAAGAGATTGAAGGGCTTAGAATATGATATTCCAGAAGTCAAAGGAACTAGGATTAAAACCAAGAATCACTTACCCAGCAAAACTGAATCTAATACTTCAGGAGAAGAAAATAGCCATTCAATGAAATAGAGGACTTTCAAACATTCTTGATGAAAAGACCAGAGCTGAAAA
>CM053771.1:199889079-199997500 GCA_028658325.1 Potorous gilbertii
CACAAGATCTAGTATCTTCTACATTAAGAGATTGAAGGGCTTAGAATATGATATTCCAGAAGTCAAAGGAACTAGGATTAAAACCAAGAATCACTTACCCAGCAAAACTGAATCTAATACTTCAGGAGAAGAAAATAGCCATTCAATGAAATAGAGGACTTTCAAACATTCTTGATGAAAAGACCAGAGCTGAAAAGAAAATTTGACTTTCAAACACAAGAATCAAGAGAAGCATGAAAAGGTAAACAGGAAAGAAAAATCATAAGGGACTTACTAAAGTTGAACTGTTTACATTCCTACATGGAAAGAAAATATTTGTAACTCTTGAAACTTTTCTCAATATCTGAGTAGTTGGAGGGACTATACACACACACACGTGTGTGTGTGTATATATATATATATATATATATATATATATACACATAGAGAGAGAGAGACAGAGAGAGATAGGGACAGAGAGATAGAGAAAGACAGAGACATTCAGAGAGAGACAGAGAGCATAGTGTGAGTTGAACAGAAAAGGATCATATCTAAAAAAATAAAGTTAAGGGGTGAGAGAGCAATATATTTAGAGAACAAAGGGAGAAATGGAATGGGGCAAATTATCTCTCATAAAAGAAGTAAGAAAAAGTTTTTCAGTGGAGGGGAAAAGGGAGGAGATGAGAGAGAAAAATTGAAGCTTACTCTCATCACATTTGACTCAAGGGGAAATAACATGCACTCTCAATTTGGTATGAAAACCTATCTTACACTACAGGAAAGTAGGGGAGAGGGGATAAGCAGAGTGGGAAGGGGGAGAATGGAAGAGAGGGCAAATGGGAGGAGGGAGTAATTAGATATAAACACTCTTGGGGAGGGACAAGGTCAAAAGAAAGAATAGAAGAAATGAGGGACAGCATAGGAAGGAAGGAAATATGGTTAGTCTTACACTTACACAACATGACTATTATGGAAGTCATTTGCAAAACTACACATATATAGCCTATATTGAATTGCCTGCCTTCTCAGTGGGGATGGATGGGGAGGGAGGAAGGAAGAGAAGTTGGAACTCAAAGTTTTAGGAACAAATATTGAATATTGTTCCTGCATAGAACTAGGAAATAAGAAATACAAGTAATGAGGTATAAAAATTTATCTTGCCATACAGGCCAAAAGAGAAGATGGGGATAAGGGAAGGGAGGGGTGTTAGAAAGGAGGGCAGATTGGTGGAAGGGATAATCAGCATGCACAGTGTTATAGAGTGGAGGGAAGAGATGAGGAGAAAATTTGGAACTCAAAATTTTGTGTCAATAAACATTGAAAATGATAAATAAATAAACAGATGGATAAATAGATCAATCAATAAATAAATGAATGAATAAATAAAAAACCAAAAAAGAAGAAAGTCCTTATCTTCAAGATACTGACTTTGTAATGAAAGAAGCCAAAACTTAAAAGGGAGTTAAAAAGTGCTTGGGAGTAGGGAGGTATGGAGGTGCCCATCACACAGGGACATGGTATTGAAGTCCGTAATGTCAGAAGCACAACTGGGAAGGAAATGAAAATTAACTGACCTAGATCTCTTCCCAAAATGGAGACACTGCGAGAGACTCACCAGTGGAAAAAGGGAAAAGGGGACCAGGATAGCAGAAGCATGTTTCAGGTTGAGAAGGTTGCAGGGAAAGAAAGATGTTCCAGGGTGAGGAGGTCCTAGATACTGAGAAAATTTTGAACAAAAAAAACAAATCCTGAAATAAAAGACATATAGAAGGACAAATTCATTGAAATAAAGTCAACCAGGAAGAGATATTTACTGGATGAAGGGTCACCCAAATTCACAAACAAAAAAGGGATCTGTCCATCTCTTGCCTTAGTTTTACAACAAAATCAATGTTTAGTCCACTCCCAAATCTAGATTCTTGTGATATGATGCTTCCAGAAGAGGAGTAGGAATCCAAAATTTACTATTCTCCGGAGTAAGAATTCAAAATTGGAAAGGACAACACATTTGTCATTGGTACAGTTTAACGAGGAACTTTGTAAGAATATTGATTGTCATTGGGTTACAAGGGAGCCCTAGAAAACAGAAGTAGACATGGTTAAAAATGAAAAGTCATAGGGTTGACAATATATGAGCAAGCGATCTCTTCCATAGCTAGATGTTAAGGAGTGCTGAACCCTGACCTGATCTGAGTTAATTTCCTTCAGATACTTGACTTGACCTGGTTTGATTTTTTTTTTAATTCCAGATTATTTCCCTCCTTAGTTTTCCACTAACAACTTTGACGATCCTTTTTGACTTTGAATATGTAAGTAAGGGAAACAAAGAGAGACCGAGACAGAGAGACAAACAGACAAAGACAGAGAGAGACAGAGACAGAGAGAAACCAGGACAGAAATGAACAGAGAGAGACAGAGTTTTATTACTACATGGTAATTCCTTTTACTGATATTGATCAGCCTCTTATTTGTAATTTACAGTCTTAGAGAGTTCCCTGGGGGAACTGAGAGTTTAAATGACTTGATCATGGTCATATCAGAGGAGAACAATTTGTTCCAATGGCCATGAAGGTGGCCAAAGCAGTTGCTGGGGAGCACTTAGAGTTTAGTCAAACATAGAAAACAAGATCATCTGCTGCATCCTGGGCCATGGCCCATCATCCTGGTTTTTTATCTTGCCACTGGACTTTGATGACTCTGGAAGAGACGATGAGGCTGATGACTGTGCAACTCTGCCTCACTTAAATCCAATTCAAGCAATTTCAAGACATTACCTCATACTGCCATTGGTCCTCTTCAAAAATGAAAGATGAACACCAGTAATGTGCCAGAGGCAGAATTCAAACCCAAATCTTCCTGATTCAAATGTTGTCCCTCTATCCACAGTGCCATACTGCCTCTCAGAGTATATATGTGTGTGTGTGGAGGAGAGGGTTATCTACATAGAATTCAACAATCCTTGTGGTTATGTTGCCTTCAATATTTTTTTAAAAGCAAATAATAATAAAAAATGAGCACAAGTAGGTCTTTCTGGTTCTATTTGCAGCAGGAACTAGAAAATTTGAAAGTTTGAAGTCAATTTTTGGCCTAGCAAAATTTGTTAGCACTAAATCTAATGCATTGTGGAGAGAGTAGGACTTTGTCAAGCAAAGGAGAACTGAAAAATCTGTGACTACAGCCTAACAGTTTTCTATGTACAAACAGACCCACATATACATGGGCACACACACAGCTTTTTGTCATACTATCCATAATGGCTAGAGAGCCATGAAGCTTGCATAAGGCACCGACATCCGTGATTCAGTGGGGATCTTCTCTGGGAGGCAGGGGCTCAGTTTACACATGCATTGGTCTGTGACAGCCCACATGTTATATATGCACCTTTCAGTCTGACACATGTATGCTGCCTTCCCTAATATCCAGGGGAAGATTTAGGGTCAAGGGCTTCCCTCAAATGAATGACAACCAGAAATTCACCCTACCTGAAATAGAACTGCCTATTCAAGTGAGAAGACAGAACCCAATGGGGATTTACCTTATCTCTCATCACGGAGTCCTCATAAAACATGGTCTACTATGAGTGAACTTTAGGATTAGTTATTTCTTCTATATGGTCCTTTTCTCCCCCATTTAATATTCTACCCTAACATAAAAGTTTTCTTCCCACTTAAAGAAAACCAACTTTCCTAAATAAAAATATCCCTGAAATTTGATAATGCTTGTGACTTTTCTGTATTTCTGATATTTTATGCAGCTCCAACAAATTAATAAATAATAAGAATCACTGAATCACAGGGCAGGAAGTGACTTCTGGGGGTCATCCTTGTCTTCTCTCTGCCTCCAGACAAGAATGGGCTCTTAATCCCACCTTCCTCCCATTCTTAATGTCATGATTGCATGTCAAAGTTTGCAATTTAGTCATTATAATGTGCTTTAAAAATAGTCTATATTGAGACATCATGTAAGGAATGTAAGATATCATTGGTGCAGAAAGTCCCTCAGCTACTGAAAAATTTGGACCCTTCTATAACCTAGTAGGTAGGCAGGACTTAGGTTCATAACCTAAATGTCATCATGGGCTCTCACTCTCACTCATTACACACATCCAATTAGCTAGCAAATCATCCCATTTCTACCTCTATAACATCTCTTGCATATGTCCCTTTCCTCCATTCTTCTAGCATCCTCACTAGTTAAGGTCCTCATTGCTTGCCCAGACTATTGTAATAAACTCCTAATTGGTTTCCCTGCCTCAGATCTCTCCCCACTCTAAGCCATCCCCCCCAAATCCATCAAAGTGACTTCCCTAAAATACAAGTCTGACCACGTCACCCTCCCACCATCTCTATAAACTCTAATGGCTCTCTATCATCTCTAGGATCAAATATAACTTTTCTGTTTGGCACTTATAGTTCTTCACAAACTGACCTCATTGTCACTTTTTAGCCTCATTGCACATTGCATTAGACTCCATGGTCTCCATGGTTCAGCCACATTGGCCTTCTTAACATTCCTCACACAATTCTCCATTTCCCATGACCATGGTTTTACCTTGACTGTCCTTGAATGCTCTCCCTCCTCATCTTCTGGAATCTCTGGTTGCCTTCAAGGGTCTTCTTCTGCATGAGGACCTTTCCTGGTCCTCTGGCTGGTAGTGCTTCTTCCTCCCCCTAATACTATATGTTTACTTTGATTTTATTTTGTATGTTATCTGTGTATATCTCACACATTATCTGCTGAGTGTTGTCTCCCATGCTAAGCTCTTCAAGAGAGGGGCTATTGTGCTTTTGTCTCTGTATCCCCAGTGCCTGACACATAGTGGGTGCTTGTTGATAGATTGAAGAGTTTCACACTCCTTAGAGACTGAGTGATTGGCCCGCTGTCACAAAGGTAGTGTTAGAGGCAAGATTTGAACTTAGGTTTTTCTGACCTTAAATCTAGTGCTCTATTCACTATGCCATGATGCCCTCCCTTTCTCCATTAGAACAATAAAGGTTTCTTATTGATATGGTCTTGTCTGATTAGAAAGTACCAGGTCATTTCTCACATCTCTCTGTGAAGTGAATCTATTCAATTTTTCCAGTTTCTAGATGAGATTCCTAAGCCATTGGGTTTAGTTTACAGCATAGATAGATCATCGGTGGCTCCACAGAGAGAGCCCCAAGTGCCCTACTTCATCTGGTAGTTAGTCCACTGGGCCTCCCTGTCCCTCTAAAAGAAGTAACAATCTGCTGCTTTATAGTGAGGATCTTTCCACGGAAGCAAAGATCATCAGCTGTCATGGCCAAAGACCCTTTTCATCACAAGCAGATTATGCTGTCTTTGAACCTGCTCACAGCCCCCTTACAAATCAGCCTGGCTGTCCAATGGATTTTGTACAAAGTTTCTGCTTAAATGGCAAGTCTTGTCATAATTAATCTGATGGGCAGCCAGGTCTGAGCAGGATGATGAACAAAAGTACTTGCTGAAAATAAATGGTGTGAAATCTTCCCTGCCTCCTGGGCTCTCTCTTTCCCTCCCTCCTTCTCTCTCCCTCCCTCTCTCCCTCCTTCTCTCTCTCTCTCTCTCTCTCTCTCTCTCTCTCTCTCTCTCTCTCTCTCTTTCTCCTTTCTATTGTTTCTCTCCCATGTCTGTCTCTCTCATTCTCCCCCTCCTTCTGTTTCTGTACCTCCCCTTTCTCCTCTCTCTGTCTCTCTCTGTGTCTCTCCTCTTCTTTCTCTCTTCTCTGTCCTCTATTCTCTCTTCTTTCTCTCCTCTCTTCCTCATCTGTCTCTCTCCCTCCCTCTCCCTCTCTCTACCTCTCTTTCTATCTCTCTCTCACTCTCTCCTTTCTCTTTCCTTTTCTCTCTGCCTAGAACTGGCAAGAGAAGGGAAAACACAAAAAGATACCTAGATTCTCTTAATCTTTCTCAAGGGGAACCGAGATACTGCATGTCTATCCCAGCTTAAGAACAAGTCAACAAGCAATGGTAAAAATCCACTTGCTTCCCTTCATATCTGTAACATAAGATACCCTTTGAATTGTGACCCTCCCCACCACTTGTTCTCAAATCTTATCAATTCTGAGAATGTATTTGCAGACTTGTAAATAAAAACTGTTTAATGAATGGAGGGAAAAGCTTATGTTTAATGTTTACTATAGCCACTATACTAAATGCTAATGGGCAACTGGAGTCAGGAGGATTCATCTTCAGGAATTCAAATCCAGTCTTAGACACTTACTAGCTATGAGATCCTGGGCAAGTCACTTAACCCTATTGTTTCAGTTTCCTTACCTATAAAATGAATTGGAGAAGGAAAGGGCAAGCCATTCCAGTATCTTTCCCAAGAAAACACTAAATGGGGTCACAAAGAGTCAGACATGACAAAAAAAATGACTAAATTATAAAAACTAAATGTTGAGGATTCAAATAGATATATGAAATAGTTCTGATAATTCCTCCTCTCAAGCACTTTATATTCTGAGAGGGAAGCAACATATATAGTAGAGTTCAGCTGTAGGGTGGATGGCAAGCCCTGGAGGTCCTGAGGTTCAACACCAGAGTAGATGGAAAGGTCCAGGTTTCTGGAGGGCACAGCTGTAGGGTGGATGGTAAGACCCAGGATCCTGGAAGGTGATCATGACCTCCTGCTCACTGAAGGGGTTTATCACAGCCTGCACCTATTCTGATGGCTTATGTGTAGCCATATACACCCAGCAACTACAAGCCCACAACTGCTGGAGAGGAAAAAGGAGGCCTAAAAGGTAGAGCTGAGTGGACACTCCAAGCTCCGAGTCACAGAGGCGAGGATGTGGAGGTCAGCATCCAGATACAAAAAGATTATCACAATGGTTAGTAAGCATGTGTTCACCCTTTGTTGCCAAGGGAGACCATGCCATCAGAGACATGATGACATGACTTGTACTTGACTTTGTTTTGAAAGATGGAAGGTAGTGTAGGTCACCAGCTTCACTTCTCCTCCAGAATCATCTGAATCCAGTGACCAGATATTCATCAGGATGACTAAAGCTGACCCAGGATGAGGCAATTGGGGTTAAGTGACTTGCCCAAGGTCACACAGCTAGTGAGTGTCAAGTGTCTGAGGTGAGATTTGAACTCAGGCCCTCCTCACTACTGCACTGCTGCTCTATCCACTGCACAACCTAGCTGCCCTATCACAATGGTTAGAAATGGAAAGAAAAGAAGAGCTGAAGAAATGAAGGGAAAGGGAAGCCCTCTTGGTCATTCACCCTACTAATGACATATCCTCTTAGGTATCACAGTTCCAACATCACTACATCATTCCCTCCTGGATACATGACTCTCTTTCTCCAGTGTACTTCATATAAAACCAGAGTGAGTAGCCATGGGAAAAGATACTAATAAAAGAATAATAGATAAATGGCACATGCCAAGGCTAAAGATGCTCCCTCTTTTTATTTATCTATTATCCACCATTATCTATTTATTCATAGCAGAAGGAATAAATATACTTATTGAACTGTCTGGAATGGAAGCAAGGATTTCAGCAAGCCTTGAGAAGTTGTTTGTGGACAAATGTTCAGAACCCTGTTTTCCAAATGCAGAGAATTTAACCCTCCTTGGAAATAAACACTGGACCAGGTGCACAATGTCTGAAAGAAATCATTGCAGGCCTAAAAGTCAGAGAGTGGGCCCCAAAGAAATAGGATGAAATCTGCCTCTCTTCTCTATTTTGGCTTGGTTTGATTTTTCTGGGGAATCAATGTCCAAGTAAGGACTCAAAGGATATTTACTGCAGACAGATGTTTGTTTTCATTTAGTTCATGGATATCGAAGAGTGCGGAAGAGGTTCAAATGGTCAGAAGTGGAAAGTTGCAACACTGGTGAATGAGGCTCTGGCCAATGAAGCTTGCTATGTCTGCTCTGATACAAGAAGTTAGAATTCTTCTTAAGAAAATTGTTCCCTAGGACACACAAGTACAAAAATATTTATAGCAGCTCTTTTTTGTGGTTGCAAAACATTGGAAATTGAGAGGATGCCCACAAGTTGGGGAATGGCTAAACAAGTTATGGTGTATGAATATAATGGAATATTATTGTTCCAGAAATGGTGAACAAGCGGATTTCAGAAAAACCTGGAAAGACTTACATGAACTGATGCTGAGTGAAATGAGCAGAACCAGAAGAACACTGTACACAGTAATAGCAACATTGTGCTATGACCAGCTTTGATGGACTTAACTCTTCTCAGATATACAACGATCTAACACAATTCCAAAAGACTCATGGTGGAAAATTCTATCCTTATCCAGAGAAAGACCTACAGTCTGAATGCTGATCTAAAGCACACTATTTTTTCTTTTGCTGTGGTTGTTTTCTTCTTTCTTGTGTTTTTCCCCTTATGTTATGGTTCTTCTTTCACACCATGACTAATGTGGAAATACATTTAATATGATTGTATATGTATAGCCTATATCAGATTGCATGCTATCTTGGGGAGTGGGAAGGAGAAGAAGGGAGAAAAAAATTGGAACTTAAATTCTTGTAAGAGTGAGTGTTGAAAAGTATCTTTACATATACTTGGAAAAAATAAAATATTAAGTAGTAAATAAAATAAAAAAGAAAGAAAATTTTTCCCTTCCTTAAGACTCAAGCACAGAGATGAAACTATGTCCACGTAAATGGGACTTTGCCCCAGGTATACTAAAATTTAGAGGGGTACCACTTCTAATTCCAGCAGTCAGTCACAAGCAATTTAGCTACTAGCATCAGATGTAAAAACAATCAAACTATCTAGAGTCTTTTTTTTTTCCCAAACTATTTGTCTTAGGGTAGAGTCTGAATGCAAATTGAAGTATAATATTTTTCACTTTATTTCTTTCATGGGATTTTTTTTGCTCTGTGTTTTCTTTTTTAATTAAGTTTTACTTTTTAACATCCATTTTTATAAGATTTGTTGGTCTGTGTTTTCTTTCGCAATATGATTAATACAGAAATATGCTTTGCATGACTGTACATGTATAACTTATATCAAATTACGTGCCATCTTAGGGAGTCAGAAGGGGAAAGAGGGAGAGAATTTGGAACTCAAATTTTTAAAAAATTTAATGTTAAAAGTTGTTTTTACAAGTAATTAGGAAAAGTAAAATATAATTTTAAATGACTATTTTCTTCATTCCTAATTAGAGAAACACACTTTAAAAAATTCCAGGTATACACAAATTTCACAGCAGTTTTTTGGTGGTTATTATCTCAGGGTGGACAGCATGCACAGTGTAGTAAAAATAATTATTCTAAAAGTGACCTTGAAAAAAGCTACTATTAGCTTAACTGTGTCATCCCTAAGCTAATTATGAGAAACTGTCCAGTATGGGCCTCCTTTTCTGGTTCCACTCCCTGCCAGATAATAGTGCCCCTTAAGTCTAAGGGTACTGAAACTGCTAAATATATACCAGGATCTAAGAAAATACCCATCATGTGCACAGAAAAAAAATGTATTTGTGAGCTCAGATAAGTGGACTTTAGCTAATCAGTGCTTGAAACCATCAAGGTCAGATAAAAAGATGAGACTGACTGATAAGCAACATAGGAAGTGAAGATTTTATCTGTATTTACACAAGCAATTCAGCATCAAAGCACACTTTGCAGGTAATGCTATGCTGCCTGAGATCACCGCTGCCTACCTACCACAGATGTGGGAGCAGATGATACATGAAGGTCCATCACAGACCCAGAAGGAACTTCAAAGGCCGTCAGTCACTTCAACACCCTTCTCGCTAGCTTGATACCTGTGTTATGATCTCCTAGGCTTGTGCTCTCCTCTGTATCTAATATGGACCACAACCCCCATAATAAATGCTCATCTTCTGCAGTTCTTATCTGAGTAATTCCACACATCCTCAGTGCAAGATGCACCTATTCTCATAGAGGCTTCCTTCTGTTCTTTTCCTATTTTTGTAGGTATCAATACAGTACGCCTGCTCCCATTTTCCTTCATGCCCCTATATGACGAGATCGCCTCCTTTTTTGGTCATATATGTCTGCAATGATGTCTTTTATGCAATTTATCACCAGAAAGTCATGATGGGGTAACATGTTCAATCCTACCTATAGTCATCACAATTGCTTTTTGGATCAGATAACAATATGGATGAAGCACTTCATGCAGTGCCCAGTGCACTGTGTAGAACAGAGTAGGTGATTAATAAATTATTATTCCCTTCCCACTTTTTTGCATCACCTGAAATTGTATTGTTCCGAGACTATAAAATTACTGTGGTATTAGATTTTTCAAAATCACTGGGTCCAAATCCGATCTATGATCCAGAGTTGGGAAGTGGAGCATGAAAGCAGAGCATGAACAACAAAGCCAGTGACCCTGGATTGTAGGGTACAGATTGACATAGATAGACAGATAAATGGATAAGCTGACTTTACACCTCCCTCCACCCTCCACACATGTGAGTATGTGTGTGCATATATAAACATATATACATGTATATGTCCTGTATACATATATTATATATATATATATATATATACACCATATTTGTGGCATACCATACATATCCTACATATGTATGTGTCCTACAGGTCTACATACCCTAAATATATGTATATATATATAAGGGTATGACTATGTACATACATAAAAATATACAGACACATATGGAGGATGGCGGAGGCAGGGAAGGAGGTATAGGGTATAAGAAGTCTATTGCTGTTCATCCTTTGTTTTCAAAGAGGACCAGTGACATCATAGGGTAATGTCTTGACTTCAGTATGAATTGGATTTAAGTGAGACAGAATTGCACAAGGTCACCAGCTTCATTCTCTCTTCCAGTCATCAAAGTCCAGTCACAAGACAAAAGTCAAGATATCGTCCCAGCTATCTGGGATGCAGCGGGTGACCTCAGCATCTTCTACATCTGACCACTCTCTAAACACTCCACAGTACCCAACTTCATGATCGTTAGAACAAATTCTTCTCATTTGTACATTAAGGTGGGAAAATCTTCACATTTCCCTAACTCACCATTGGGTTTGAGGCCTGTCAGTTACCCTCAACCTGCTTTAGCCCATCCGCTAAGATGTTTGTACTAGGGTAGGGCACACTACAGTTCTTGGAGCCACAGATGAGACTTGGGTGAGAGAGGGACACCAAAGATGTCCACACCAAAAGCGGCCCTGAGAAGTGCTCAGCAAGCCCTCACAGCAGAAGTGCTAGTCCTCCTTGGATACCCTATATACCCTAAAGGTAGGAAGGGGGCCAGATTATAGAAGACTTTAGCATGATTAGACAATAAGGTAGTAATGTATCAGGAATAGAGATAATTTGGAAAGTAAGTTGGGATACAACTAGGATCAAAGAAGCAAATTGCTTGTATTTGATCAATTTGGGAAGACATCTTAGAGGAGGCTTACATTGCTTCATCTCCCAGTAAAGAAATACATATGGTGTAGTGTGTGAAAGTAGGCAAATCACTTTATCCCTCTAAATCTCAATTTCCTCATCTAAAAATGGGCGTGACAATATTTGTGCTGCATCATGGTAGTGTTGGAGATAAATGCCTTGTAAACTTTAAAGGACTATGTAAGTATAAGCCATTATGTTATTAGTAGGAGTAGTATGGAGGCATCCAGAAGGCTCAGTATTCCCTTGTTTTCATATATGTGTATGTATATGTGTATGTGTAAGTGTGTCTTAGCGTGACAGACTTCATCTTGCACGTTACTTATTAACGCCGCTAGAATTGCCAAAAAACAAAGAGTGGAAGGAGCAGCCTCTTGAGAATCTACCTGTTGCTTCAGGTGGATGTGAGCATTTATAAAGCATCATTAATCATTGTATTAAGCAGCAGCAAGTGGTATCTACATGTGACCCCCAGTTTCCAAGAAAGCATCCCCGTGTATCCCCTTACAGAATACTTTCAGGCCACCACACTGAAGCCTATAGCTGTAGTTTATTTAGTTTATTATCTCTGGAGACATTCTTAATAGCAATGGAGTCATGTCTCCAGATACATACACAAGGAGCTTTTATTAGTAGTAATGTCATGTGGGGACTCGAATAAGGATGCCTAAAAAGACAAATGCTGCATAGTATTTGGCCCTTACAAATTGTCCATCATTCATAGGGGGAGTAAAGAATATGAAAAAAGGATGTGCCTATATTGTGTTAGTGGTCAGTCTGTCCAGCTATGCTTGCGTATTCTGGGGTAAATTTGACAATTGGTCCTTCCATTCTCCTTCAAGGAAGATTTTGCGCATACCTATGAGTTCACTCCTATCAAAAGATGCACCATTGAAAGAATGCAATGTTCATATGAAGTCTGTAATTCCACTTCTCTCGTATTGGGCTTTACCAGAAGGGAAATTCAGGACTTTTCATCATATCCCTAGTGTAATAAACACAACAGCTCATAGGTCAATAATTTGATAGGAAAAATGCTTGTGATAATGTTAAATTTACATTAGAAGAGTTAACTACTATTCCATTTACTTGTATAAAGAATTATAGTACAGCTATTTGGGAAATTTGACACAACTGATAACACAAATAATATGTGACTTCTGCAGCATGAACTTCCCACTAATATACATAAATAATCTTCTGATTTAGTAGAGTCTTAGGGAGTTTCCTGAAACACAGAAAGATTAAGTAAAATCACATATTATCTATCAAATGAGGCATTTGAACCAAGGTCTTCCTGAATATCTTTATCACAATACACACTACCCTCATGTAGCCTCTATAGTTTGACATGTAGAAAGACTGTAGTTATCGTATAGCTCCTGTGACTGTGCTTTTTAAATGCATGAAAAATAAAAACAAGAAAGCCAAGGTGCTGTTTTTTTAAATTAAGACAATAAATGTAAACCCCTCAAAATGCAGAAACATAATATGAAATTGTTTTGTATGCTGTGGATTAACTATTGGCTCCTTTTCAAAATTTCTTTTACTGTTTTCTTTTTTCCTAATATAATCATTGAATTTTTTTTGACCTTTCAAAGACACATTCTGGGGGGAAAGAATAATAAAATGCACTTACCAGGTGCTGTTTTCTAGTTAATATTGGTCATAAACTAAAAAACCAAAATGAAATACTTTGGATATATTTTTAGAAGACTTACTTTTCCCATTTGAAAACATTTTCAAGCAAACTATTGGTAATTCCCCATAGACCTAGCGTCAGAAGGTTTTCAAGGACTTTCTGTGACAACAGAAGTGGAAAAGTTGTACCATTTTCCCTAGTACAGTTGCTCCCAAAATGTTGTATATTTCCATACAGTTGACCGCAAGATACTGCCTGAGAGGTTCCTCAATGTGATGGAAGTTTCACATGTTATTCGGTTCAAATTTTTCTAGAAGAAAATTCTTTTTTCCTACAGACTAAAAATGCTTAACCAAATAGGTCTTAAATGTCATTTTTCTGGTTAGAAAGTCACGTCTCAAAGGGTACTCCTTAGAGAGCCATCCTTTGTATTCATTTAAGACAAACTTACTGAAAGAAAACTGGCTAAATATTGGTAATACCTATAAAGCAAAGTAAGAAATAATTTTAATATACTCTGTCAAATACAGTCATGTATATATGTATACATGCATACACATAGTATGTATACACATAGTGAGAAGGGGTATACACATATGCATGAATATATCACCTTTTCCCTATCAAGAAACAGATATTTATTAAGTACCTACTATATGCTGGCACTAAATTGGGGATACAGGAGAAAAAAATGAAATATTTCCTATCTTCAAGTAGAGAAACATGCATACATATTGTTGTTTTCAGTCCTGTCTGACTTCCTGACTCCATTTAGGGTTTTCTCGGCAAAAATACTGAAGTGGTTTGCCATTCTCTTCCCTTGAGCTTAGAACCCCAGTCCTGCACTAGGAAAGACAATTCTCTCCCTTCCCTTAACTTCATACCCCAAACAACAGATCACAAGAAAATATAGAGAGGGGCAACCAGAGATGTTTGTGAGAAATAAGATTAAATTAGTTAATTGCAACCTCTAACAGAATAAAAGAACATAATTAGACATGGGTGCCAGCAAGAGAAGGCATAGGAAAGGGGAAGTAACACCAGTTTTTTGGGTTTGTTTTTTTTCTCAGTACTTCTAGCACTCCGAGTGATGGCCTATGGGAGAAAAGTCTGGTGTTTCTCACTTATCCCTTTAACTTCCGCCTCTCATGATCTCATCTGGAGTCTTTGTTTTATGGAAGAGAATTTGAGATGCTTCGGCCATCAGTTACTATAGTTGTGTTACTATTGAGGGAGGGAGGAGAAAAGATGGGGGGAAACAGAGGGAGGAGGGGAAGAGAGACAGAGACAGAGACAGAGAGAGAAATATCCTCTAAACTACTCCGTCTATAAGGGGAAAACCCTGCCTTCCTGTCCTGATTTCATTTGAATCTTTAGGTATTCAGATTTGTTGTCGTTGTTTAGTTGTATCTGATTCTTCATTATTTGCCCAATTTGTCATCTGTTATCAATGGCAAAGATGGAAAATAGAATTAAAGATTCTTGACTTTGATATTTTCCTGATCATGACTCTTCCTTGTGTCTTCGAATTACTTGAGATCATTTTATAGGCAGTTTTTCATGAGTACATCTATATATACACAGAGGAGGATAAATACAAATGATATTGTAAAAATTATATAGAAAAAGCAGAGAAACACCAGGATATGATTTATCGTTGGGGAATTGAGATAAAGGTCACCAAACTTTTCAGTCTTCTCCAATGAGACTAACCCTTGTGATCTGTATAGAAGAGAGGAGAAAGTGATTTTCTGAACCACAGTTTCACTGAGCTCCTTTTCCATTTTAGGAAATAGAGTTTTAGGAATATTCCAACCAAGGAAAATATGAAAAAAATCTGAGAGTTAAAATGGGTCATAATTCAGACAAAAGTTGAACTTTTGAGATGCTTGAGAGAATAATTCAGGAAGTAAATGTAATATCAACCTAGGGATGTGTTGCCTTCTCAAGTAGCCTTGTAGCCCATAGTAACTCATAGCCATTGGCTAAAAGTGCTGAAGAGAAAGAGCTATATATCTCTCTGATGAGAAAGACTTTGCTAATCACAGCATCCTCTCAAGGATGATGGACAGACTAGCAGGTAGCCATGATGAGAGCACCTCAGGTGAACACTATAACTGAGACCCACTAGAAGGATAAAAGATCTGACTGAGAATGTCTTCCCCTGCAACTAAGTACTGCATTTTCTATAAATAATGATGGTGGGCAGAAACCTGGCTGACAGACCTGTGGTCCTCCCCTAGAGGGGAGAGATTTACTAGTCACAGAATCCCCTAGTAAGTAGTAGACAAAGTATTAAGCTGCCCTAAGATAGCTCAATAGCTGGAAACAAGTAGAATGGGAAATCAAACGCCCCAAGGGGAATAGCTGAGAGCAATAACCAGCAAGGAACAATGGAATGTGACAGCTGATGTGAAGACCCAGAAGAAAGTTATACAGTGGCACCATCAGAACGCATTAGGTGATCTGCTTCATGAGGAGCATCAGTAGTCCCTCCATGCAAGTGCTCTGACTACATGGGTTCCCCATGTATATATGTCTCCCCAAGCATGTTCACTCTTCCCACAGACAGCGTATGCATTTGAGGGAAAGTGAACTCCAGAATTATGAGAGGGAAATTCAACCATTACTTTCATTATTATGAAATTTCATTAAATGTCCTTACTTTAAGCTGAGTCCTTTCATTGACTAATAACAGGGCTCGAACTACAGTTTAAAGAAGATTTTGACTCATAAAGTTCCTGTAATCATTCTAGGGTTTCATGGATGAAAATTACAAATTTAGAGTATGGTCTCTTTACTATATGGCATTGTATTTACTGAAAAGGAAGGGGGAAATATATTCATTTTAAAATTTTATTTAGTATTTTACTTTTCTCCAGTTACAGGTCAAAACAATTTTAACATTCATTTTTAACACTTTGAGCTCCAAATTCTCTCCCTTCCTCCCCCGCACCTTGAGAAGACAAGCAATTAGATTTTAGTTACACATGTATAGTCATGCAAAACATAGTCATGTTCTGAAAGAAAAGATAAACAAAAAAAACCCTCAAGAAAAATAAAGAAATTTTAAAAAGTATACTTCAGTCTGTATTCAAACATCTTCAGTTCTTTCTCTGGGGATGGTCAGCATTTTTCATCATAAGTCCTTCAAAGTTGTTGGATCACTGTATTGCTGAGAATAGCTAAGTCGTTCATAGCTGATCATCTGACAATACTGCTGTTACTTTGTACACAGTACATTTCACTTTGCATCCACTCATGTAAGTCTTTCCAGGTTTTTCTGAGAGCATCCTGTTCATCATTTTTTATGGTACAATAGTATTCCATCACAATTATATACCACAACTTGTTCAGCTATTAACCAATTAATGGGCATCCCCTCAATTTCCAATTCTTTGCCTCTGGAAAAGAACTGCTATATTTTTGTACTTGTAGGTCCTTTTCCTTTTTTATTTTTTATTTCTTTTGGGATTGTTGGTTGTTGTCCTTCATTCTCAAAAATGACCATAATGACATCTCTGTGCTACAGTCAAGTTATAGTGTGTATTACTGTGGCAGATCAGATTAATACTAACTTGGAATATTCCACCACAGGTCAGGCACAAATAGCCCAAGTGAACATTTGGGATAGATTCTCTAAATTTGCACCTCACATTTCTTTTGAGCTACCTCAGTTCTGCTTTGCTCATAGAGCACAGCACCTTCTCTGATGTGATCACACCACAGTGAGTAGTCCTGTGCCAGTGTCTCCCATGTCACACAATCAACTCCAAAGTTCGTAAGAAAGACCTTGAAAATGTCCTTATATCACTTCTGACCACCATGTGAACATTTGCCTTGGATGAGTTCTCCATAAAATAGTCTTTCTGTTTTATTTCATTTTTTGTATTTATTTATTTAATTTTTTTCTTATTACATGTAAAAACAATTTTTAACATTTGTTTTTAAAACTTTTGAGTTCCAAACTCTTTCCCTTCCTTCCTCCCCACCTCAGCCTCATTGAGAAGGCAAGCAATTCAATATAGGCTACACGTGTGTAGTCATGCAAAACACATTTATAATAGTCATGTTGTGAAAGAAAACACAGATCAAAAAAAACCTCAAGAAAAAAATAATTAAAAAAAATTATGCTTCAATCTGTATTCAGACACCATCAGTTCTTTCTCTGGGGATGGATAGTATTTTTCATCATAAGTCCTTCAGAGTTGTTGGATCACTGTATTGCTGAGAATAGTTAAGTCCTTCACTGCTGGTCATTTTACAATATTACCGTTACTTTGTATACAGTGCATTTCACTTTGCATCAGTTCATGCAAGTCTTTCCAGGTTTTTTCTGAGAGTTTCCTACTTTTCATTTCTTATATAACAATAGTATTCCATCATAATCACATACTACAACTTGTTCAGCCATTCCTTACTGATGGGTATTCCCTCAATTTATAATTTTTTATCCTCATAAAAAGGCTACTATAAGTATCTTTATATATGTAGGTCCTTTTCTTTTTTGTTTTTTTAAAATCTCTTTTAAGATATATACCTCAAATCAAAGTCAAGTACAAGTCATGTCATCATCTTGATGTCAGGGTCCTCTCTAAGAAAGGACAAACACAACCTGTGAGTGAGTAGCAGCTCCTCCTCTTCTCCTCTCGTCTCCTCTTCTTTTCTCTCCTCTCCTGTCCTCTCTCCTCTCTGTCTTTGCTTGGGGTACTCTACCCAGTGGAAGACACACTTCCACGGCAGAAAGCTGCCTTATTTGCTTTGGGTTTACTGGCTGGATTTCTTGCTCCAAGACTTAAGCCCAATTCACTCTGGAGCTCATAGATTGGACAACAGTTCCCTGCTCACCTATCACAGAGTGAAAGGAAATACTAAATAGTAACTGTTTCTCTTTTACCCGGAAACCCTCAGGGTCTTCCCCTCCCAGTTTGATTTTTTTGCTATTTTTTTCTTTATTAAAAGGCTTGTATTTGTCCTTCATTTTCGAAAGAAGTCCATCACATCAGAGAAATGATGACATGACTTGCATTTGACTTTGTTTTGAGTGAGAGAGTCTGTGCAAGGTCACCAGTCTCACTTTCTTCTCCTGAGCCATCTGGATCCACTGACCAGAGATATTCAGCAGGGTGACTGGAGATGGCCCAGGATGCATGTTGAAAGGGGCCATCCCATGAGTAACTATTTAAAGAGGACTATTCATTGAATGAGTGTATCTCACTCAAAGTGAGAATCTGATAAGACCTTGCCCTAAAATGGCCAGGGTCATACATTGCATCCTGGGCCATCTCCAGTCATCCTAATGAATATCAGCCCACTGGACCCAGATGGCTCTGGAGGAGAAAGTAAGGCTGATGACCTTACACAGTCCTCTCTTACTCAAATCAAAGTCCACTGTAAGTCATATCATCATCTTGATGTCATGGTCCTCTTTGAGAGTGAAAGACAAAAACACAACATCTCATTTTTCTCACATCCCCTCCAACATTTCTCATTTTCCTTTTCTGTCCTATTAACCAATCTAACAGGTATGAGGTAGTGCCCAGAAGTTGTTTTAATTTGCATTTCTCCAATAAGTAATGAGTTGTAGCATTTTTTTATATGGCTATAGATAGTTTTGATAACTTCATCTGAAAACTGTTCTTATCTTTTGATCATTTAACAATTGGGGAATGACTCTTTTATAAATTTGATTCAGTTCTCTATATGTTTGAGAAATGAGGCCTTTATCAGAGAAACTTGATTCAAATTTTTTTCACAACTGCTATTGCTAAGAGTATTTCCCTCCATCCTACCCCCCCCCCCCGTTTATTCTATTTTCTCTATCACCTTGTCCCTTCTTAAAAGTGTTTTGCTTCTGACTACCCCCTTCCCCAATCTTTCTTCCCTTCTATCATGCTCCCTTCTCTTCTCTCCTTACCTTCCTACTTTCCTATAGGGCAGGATAGATTTCTATATCCTGTTGAGTATGGAAATACATTCATGTGCCATAGAAAGGTAGCTTGAGGAGAAACAGACAGTTTTGAAGATCTAAGAGAAAACAGTTCCTCAAATAAAAACACTGAGAGGACCTGAGTGAAAACAGCTCAGAGGCAAAACTACCAACAAACATTAGAGATGGCTGCAGCATATGTTTTCCAGGATCTAATTTGAATATGACTATTTGCGGGACTTTGAGTTTTTTTACTGGAAAACTCCAAATCAAGGAATTGGTTGTGAGCTATAGGAGAATTGTATATTAACTATTTCTTTCATACCTGAAAGAAACACAGATTCTGAATTTCTCAACCTAAGTTAGAGATGGGTGCCTACAAATGATAGTGTAAGAAGTAGCCCTAGTAATGACATCTCAGCTAAGTACTATAGCTGTAGTTCAGAAGATATCTAAAATATTTGACCCAAAGTGCTAAGTAGGCTTTATTTTGAGTCATTAGAAGCTACATAATGAGAAGTTAAGACCACTTGAGAAGTCAGCCAAGAAATCAGGAGATAAGAAGCTGAGAAGTGAAAAAAAAACAGTGCAGCTGAGAAACTGAGAAGAGTTGAACACAGCTGATAATACCTGATAATATATACTAAATAGTATCTGCATTACTTGAAAAACCTGAATAGTTTTTCAGATCCCAGGACTAAAGGAAACTGTTTTTCACTGAATGTCATGCTATCTTAGTATCTAACCAAGGGAAAGGATCTGGGAAGTTCTGCAGATCTCAAACTTTAGACTGATTTTCACTAAAAAGAACTTAAGTAATACTGCTCTTGCAAAAAGAGAAATAAGAAGCAGTTTCATCCAGCAGAAGACCAGAGAGGCCCAGAAGAGGAGCAAGTGATGCATAGTATGCTCCCTAAAAGTACTGGCCCAAGCACATGAATTTCCCTATACATGTATTTCATTGTTAGATTTGTAGAAGTTTGTGCTCACTCTTTCCTCTACAGGCATTGTGTGCGTTAGTAGGAAAGTGTGACACAAGTTTATGGGTGGACTATTATGTTTTAATTATTCCTAATTTTATCTTTTATTAAATAAATGTTATGTTATGACTATTCTTGCTTTAACTTTCTTGGATGATAAATGTTTCATGATTAAGTGCTCTCTTTCTGATTGATTGGTGTAAATAGGAAACACACTGATGGGGGCTCAGGAGCTATAGCTGTGATCATAGCCATAAGTTTCCCTCACACCAAAGTTACCCCCTAGATCCCTGAAAGCGAGTTGTAGCAGCATGACCACTCATTCTGGAAAAGCACACCAACCTGCTAGCATGGGTGCAATTATGGTGAACAAATCAGCCATAGTCCAGGAAAAAAGAAACTGGTGAGAGTTGAGGGAAGGGGTGGGAGGGAGCTATGCCTTTAATGCCTGTGCTTCATAAAGAACAATTCATGAACCATATGAGACTCAGTAATGTGTTCTATGTTAAATATGTGTGTGTGTGTGTTCTGTATTGTATGCATGCACACACACAGTTGTGTGTCACTCCTCAAGTCTGATTGACCCACACTATACTTCCCTGCTCCAGTTTCACCACTGTTGCCATTCAGAGTCCCTTCACCTAATCTCTACTGGCTGGAGCCAGGAGGATGGGCATCTGAGAAGCACAATCCAAATGAAAAGTTGAAGTTTAATCCTTGGACTGAAATGAAGCCCAATTGGAAGGACACCAGTCACTAGGGTATTGTTAGTGCCTTGAAATGGCCAGGAGGGATTGCTGATGCTGCAAATATCCCTCCAAAGGCCGAAATTCTATTTGAATTACTAACATAACAGATGTTTGCTAGGATCTACCACACAGTCTGCTTATATGGTTATGCTAATTTGGCAGCATTTCTCTTCAAGTTAACTCTAAGTCATTAGAGCCCACAGCTAGTAGGTCCTTCTGTCTAACTAATAATTGCCTATTATTGATATTAATTAACATTTTTTCCACCTTCCCTCAGTTTTGACCTAGTATCTGTTGGTAGTCTAATCACAATGGCCTATTAAAAGTCAAAATACACGGGCCTATAGCAGTCACGAGCCATTTATCAAAAAGCAAACAAGGCCAATTAAACAGGCAGCCAGACAGTTGTCTTGATTTGCCGCTGACTGTTTCTTGATCACCATTATAAATTGCTAATAGGGCAGAAAGTGCTAAGCAGTGTGCATCTGCAGGGGGGCAGTTATTGCTCACTCCCTGCCTGGTGACAGGTGAGAGAGAGGCTAGTGATGGTCTTATTGATGTGAACTGCCCATCAGTTGGTAGTTATTGTTAAAGTTCATGATGCTACAGCTGATCCCTTCCTGCTGAGAGTCAATCAAATTAATTAGTGCTAGAAATTCTTCTTTATTATTTTAGAGCACGGGTACAGAGGAAGTCCTGTAATTTGGATCCAAAGGCACTAGCAAAGGGAAAAAATCTTCATGTATTACAGGGTGGGGAAAAAAAAGTCAGATATTGCTTCTTCCATTATTTTATAATAAGGGCTGCGGCTAAAGGTTTTTATAGGCACAGATCAAGAGATCATAATAGAAGCATATTGACAGATTTTTTTCTGCAATACTCCAAGGGACTGGCTGTAGCAGGAAAATATATCAAAACCTTATCATCAGAGCTGAGATCTTCTGTGAAAAATCAATAAAGAGTTATACATGGTTTGAGTTTAAACAGTTCTCTGTAGTCATTTAAACATAGTGCATCTGTGAAGCCTTTTACCTCTGGAGACTAAGGTAGCCTAGCAACTGCAAGGCTTAAACCGATTAACTACAAATGAAGGACTGCACGCCTATCAAAGCAATTGTTCATGGTTGCCTTTGTTGCAGAGACTAAGCTAATTGAACATGATACAGTATGAAAATAATTAACACCCATGAGTTTGTTAATTGCCTGTTAGCATTACAACACAGTCTCTTGGTTTCTTTTTAACTTGCTCTTTTGCAGGTTCTTACTCCCTTAAAAGGGTGCAGGACCTATTTAACTGGCAATGAGATCTTACAGCATATTAACCCTTTTCAGCTAAAAGAGAAGAGAAGGAAGCCAAAATAAACAAACAAACAGTGCATCATGCTAACGAAGCACATTGTATGCTCTCATCAAAGACAAGCTCCTACTCTGTCGATGCTTTTTCCAAACATCAGAAATTTGTTTAATATGCACCATACAAACTGTATTTATTTGGTATTGGAGGGGGGACGGATTTATTTCAAGCAATTTAGTCATTATGAACGCTTTTGCAAAAGATCTTTTGTGGTTCCCTTTATTACTCAGCTGCTCTGTCTTCTAGAGTGAGCGATAAATGTCTTTTAGGGTTGGAATATTAATTGAAGGCAGCATCTGGTCAGCAGCTGACCTGCTCCAGTTGTCTTGTTTTCACCGAGGAGTCAACAAAGAGACTTGGCTGGTTCTGTCTACCAAGCCCTCGTTTTCCCCTGGAAAGGGTTTGCTAAATGAACCCCACTTTATCTCTGCTGGATGGATCTCCACTCCAGTGCCAAAAAGTCAATTGGGCAGCAAAATCTGTTAATCTACAGCAAATTTAACCGAAGGGGTCATTTCAAATAGAAATGTGAATCACTGACTTTTTTGAAAGAGTGTTTTCCCCCTGAAATCTTGACTATGATTATAGGACAATATAGAGCTAGAACCAATGATAAGAGTCATGCAAAGCCAATAGAATGGTGCAGATAGAGAGGAATTCGCTCTTTAAGGAGGAGTAGTGATTAGAGGCTTTAAAGGAAATGGAGAGAGGAGGGAAGAGTTAAGTAGCCAGAAGTGATTAACACTCAGGTGCTAAAGACACCCAGTCTTGTTCAAGATTGACTTTCCTCCTATTGAAAGGAAACACCTTGCTGATGTCACAATTGTTTAATGCAGCTTTGCTTAAGTGATCCTCAGTTTCTTAGCTGTTAACTGTGTCATAGTTAATTCTTGCTGGAAAGCCATTCCCTGGAGGACTACTTCTAGTGCCCAATTACAAGATCTATCATCAATCATAAGTATTATTTATTCAACAAAATGAATTGCTAATTAATAACTGATGAGCATTATGGCCTTGAAGACTGTAGCACTATTAATTACGCTTGGCAACTGGGAACCAGCCCGTGAAAGGGGCCTACCTGGCACATTTTCACAACAATTAGTACCGAACAGTTTCCCGGCACATGTCTGTTAAGATCGCCAGGGAAAAGGTTTGATTTTACTCTTTCTCCTTTGGAAAGCTATGAAGCTTTCCAAATAGCAACCCTGTCTCATTTAAGGAATTAGCTGATCCAGCAGAGACCTCTCTGAACTAGACTCCTCCAATGCCTCATCAGTACAAGCGATGAGAAGCAAAATGCCTGGCACAGACCACCGAAAGGGAGATCTGGCACGGGGTCCTGCTTACAGGGAGAGGGCCTGCTGCAAGGCTTGATCCCAGCAATGTGGCAACAGTATGGCTGGTGGGATGATGCCCCTGTCTCTCATTTGGAATCTGAGTGTTGCTCATGTTATGCTCCAAGTGAGCTAGCACATGGTAGCAAAAAATTCATTTCACCCACTCTCTGCTATATAGTTGGAACTCACAGGATATTAGCTCAAGGACCTTTCTTCACCTGGGAAGAAAGAGATGGAGAAGGGCAGTTGAAAAATGCCCTCTTGTTGGGCACTATGAAAGGGAAATGAAAACATTTTTATATTAGCTAGCCTTTGTGTAGCACTTTAGGTCTACAAAGCACTTTACATTTGTAATCTCATTTAATTTTCATGACAACCCTGGGAGGTAGGTGTCATTAATATTACCATTTTAACACGTGAGAAAAGAGAGGCACAAAGAGGTCAGGTCACTTGCCCAGAGCCATACAGCTAGGAAGTATCTAGGGAGAGATTTGAACTCTGGTCTTTTTGACCAGACACCTGATCCAGCACTCTCACCTTCCCCATAATAATTTTTAGGAAAGTTCCTTGGGCCCTGGGACCTATGTCTCATTCCTCATTGCTTACTCCATGTCTTTCACGGAGGAGAAGATTCATTTATACTGAAAAACTGAAGCAATTATCTGGATAATTTTTCAAGAGAATAATTTGGAAGATTTTCAGGAATATGTCCCTTGGAAGAGAGTGAACACAGTGGAATGGACAGAGGGCTAGCCTTGGAATGAGGCAGCCTTGGGCTCTGGTCCAGCCTCTGACATGCAATCCTTGTGTTACTATGAGGAGTCCTATAACCTCTTGGTTCTCCAGCTGTCTCTCTAAGGCTACAAATGATGTGCCTTTGCATGAGTGCAGGTACTTTTTGCACTGTGTATCACCTGTATCAAAGAAATCACAGGTGAGTATTGTAAAAAACCACAGTTGGAAAATGGCTCCTCCCTCTTCTGGAAAAGAACCCTGGACATTGAAATTAGTTGTTCTGTCTCCTGCTGTGCCTTACAACTGGCTTGGAGCTTAATAAATGTTTGTGGCTGAATGAGAACAAAACCATTTGCTGTATTGATTGTGAACACCAAGTGAGGTGGTGATGAAGCAAGTTAGGGTAAAAAGTGAATCTAGAACTCTAAGAAAATCAAAATCAAAATGTCTTTGAAATTATCCACGCTCCAGAAACTATAGTTTAAAAATTATCCAAACAATATATACACATATAGTTTAAAAATTATCCAAACAAACAATATATACATATATAGTTTAAAAATTATCCAAACAATATATACACATATAGTTTAAAGTTATCTAAACTATCTAAACATATACTAAAAAATGAAGAATATAGACAATTATCTGGAGCATTCAAGCAAAGAACACACAGTCTCTGGCACATCGATGTCAAAGACAAACAGAGTGCTCTGGGCAGAACCCCGAGTTCAAATCCAGCCCCAGAGGCTTACTAGCTGGGTGATCAGGGCAAGTCACTTAATCTCTGTGTGCCTCAGTTTCCTCATAGGAAATGAGGCAATAATAGTATCTGCCCTCCCCCACTGGCCTCAGGGTTGTTGTGACTCAAATGAGACGGTAATTGAAGGTGCTTAGCCCTGCCCTTGGCATGCAGAATGTTAGCCATTACCGTCATCCTCAATATTAGTGTCTAAGTGATCCTGTTCATGTTACTTAATCTGTCTGCCTAATTTTTCTGATCTGTACAATGGAGATTCCTTCCAGTGTTGCTGCAAAGGTAATATGAGATAATATTTATAAAGTGTTTTGTAAACCTTAAAGGGCTAATTGTTATTTTTATGATTAAGTGATATTCAGGTACCTGGATAATGTCATCAGTCTAGAAAGCAAATTCAAATGATTCAGGTCTCAAATGGAATGGGGAAGGTGAGTATGTGAATTGTCTGATTTCATTAAGTGTACAGTTGATACCTCTTCTATTTATGCTATATAAGCACAAGTAATTTTCTGGTTATCTGAAGCAAACTTTTTTCTAATTTTTAAGTAGGAATTATCTGGGCAATTGTCTTAAATATATACTTTATTTTTCCAGGGTAAACCTGGCATATGTCTGATGGGCATGTTCAGCCTCCACATGAAAGAAAATAAATAAATAACAGGTGCACTGCCCCTCCAGATGGCATGATTATGGATGGGTGTAGTTTATTTTTAGCCTTACAAAACCAAGAATTAGAAAGGCTGGTAGAGTGAGCTGAATGTTCATGAAACTGCTCATCAAGGCAAAATCTCCCCCTGAGTTGCTCCTGAGTTTTTATTTTTATAAAGATATAAACTCAAAAGTGGCTATAATTGAGTAGGGTTTTGTCAGCTTGCCAATTGGCAAGATGCTGGTCTCCTAGAATACAAAGACTATCTTCACAATCCACAAGTGTGGGAACTTAGTGCTAGTTGGTGAGAATGTAATGTCCTTGAGGACAGGTATTGCCTAGGGCTAGAGGAGGCAGGCGGATAGGGGATTGGATCCCCAGTTTTTGCCTTGAATGTGAGCAGGAGCATCCTTGTCTGTTAAACTTCCCAGATGAAATGTTCAATTCTATGACACTAAAAACCAGGCAGAGATGCTGATGCCAGAAATGACCTAATAAGTCATGACATCAAATTCTGCCCCTATAGGAGCACCTGGGACCATGAGATTCAGAATTGGAAGGATTTAATGAAAAGGAAATTGAGGCTCAAGGAGGGGTCATGACTTGCTTGAAGTGGGACAGTAAGTCAGTGACATAGCCTCACTACAGCTCCAGATCTTATGGCTTCCAATTCAGTGCTCCTTCCATTATGCTACACTGCTCTAATCACCAATTAGAAGATTGCATCTCCAAGTGGGTGCAGGCATTCTGGGAGCTGGCCTCCCAAAAGTCAATGAGAGTTTGTCAGATCCTGTCCTTTCTACAGGCAAAGATTCAGTCCTCCTTTCATTTTTTTATTTCAAACCCTTAATAAATATGCCTAATTCAGGAGTTTATCTAACCTGATCAGGGAAATAATATTTTTATGAAGTGACTTTGTTCCTTGGAAATTTCCTAAAAATTTTTATCGCATGATGTTAACCTATGGAAGTAAAATTGGAGACTAGGTTTTCAAAATGTCCTGATAAAAGGGTTCAGGGAGCCAAATCCAATTGCAAAAGTAAATAAACTGTACACATGAAGTATAGAACTGAGATAGCCCATCGCTAATCTGTGATAGGATAACTGTGTAATCACCTCATTTCTCAAATGCCTGGGCTAAAACAGTCATATGCTCTCCCCTGAAGCATCCCTAACAACAGGTCAAAAAGTAACATCAAACATAAGATCATAGGATTAGAAAATTCCCTTCACCTTGTTTTACAGATGAGGAAAAAGAGAAGTACTGAGACAAAATGACTTACCCAGCCCTTCTCCCCACTCCCTGCTGGTAAGGGCTTCTCTCATTCAGACCCCAAACAGTCTTGGCAAAACAAATGAGAAATAACAGATGTTTTATTCCATATGGGACCTTTCCAAAGAAAATGCTGTTATTATTAATTTATATAGACCTCTATGGCTTGAGATATGGTTATCTTGGAAATTATCCCTCTCTTAATAAAAAATGGCATTTATATCATGCTTTAGAGTTTATATAGCACTTTACAAATAGTATTTCATGTGAGCTTCAAAATTACCCTGTGAGGAAGTATCTCAGGTATCATTATCTGCATTTTACATATGAGGAAACTGAGGTTCAGAGAATTTGGTTACTTGCCCATAGTCATATGACTAGTCAAGTGTCAAAGGTGGGACTTTAACCTAGATTCAAATCCAGCCCTCTCTTTTCACTACAACACCTACCTCTTGTCGGCAGCTTCTCAGCAGCAGAATCTCCCAGCGGTTCCCCTTAAAAGCAGGTTTAGAATCTAGTAAGGTATTCCCCATGGACAAAAAGAGACGTCTGATGAGTCTTTATTTCCTCTTGGTCAAATCTTTCTTTGGTTTTCATCTATTGGATAAGAAGAACCCTGAAGAGCATGGGTGAAAGGAAGAAAAAAAATCCCTTTCTATTTAACGAGTATTTTATTATAATGAGTTTTTAGGTGGAATGATGAATGTGAACAAGAATCAAGAATGAGAAAGAAATAATGATATTGTGCTTGACTTTCTGCATGTATCTTTTTTCTTGTCCAGATTTCTCTAATTGGAGGTTATATTTTAAGAGATTCAAAATGGGTACGCTAGATCTCAGAGAAGTATAGTCACATGGTTTTTCAAAGACACCAGTCAGACAGAAGGGATATGGCAGTCTTCACCAATTTGTGCTTCTTGAATGTAGACGTAATATGTAGGGGGGAAAATATTTCTTTGCCACTCAGGGACAGTGACAATATTTATCTTTACACAGGGACCTCTGCTTAGGATGAGGTGTCTGGTAAGGGTGACTTATCATAATACAAAATCTTATCTGAAGACAAGGATGATTTTTTTCCCCCCCTTGAATCTCTTCTGATTTTTTTTTAAAGCTACATTTTATCTTATGTGCAAGATAGATCTGTTATGGAGTCAGATAAGCTATAATCGATATCAGTAGAAAATTGCAAAATCGTTGGGCTAGAATGGTAAGGAGTTTACCTCCCTTTTCCTTCAGAAGAAGTGCTAGAAATATCATGGATAGAAAAATGTTCTCTGATTGCTACCATTTTTCTATTTTAACAGGCTCCTTTTAGTAAATACAGTTTGGATCTACTCCCACAAATGAAGCTTTTATCAGGGAATAAACCAATTTAGCCCTGGGGTCTTACAAGGACAAGCAATCCAGCTCACAGGAGGTATGTCTCTGAGAAAGCCAACAGGAAATAATATGAATCAGCCACAAGAGTTCATAAGCAACCACACCTCAGCAAAAAGTTTGGCCTAAGAGGCCTTGCTCCTAGGCTGAACTGGTTACTCTTTAGGAATAACCTCAAACCCCAGCTATACTGATCTAGACTTTCACCTTGTCTGAACAAAATACACAGGTTCTAGAAATGGAAAGGACAGCCAAGACTACCTAGGCCAACCTATGGTCTTACACATGAAGAACCTGAAGCTCAACATTCTCATATCAATGATCCAACCAACATGCATTTATCAAGCCCCAGGCATTGTGCTAAGCTTTATGTTAGAGGTTAGGATACATGGAAAAAGAAAGAAATAACCCCTACTCACAAGGAATTTACATTCCAGTGGGGAGAGACAACAGGTCTACATGCAGCTATATACAGAATAAATATAAAGACATGCCCCAAATTACACAGCTACTTAGTAGAAGAGTCAGGATCTGAATCCAGGACCTCTGACCCCATATCCATTTCATTTACTAAAGCAGCTAGGTGGCAGATTAGATAGAATCCTGGTTTTGGAATCAGAAAGACTCATCTGGAGTTCAAATCTGGCCTCAGACACTTACCCTGTGACCCTGGGCAAGTCACTTAACCCTGTTTACCTCAGTTTCCTCATCTGTAAATGAAGTAGAGAAGGAAATGGGAAACCACTCGAGTCTCTTTGCCAAGAAAACCCCAAACAGTGTCAAGAAAAGTCAAACGCAAGTGGAAAAGAAGTGAACAATAGCACTGCCTCATCCCTCCAGTGACCAGCTGTAGTTCCTCATTGGCTAACCTAGATTTTCTTATCCAGATGTCCTGGACTCTCTCATGTTCTGGGGCCAAGCTGTCTGACTTCACTTGTAACCTGGAACTGAACTCCTTGCTTTGCTTACTTGGTCTTGTTTGCTCCCATAACATAACCTCTTTCTGGCAGCCTCCAGGGAAAATTCTTCCTATTTTTCTCACTGGAACTGTCTGTCTATGAGTGTGAGGAGACCTTCTCACAAGGCTCTCTGTGGGAGGGAGAGGAGCATTCACAGGTATCACTGACTTTTCTACAGGTACCTGGGATCTTTTTTGAAGTTACCAGATGGGTTCTTGCCATGTAGGTTTATCTAAATTTTTCCAGGAGGTTAAGTCTGCAGGGATTCTGAGGTAAGAGGGACAAGAGCAGAGCTCTTAAGATTATGGTAACAGCACCTGGTCTGTGGAGCTATCCACAGAACAGCTTTGTCTATCAGTATGAACCAAGGGGCAAATGGCTTACCATGACCACCAGCAGCTTTAGTTCAATTTATCTTCTGCTTTACTTGGATGCTCCAGCAGAGCAGCTACAGGAGACAATGGATGCCAGGGTCTATGTCTGGCACAGTAGGATGAAGAACTAAATGGACACAGGTGCCATGGAAAAACACCCATGGGATGCAGATAGGAAAAGAGGAAACCTTTATTCAGTACACAAAGGATCCTGGAAGGAAGGAATCTCCAAGGGCCATATTTGCCTCTGGAACAGTAGTTGGCTGAGGGGAAAAGTAGTTGTAGATGGTGGTCACTTCTATGTGATGGGCACAGCACAGATACAGGAAACATGAAAGACTACTCCCCCACCATGATAAGATAGAGAATTGTGGAGGCAAGTGGCCAGTATGTACATATGTCAACTACTCTGCCTTCAGCCAGAGGCATCTGGTCTCAATCCCTTCCAACAGTATATAAAAGCAGATGCAGAGATAGATGATAGATACATAGATACATGGATGAGAGATAGATCCATGGAAAAAGAGGGAGGGATTTTAGCTATGACTTAAAGGAAGCCAGGAAAGCCAGGAGGCAGAGATGAGAAGGGAGAGCATTCCAGGCATAGGGGACAGTTGATGAAAATGCCCAGAGTTGAGAGAGAGTATTTTGTGTGAATAACAGTAAATAGGCTGCTCTCATTGGGTGGAAGAGAAAGGGGGAATGTGTAAGGTATAAGAAGACAGTGAAGTGATAATCCTGCCCTATTCTATCCAGATTATTAAAAATGGGTACTACATTTTAGAAAGGGAATTAATAAGGTAGAGAGTGTCAAGAGAAGAGCACTTGGGATGCTGAGTTCTTTTTTGTATGATCATCTGAAGGAACTGGGCATGGTTATCTGGGAAAAGAAAAGATTTCAGGGCAACTAAGTGGTTAAATGGATTGAGCACCTGCCCTGGAATCAGGAGGACCTGAGTTCAAATCCAGCCTCAGACACTTACTGGCTGTCTGACCCTGGGCAAAACACATGATTGCCTCCAGGAGAGATTTGGGGGGCATATCATGAGGGAAAGAAAGGAATAGGAGCGGAAACTAGATTAGGGTAGAGGAGGAGAGGAAAAAAGGAACAAGGACAGAAGGTAAAGAAACATTAAGAGGTCAAGAAGTGAATGAGGAGACAGAAAAGGATACAGAGAAAGAGCAATTAGGGAAAGGAGATCTAGGGCAGAGTGCTGTCTCTGAAGCCTAGAAAGAGAGTTCTCAGCAGGAAGAGACAGCCAATTGTGTCAAAAACTGCAGTTAAAGATGGATTTAAAAGAGTAAAAAAGGACCACTGATTAGGTGACTGGGAAGTCACTAGTGACCTTAGAGAAGAACAGTCTTTGAGAAGCGTTGGGGTAACCATCAATGGTCCGGGGTAGGGAGCTACTGGGGAAAGGACACAACAAAGAGCATCCCACCTGTTCCCTCCCTGTTCTCTGAATCATTGAAAATTATAGAAGTGACCATCAGTGGAAAGGGTTGCAGGGGATAGGGTGTCTTTGGTAGACCACCAGTTATCCATGAAAACAAAGCGTTGGAAGGAATGGTGGTTAAAGAGCTTAATGGCAGAGAAGAGTTTGAGGACCTTCGAGCAAAGTTTCAAAAAACTCAGGATCATGGTTCAGATGATGAGTAAATCAGCATGGGGGAGTGGGAGAAATAAAGGGGAAGATAGCCTTGCAACACTTGCACCCAAGACCATTGGATTTCAGCCACAGAATGACTTCTCAGGAAAACCAAAAGCAATGAAGTATGGCAATGTTAAGCCCTGGGGTTAAGATGAGACAATGGATAGAAAGCAGGGCCTGAAGTCAGAATGAGTCATCTTCCTGAATTCAAACCTGGCCTCAGACGCTTACTAGCTGTGAGACCCTGGGCAAGTCACTTACCCATGTTTGCCTCGGTTTCCTCATCTGTAAAATGAGCTGGAGAAGGCAATGGCAAGCCACTCCAGCATCTCTGCCAAGAAAACACAAAGAGAGTCAGACGTGACTGAAAATGACTGAACAACAACGTTAAGTCTCCTCAGAGTCTTAGACTTAGTTGTTTTGGAAGGATGCCTCTGATGTGTGCCTTCTCAAAGTTTCTTTTCTTGGTGAACTATGTGCGATGACTCCTTCATTGAGTAGGTACACTTCTCATCTCCCAGCTCTAAGCTCCCAGACTTCAAGTTGTAGAGGGGGAAGAAAGACTCTTTAAATCCTCCTTGAGGTTTTGCCCAAGGGTGGTATGCTGTCTCCTTCGTTGCCTAGGAAATTAGCAGTCATATTTCTCTTCAAGGGAGGCCCTGGATTGTAACACAACAGACTACATCTGCAGTCAAAGGTTGTTATTGTAGTTTGAGAGGTATCTGATTCTCCACAACCACATTTGGAATTGTCTTTGGGAAGATGCTCATGGCCAATTGTCATTTCCTTCTCCAGCTCATTTTACAGATGAGTCAACTGAGGCAGACAGGATTAAGTGACTTGTCCAGGGTCACACAGCTAGTCAGTGACTGAAGCTGGATTTGAACTTAGGAAGATGAATCTTTTTGACTCCAGGCTTGGCACTCTATCCACTGTACCACCTAGCTGCCCCCTGAATCACAGCACCTGGATTCCAATCCAAGTTCTGACATTTACTACCTATGTGATGATGTTGGACAAGACACTTAACCTCTCTAGGTCTCAGTTCCTTCATTTGTAAGTTTGAGGAAGAGGACTGAATATCTCCCAAGATCCCTCCCAGGTCTAAATCTATGACATGGTTAGGTGTTATAATGGGTAAAGTATCTGACTTAAAGTCAGGTAGACCTGAGTTTAAATTTTGTCTCAGGGACTGGCTGGGTGACCCTGGACAAATCACTCAACCTCTCTGAGCTTTTATTTCTTCATCTATAAAATGGAGATACAGCATTGTTGTGAGGGTCAAACGAGACATGTAAAGCATTTTATAAACCTTAAAGTGCTATATGGATGCTAGTATTATTATTTATACTCCTGTGACCTCTCTATGTTTCTGGAGAACAGAGAGAGATACCTGGTCTAGGATTTATTGGTCTTCCAATAATGGAAGATAGGGTGACACTCCCTTCACAATTTACAAGAGCCCTGAGGTGCAATCCAACCTTGGACTAAGAAGACTAAGACTTTTCCTGAGGTTAGCAAGAGACTAACCAAAGGAGGAAGACACAGCTTGTTACATTCTCCCCTAACTCTGTCTCTCCATCTCTCTATATCCATCTCTGTCTCTGTCTCTCTGTCTGTCACTCTCTGTCTCTCTCCTCTCCTCTCTTTCTCAGTATCTGTCTCTATCTTTCTGTCTCTGTCTCTCTCTCCATCTCTTTCTCTCTTAGTCTCTGTCTCCTTTGTCTCTGTCTCGCTATCTCTCTCTCTCTGTTTCTTTTACTGTCTCTCTCTCCCTCCCTCCCCACCCCTCTCCCTCTCTCTTTCTCTACTTATAACTGGAACAAAGTTTGTAAGTTTTATGGAAAAATTAAAGCTGGCCAGGATTTACCCAGCGTGAACCTGGGACTGTTTGTTCAGATCTCTTTATGAGACAAAGGAATTTCACTTTCCCTAAACAGAATTTGAGTTAAGATGAGTCCTGAAAGGGAAGCTGAAAATTCCATGTGAGGCACTGGTCAGATGAGCAAAAAATTGCCCTTGTCAAATGCTGAATAGTTTTGGAGGGCTCTCTGGGATCTGGCCTAGAATCACCACCTTCACTTCTCCACCCCATCCACACACATATGCATGCACATATTGAGCAAAGTTCTGTGTTCAGACATCTCTAATCTCATTCCAGAGACATACTGAAGTTTTTGAGTGGAAAACAAATTCTACAAGGAAAATTCCACAAGGAAAATATGAGATTGGAAGCAGCTTTGGAAAAAATATAAACTCAATTGTTTTCTTTAATAACTTACCTATCTCACATGGCTGATGGGAGGATAAACGACATAACATCTTTAAAGTTTCTTTGAATGAAAGTAATGGAGCAGAAAAGACAAGGAAAGTCTCTAAGACTAGGGACTTCCTTTCTCCTTCCAAATGTGGTCAGAGTAGAGCAAAGGCAACACGTATTGACTGTACATTGCCTTTGGTCCTAACCTACCAAGCCTAATACCAGAACTGTTGAAAAGAGATGCTTTCTCCTCAATGGTCTTTCAGAACTACTAACCTCACAGAACCTTCTCTCACAAGCCCTGATAAGAGAATTCTAAAACATAGCCATTAAATTTTTTTATAAAAGACTTACTTGCCAACTCCTTTGCTCCTCTCTTTCCCTAATGTTCTTTTAATCTTCAGCAAAAGAGCTAAAGGTAAAATGACCTGGATGTAACTTAAAGTTATTTCTGTTAAGGATTCCAAATAATCATTTAATTCATTTAGATTTGAATCTTATTGTACAGAAAGACAGGCCTCTTTCAGATAAAACTTTACTCTTGAATTCTAAGAATGTAAGCTGGAAGATGCTCCACTCACCTTGGTCCCTCTAACAACATATTTGTAGAAGGCAGCTGTCATCTATGGGGAAGATACTGTTAGAAGATTTGGCTTGTACCTTTGTTGTGTACTTACTTCAGACCTCCACCTAGCTAGATTAGCAAATTTTCCCTCAGTTACAGTCTTAGCTAGAGCTTTGCCTGTAGTAGATGCTTAATAAGTTTGCTGAAACCAAAGCCCCATGGTAACTCTAGGCCCCAGACTGGATGATTTAATAATCATTTAGGGCCATTAAAGTCAGTTTGTTTCTTTTCCTGGGGAAAATATACAACCTTATCAGTGTGCTAAATGAAATGCTAACTCAAGCTAGGTCTAGAGATACAAAGTACACTGAAAAGAATGCCTATCACGTAAGCCATATTCATAATTAATATAATCCCCACAGTCAAGCATGATACCAGCCAAAATAAGGAAATCATGGAAGTTTGGCTTCTGGACCCCTTCTGTTACTCCTTGGTACCTCTCCCTACTCCATGACCACCACCTTCTCTGTCATCTCTCTTGATCTGTGTTCTATTCCCAAGGGCCTTTCTCTCTCCAAAGGCTGTTATAACTCTACTGAAGCATCAGTTAATAAAAGCTGAAGATATTCCATCTCTTGGGGTCATTGCCCTTTCACAAAGGATCTTTCAAGCTCTCTTGTCCCAAAGAAATGGATCTTTATGGAATTTCAAGCACAGTGGTAGATTACGTGGGAAGAAGAAGAGTATTTGGAAGAATTAGGAGCAATGGATAGAATTTGCAAAGAGGTCAACTTAGGCTCAATAAAAATCAAGCATCCTAATAGTCAGTTATCCAATAATGGAATTGACTTCTTTGATCAGTAAGCCCTCTCCTGAAGTCTTTAGCAAGGGTGGGAAGACCCCGTGGGTGGATGCGGGATAGACTATAGAAAGGATTGTTCTCAGGTGTTCTTTGTACTAGAAGACCATGAAGACCTTGGCCAACTGAAATTCTGTGATACTACAAATTGTTACATGGTCAGTTTGGATGCAGGTATTGCAAACAATGGTGACACTATCCAAATGAATTATCTAATTGTGCCACAACCAAGTTCACCCATAGGGTGAGAACACAATCTACAACAAGCAGAGAAAAGAGTTATACTAGGAAAGCTACAAGCAAGTTTCGTGATTTAAATAAAATGGAAAATGTTCACAGAGCTAAAATTCTCTTAGAAACCTTGGTTTTTGTTTTTATAGGTGACTTCTCTTTGGCTCCGTTTTCTTGACTATAAAATGTAGACGGTAATATGCTGACTACTTCACAGGGTTATGGGGGGGAAGGAGGGAGAATTACTAGGTATATGTGAGTCGTCATGATTATTGTAGCAGATATTGGAAAAGATTGACTTTCCCAGAATTCCATGAGCCTTCCCCCACTCCACCCCCAAATAAACATGGAAAGCCACTAGAGGAAGAAGGATTTCTGGAAGAAAACTTGGGCTACTATGGCAAATAAGCCACAAAGGAGCCATGGGTTTCTAGGTTAAACAGTTGAAAAGGAAAGCTAGTAGCTGGTGGAAAAGAGACCCATGATGGGACTGTGAAGTCTGATATTCATGCACAGCCTATAGAAGATTCAGAGTCAGTAGTTGACAAAGATTGGATATGGACTAGGCAAATGGACACCAGAACAGAGGAATAAGTACATCCCTAGGTAAACAGACAAGCTGCTCAATGTATAGCCAACCCATCATTGAAGTCTACACCTCTACCTCAGAGCCAGGCACTCCGCTAAATAGTATTGAAGGTTTTAGGGACTATGTGCTAAACTGATAGGAAGAAAAAAAGCCTGGCATGAGGGATTTCTACTTCTAACCATTTCCAAGTTATCTCAGGATTAAAGGCAAATTCTTTTTCTGCCTTTATATACTTTTCAATAAATTTTCTCTGTCTTCAAATGTTTGTTGATATCTTGGTTGCTTGCAGGTGAACTGAATGACCCTAAACATGTCAGTTTCATTTGTTACCACAAATGATTTCTAGGTCAATCAATAAGTATTTATTAAGTGGCTACTAATGTACCAAGCACCATGCTAGATGTTATATATATATAAAAAAGAGGCAAATATAGTTCCTGACCTCAAGGAATTCACAGTCTAATGGAGGAGAAAACAAGCAAATATGTACAAACAAGATCCATACAGGATGTAAATAAAAGAGAGAAGATACTAGAATTAAGTGAGGTTGACTAGATGGAAGCCACTAGAGTTTATTGTGGGGGGGAGGGGTGACAGACCTATACCTTAGGAAAATCATTTTGATGACTGAATGGAGGGTGCATGGGGAGAAACTTGAGGGAGGGGAATCCACCAGTAGGCTATTGAAATAGTCCAGGCATGAGATGATAAGTACCTGCCCCAGAGTGATAGCAATGTGAGAGGAGAGAAGGGGGCATATTTGAGAGAAATTGCAAAGATAAAATTACTTGACTTTGGCAATAAATTGGATATGAGGTGAAAGGTAGTGAGGAATCAAGGATGGAACCTATGTTGTCAGCCTGAAGGATTGGGAGGATGGTGTTGCCCTCTACAGTAGTAGAAAAGGAGCTGGGGGAAGGGCCTTTAGAAGGAAAGATAATGAGTTCCATTTTGGACATGTTGAGTTTAAGATGATATATGAGACTGGAGGTCAGCAAAAGGGTTAAGACAGCATAAGTAAATCTGAGAATCATCCTCATAGAGATGGGTAATTGGATAGGAATAAACAGGAGCCATGCTAATATTTTTAGGGAGAAGTTTCCAAAGACAATACCAGGTCTAAAGAAAGGTTTAGGTACTTGCAACTTACTTCCAACTTCAATTTTCAATAACTTATCCATTATCATTGGCTGGGGACTGGGAAGAGGAGGTTCCTGGGCTCTCATACGAGCTAAAGTCAGTCATAACATTGTCCTTGTAAGCACCAGGACAGAATAATAACTGTCATGCAATTGTATGTTGTTCTTTGTCCTTTGTTCTTGAAGAGGGCCATGACATCTGGAAGGAGATGTCATGACTTGCAAATGAATTGGATTTAAGGGAGGCAGGGCTGTGCAAAGTCACCAGTCTCACTGTCTCCTCCAGAGCCATCTGGATCCAGTGGCAAGATACAGATCAGGACGACTGGAGATGGCCTCTACAATTGCATGTTATTATATTACTAAAGGAAGTGACTGTCATGATGGCTTCCCAGTTAGGAGAGATTTGGACCTTCACAAAGAACTACAAATTTGGTTGGGGGTGGGAGGAGGGAAGGCAGATGAGGATGGACTATGGGAAGAATTCACCAAGGTAGTCTAAAAGTATTTATCTTCCCAGAGTAGTACCATATTGAGCTTGAGGGGTGGGGCATGGTGACCTACAGATTGGAAATAAGCTTTACTGTATATAACACAACTGCATGACCCCTAACTGCTATATGATATGTGGATATATATGACCTTTGACGTTGTATAACTTATACATAACTATGCTATGCATAAATTCATGGGTGTTCATTAAGGTGTGTCTGCATCTAAAATGTGCATTTGTACCCAATGTGATTTGTAGGCACTACAAATTTTTCAACTTGGGGGAGAGTTTAATAGGGATCTGAACTTTTGACATTGCAAGTCAGTTGTCAGTAACAGCCACCAGGTCAGTCTCCCTCCCTCTAATAATTCTACTGTTTTCTTAAAGTTTCTCTAAGAGTCAGAGTAATTTTGACAGAAATTAGAAATGTGGATGGAGAAGGATGAGACAATTTTTCATGTACTCCAAGGCAGGAATAAATGAATCCAATTCAGTCACCCTAACTCAAGTCAGAGTGAGGACTGGAGACCATCTATTGAGATGGTGAGTCAGAAGGTCTTCAGAGGCACTGAGAGGACCTTTTGTAAATAAGATAGACCTGTGGACCTGACTAACAAAAGACATTGTAATGTGTTCTCTAGCCTAGAAACATATTATTTCATCCCCAAGGAGGTGGTGGCCAATGTAGAGGAAGTATATAGCAGGGACAGAACCAGTGACGAAGGCAGCGAGCAATAAATAGCAGCACATCACAAAAATGAAGCCTTGATGAGAGAAAGAGATTGGGCAATGCTGAAGCATGAGTCTACCAGGCTTAAAGAGTGATGCTCCAAGGACCTGGAGACAGCAGCAGAGTGATGGTTGGTGCAGCAGGACATTCCAGACTCCAGAACCAGAGAACCAGGATTCAAAGCACAAGAAGAGAGCTACGAGGGGGATGTCCAAAACCACATGATTGTTCCTGCGACCCATGTGTACAATTCAAGTACAGAAGTGGAAACAGTGATTTCTCTATCAAAACCAAGTTCTTGATTCACTTGGGGGAGGAAAAAGCTCAAACCTGGACCTGTGCTATAAGCAAATGGATGATCTGGAGGAACTAGACAAGCTCCCCTGGGAAGATGAAGCTTACCAAAATGTCTGACTTGATTAAAGGAGTGTTTGACTCCCTAGCAGCCCCAGGTTCTTTGTTTGCTTGGGAAAAGCCACAGCACCATGATACTCAGAGTAGAGGTGGGGAACAGTTATATCCTTGGCTACCTATGAACTTGGTACACATCCTTTCCGGATTCTTTGTTGGGTATAACAAACACGTCCTGTGTTCCATGCCTTGCTAGCCTTGCTGTTCAGTCATGTCCAACTCTTGGCAAAGAGGCTGGAATGGTTTGCCATTTCCTTCTCTAGTCTGTCCCTATTTTAAAGATCAGAAACTGAGGTAAATAAGGCTTAAATTGCTTGCCCAAGTTCATAGAACTAATATATGAGGTCATATCTGAACTTAGGTCTTCTTGAGCCAGACCGAGTTCTCTATCCACTACCCTGACCTATCTGCCCTTGCTAGCCTTAGTTACTTGCAAAGGAATTGAAAGCATCTAGGGGGAAGCTAGAAATGAATCAGATACAAGAAAACATAAGACATGTAGAGTTTAAAAAAAAAAAAAAGAAAAGAAAAAATTCTCCGAGATTGAACTCAGGTCCAGGTGAGTACAGAATTACTATTCTTTGGCAATATTCTCCTTTGGTGACATCATTATTTACTCAGGCTCCATGACATTAGCACCATCTATTATCAGGTGACACAGTTATATGTAGGAAGGACTAGTAAGAAATTTCTCAGTTTGGTAAAGGTTTTGGTAAGTTGGTCATTTTTTTTTACCTGTTTGCAATGTCACTACATTCTTTCAAACAGGAAGCCCAAGAGAAAGAAAGAAGGAAGCTGTGGGTTTCTGAATTGTAGTTAGATTTGTGCAGGGTTCTATAAAGCCCAAGCTACCATTTCTGGTCAACTTGCACTAAATACAGAATGGAGCCTAAAGGCTTCTCTTTCTTTCTTCCACACACTACTTATGAAAGTCTAGAATCTGGGACACTGATAGATGGATGGGTGGAGAGGCACATGGATACTACCATTTAGAGAGTTTAAAGTTCCTGTCTCCTTCCCTCTATAGTTGTTCTGGAAGCAGCTAATGATTGTAGTTCATGGGGAGTTTTAGGGGTGCCAGCTCGGAAGCAGATTGTTGGTGCAGCACTAAGAATGGTAGATAAATGAAGACTGATCTTGGTGTAGAGATAGAAGACTTGACTAGGAAAACCAGTGAATACATAATAGTTAGCATGTGACTTGATGGGAAGAGTGAAAGAAGTCTTTGGGGAAGAGAAAAAGGCTGAGACACACAGTATTGATGTCATGGTATTAGGTCTCCTCCTCTCCATTGGTACGGCATGTGGGAAGTATCCCATCCTGGTATCACACTCAAGTTGTGCCTTTATGAGAGCAGCAATTATAGCACTGTGGAATATCAAGTCCAACCAAGTACCATCAGTGGTTGTCTCAGCCCAGTTTGCTGTCAGGTCCCACCCTCTGAGTGAGGTGCTTATGGTGTTGAGGAGAGCAGCAAGCTGTAGGGACATATCAATTTGCTTCATTTTTAGCTCTTTCCCAAGGGTCTTCAATTCTCTTGCAGATGACTAGAGATAATAAAGCAAGGAACATAGAACAAGTTTACCTTATACAATAAAACAAACAGAAAGGACTTGTCTTCAAGCCCGGAGACATTGAAGATATCTCCTCATTTTCCCATGCCCACTGATAGACCATCCATCACTCCTGACTTAGACTACTACCTCAGGACTAAAATTCACTGTAACTTTACAATGAAAGGAAATAATCTTTGCCTCCACAAGCTAGCATGAGAAGCAAGATATATATTTCCAACAGCCAGAGCAGCAAAAGTCTGCTTAAAAAGCAAATATTTCCACCCTTCAGAACCAGACATTTTCAACATCACATAGACAGCTTTGGAATTTGGAAGCAATCACAGACTTTGTGTGTCTGTCACCCATTTCCCAGCATTCTCCCACCTTTTCCCATCAGTCTGTGCCACTGCAGCAAAGCTCAATGGATATTGAAATGTGCCGACGGAAACAGAAACCTCAGAGCAGCTGAGGTCAGACTCAGCTGACATCCAGCTACAGAGAGCCAATGCTGATTCAGGGGTGGACCTGCATCTTTTCTATTTGAGCCTAATGACAGAGAAGGTGATGATGAGGCAAACATGCAGGCTGTTATTACCAACTGTGAAGGTGAAGAGAAGGTTTGGAAGGAGAAGGAGTAAAGCAAGAATACTGGGCAAGATCCTAGGCAAAGTAAACACATTCTAGCCATATCTTATCTGATGCTCTGAATTGATTTTTTTCAGACTACCATTTCTCATACCTTTATTATAGAAGAAATGCCACCACTTTCTTAAGATAACAACAGTATATATTCTTCCTTACCAAGAATAAACACCAACATGGAGAGTCAATGCATTTGCACTTAAGAAGGGTGTTACTGGGATTTCACCAGTGTCACATAGGATGCAGTTTCACATGTGCATTTCAAGTCCAATTGTTTTCTCTGTATTCTTAAAATAGGCCTTGAAAACATCAATCTGAGTACCAGAAAACAGATGATAAAATTTGTTTTCCTCCTCTTGAGAGAAAGGTGGATACTATAAGTGGGAAATGTTACATATGAGGGATATTGTTTGGCTTAAATGAGATAATAAATATTAAATTCTTTCCAAACCTTAAAGTACTATATAAATGCCAGACATTATTATTGTTAATAATATTAGCCTAGAGGCTCCATCTGGTGAGGATTTTATTCCCATAAGTCTTCTACTGCATTGTGCTGCTAATCTCAATGTTTTTAAAGAAATTCAAGGGTGAATCCAGTTGTACATACTATAGGATGTGATTAATTTGTCCATAAGTTTTTCTGAGATACATTTAGTAGCATATATTGGTAAATGACTTTGGCATTTTTAAAAGAATCAATGAAACAATATAAAATTTGCCTTGTACTCTTGTCTGACTGTATAAAACTTCAGAATCTATAATGTGAAAAAAAGTTCATGTTTTTAAAATCCAGACTGTAGGTATATCTCTTTTCACCTGAAATTATGAACATTTGTTGAATGAATATATGAAAGTATGAAAAGATGAATGAATATTCATCACTGAATCCTATTAAAGGATAAGACAACTTCATTGTCCATCTATAGCTATAGTCCCTTTCTTTGCCCCCAATGCCCAGGATGCACAACTTAATTCCAGATAGACTCTACCTACCCCTATCTAAGGAAATATTACCGAATATCGTACAAATAGGATAAAGAATACCACGTTCTTTTGTAGCTAGTGGTGCAGTGGATGGAGCGCTGTGCCTGGAGTCAGGAAAACCTAAATCCAAATCTAGGCTCCCTTATTAACTGTGTGACCCTGAGCAAGTCGCTTAACTTCTGTTTGCCTCAATTTTCTTAAACATAAAATGGGAATTATAATAGCATCTACCTCACAGGGTTATTGTGAGGAGAAAATAGGTAATACTTCGGGGTTTTCATTTTTATTTGATTTTATTTATTTTTTGTTATATTTTAAGTTCTGAACTGTTCCTTTCTCTTCTTCCCTACACCACACTAGAAAAGTCTACCATTTGATGCAGACACACTGAAATATATCTATATAGCATATATTTATATATATATATGTGCATATATATATATGTAAAACTATACTATGAACACTTTTTTTTATCAGTTCTTTCTCCAGAGGTGGCTGGCATCTCCCTTCATAGGTCTTTGTGGCTGATTTGAGTATTTGTAATACTCAGAGTAACTCAGTTGCACACAGTTATTCTTCTATCAGTGTAGCATAGACCACCATATGCAACGCTCTTTTGATTCTGCTCTAACTGAGATCGTATCTGTAAAGCATTTAGCATGGTGGCTGGAACATAGTAGGTGCTATATAAAGCTTATTCCTTTCCCCTCCCCCACTTCCCTTTCACTTTGTTAGGTCTTTCAATATAGAGACTGCATCAGAAAGTTCAGAAAATGCAAAAATTTTAAACTATATTAATAAAAATGAGAGGAAATAAAAAAATACAGGGTTGTTGGTGTTTTTCTTTTTTTTGAAGGGGAAAAAAACATCTCATTGAGGGATGTAAAATTCTGAAGGGAGCAAAAGCAAGATTCTACAAGACTGTTCGAGATAACGTCAAATACAAGAACAAAGGAGCGTAAACTAAAGCTCAGGAAGGGTCAGACCCTTAAGGAATTTAGGCAGAATTTCTTTAGACAAGGAGAAGTAAGTCTACAGACTGAAAAGCAAAGGGAAGAAATAAGGAGAAAAAAATATACAATTGTAAATGTATTTGGAAACAGGCCAAAATTGTCTGCCAAATTGTGCTCCATTTAAAGATCATGGCAGCTATTTCCTTGGGTTAGATCTGTTTGAGTTGAGTAATAGGCTGTCCTTAAGTCACATGATTTTCAATAGTTTTTCTTCTTAGCCATTTGCACTTTTAAGTGCTGTGAAGCAGTCTGATCCAACATGAACATGCTGCCCAAGGTCACTGCAGTTGTTATCACTATTTCCCATCCTACAAATGAGAAACCTGAGACCCAGGGATTAAGTAATCTGCTTTAGGTCATCCAGTCAGTCAATGACAGAAAAGAGTAGAACTTAAAGGTTATGATATCACAGAGTTGCTATTTCTTTGACTGGGCCCTATTTTTAGAACTTTCCAGGGCTGTCAGAGCCCACATTCTAGATTCATTACCAATTAAACCAATCCAATGATCAGACCATCCTACTCAGGACAAAGAGCTGTCTCCCACATAAGTGCAAGGTAAACAACGGAAGAGAGATGATTCCAGACCAAAGCTAGATTGACCCAAGTATCATTTAACAACAAACTTAAGGACATGGATGCCAAGTGCAGACCCATAGACCCATCCCAAAGTTGATACACAAGTAGGGTCTGGCAGCAAGGATGGAACCATGAATACATGCAGAACTTGGAACACAGAAGAGGAGAACTGTCAACAATAGCAGTGGTTACAGGGGAGTCTACAGGAGCTGCTTACTCATTGTTTGCCATGTTGGCCATGACTCAACTCCATTGGTCTACTTCTAGAGGAGGAGATGAAGCTTCTGTATTTGTATAGTCACCAGGCCAGGGACAAATTACATTCTATAAAAGGGATAACTAGTAGTTCTCTCTCTCCCTGCCCCCATTAGATCATAAGCTCCTTGAGGCCAGGGACTGCTTTTTGCCTCTTTTTATATCCATAGCACTTAGCACATTACCTGGCACTTAGTAGGCATGTAATAAATGTTTATTGATTAATTCTTCATCCACTGAAACTCCTAGTGACCCAAAAGCAGAAGAGGTCCTTACATTTTTTTTCTTTTCTTTTTTTTATAGCAAGACTCGGTCCCAAGTGTGCCAAATCCAGCATTTACTGCTAAATAAACTTCATGTCAGTGTGTTGGTCAGGCATTCATTTTTCACTCCTAATGTAACATTTCCCAGTAGGGTAAACCGATTAAAATCAAAATCACCTTGCTTCCAAGATCCCAGGGGTAGCCTAATAATTTATATCTATATAGCTTCGATTCACTCATAGCATCATAAAGTACAATACATCATCACACGCAATATAAAGAACATCCGTCAAATCCTACATCACAAGGGCATGGTGTATTGAGAGTATTATAAATGTTTTCCAGGAGAGACTATCTGAAGTGTGCAAACTGCCTATATTAGTAAGCCATGAATGAGAGAAGCTAGGAGAAGTTTGAGGGCTAATCTCAAAAGTGATGGCCCTGAATGAAGTCAAAACCCTGTACTACTGCTCTACAGTACCATTCTGAGCACAGCTATAAAAGGGAAACCATTAATACCATATGGACCTTAAGTCCCAGTTGGGATCACATCTCTCTCACCTGTAAATTGGGTGCAGACTGAATGAGGCCTTTCATAAACTCCAACCATCTTTGCTTTTGCTTACAATTAGGCGGCAAGAAAGGACCTTGAGAGGTCAATGAATCTATTTCGCTGCCTCCAGGAAGGATTTACATAGAAACCACTCCAAAGTGATGATATCCTGTTCCAGAAGATCTTCACAGGCAGATTTCTTACTTTCTCAATTATTTAGTCTAATACCTACAAAAACCTCCCTCCTCGCATGTTCTTCCTCATAGTCAACCTTAGTGATGTTTCTAAGCGTATTTTTGTATCAAATTGAATGGAATTAGTGAAGCTGGAAAAACCAATTTTGTTTGGTTAATACAAGAGATTTCATATAATGAACACTACTTTCTTCTTTTGTTATAAATGGAGACCTCAGTTTGTATATTTAAAAAAGTGTCAAAAGTTTTTTTTAAACAATAGATGCTTTCTTGTTTGTGTTTATATACTACTACATAATTAGTATTATAGAAAGGTGATTAAAGAAATTGAAATACTTGGGCATACCCAGAGGGGAGAATAAAAAGGAGAAAAAGAAAAAAGTAGATTTCTCCTGGTGAGGTTTAGTATGGCCGTGACACAGCAGGTTTTTATAAGTGCTACTTTGGCTGTAGACTACTTTGTGATATCTTATCATCAATTATTAAAATCATTAGATTTAAATTTAATAATTAGATTTAAATTTACATTATGATCTGTACAGCTAATGCTAAATATGCTTTTCCTGGTTGAATATCCATATCTAAGGAGAAAAAAAATAACCAAGGTTAAAATAAGTGGAAGAATTATTCAAAAATCAGACACCAAAAAGGGCAAAATTCCTATTCCATGATAATTCTTGACAGAACTCAACAAATCTCAGGCACTGAGTAGTCATAGATCAGTAATCATCAATAATATAGCATAAAGTATTTTCAGCAAAATCTTCTTAAGACTTTTAAATTTGAACTTTCCTTCCACTCACATGCAATCAGATTTTACTACCACCAATGCCTGTCTAAAACAAAAGATGTTGAAATATCATCTAAATGGTGCAAAGTGGAAATTGGCCTCTTTGATAGCTTCTTGGCCTTCTCAATCACCACTTGCTTAAGTGGGCCCTGACACCTACACAAGAAAGGAAAAGCAAAGAGTTGGGCATATGAAGGAGCCACAGCAAACCTCTGGGGAATCTTCTGGTTACATCAAATATACATGATCCAGCAAGAATGCTGGAAGAGGAGTGGTAGCCCATAGACAATGTGTTCAGTTCCCTTCCCAAGAAACATTCCTAAAGGTCTTTGGTAATCCTAACCTGGAACATATATTCCTAAAAACTGCCTAGATATAATGTGAAATTCTATATATTGGTTCCTATTGACTTGCATTCATTCAAAAAAAAAATTTGAGTAGCTCTAGCCCTTATGAAGGTTTTATATTAGGGGAGATCAGGGGAATCTCGTATTTGGTGGACTTCATCAAGTCTGGTGAAGGAAGAGCACGTACCATTCTGGGATAACATAATAAATGAAGTGCCTGCCCTACCCCACCCCACCCAGGGGCTTATTTTGGAAATGATTGACTACTGAGAATTACAGTAAGAACGCTTACTGAGAAACTTCCCCCTTTTTAGTCTAGAAAGTCATATCATCTGGCCAAACATAATAGCTTATGTTCTGAGAGACAGAGAGGGGTTGGGGGTGGACAGAAGGATAGAAGGAAGCTATGTAGGAGATAATTGCAGTTGTTCATAAATAAGGTGAGGAGAATCAGCTCTAGGATGTGGCAGTGGGAATGGAAAGGAAGGGGCACATGTGAGAGACACTACTGGAGATACTCTGCAGTAGAAAAACAAAACTGGTCCCAACATTTAATCAAAATTACATGAAAAATACCACCAATCTTTTCAAAACACATATTTTAAAAGACAGGGCTACCTTCCGACACACATGAGGCCAACTAAAATAAGTCACCAAATACAGCTGCAAGGTGGCTAGGGCTCTTTTGATGTTTGTCACAATAAATTAAAAGTCTACAGGAGAAATGACAACTTAGATAAACAACAAGCATTCAGTAAAAAAGCTACTTTCAAACTCCTCCCATATACACTCCTAGAATTGCATGAATTCCAAACCCTAGATGGGACAGTTCACCTCAGTCAAGTGCAGCCCAAACCCTAAAGAGGCTGGCCCAAATCCTGAGGCATTGCCTGGAGAAGACAGTCAGAAGGAGAATGGAGCACTGGCAATGGCAGACAGCAGGAAAGACTTGCCACTCAACAACTGGTGCTGTGCAGAGCTGAGCAGGAACACATGATCAGGAGAAGAAAGCTTTTCAGCTTCCTTTTATGAGTAGTCTTCCTCAATTAGATTGTAAACTTTCTGAGGGCAGGGATTGTCTTTGCTATTTTTGTGTCCTTAGTCCTTAGCTCAGTGCCTGACACATAGTAGACCCTTGATAAATGTTTATTGGCAAAGCAAATTTGTCAATTGTCCTCCATTAGAATGTACCTTCTTAGGGGTAGAGTTTGCTTTCTTCATTGCATTTATAGCCTCAGTGTCTAACACATAATAGGGGGAGCATAATGCATAATAGCTGGACCAGGGAATAAAATACCAGGTCTGGTGTCAGGAAGATTCACCTTCAGGAATTCAAATCTGGCCCCGGACATTTACTAGCTTCGCAAGTCACTTAACCCTGTTTGCCTCAGTTTCCTCATCTGTAAAATGAGCTGGAGAAGGAAATGGCAAACCATTCCAGCATCTCTCCCAAGAAAACACCAAATGGGGTCACAAAGAGTCTAACACGACTTGGAAAATGACTGAACAACAATGCGTAATAATTAAAGGATTAATTGATTGGTTGACAGAAGTAGCTTATATTCAGTTAGGTAAGCATCTTCTTGTATGTATTCTTGTGTTTGAGCTTTCAGAAAATAGTAGTCTACTTTTATAGAGTTTTAAAGCTCTAGAAAATTTGTTAGAAATTATTTTCCCAACTCCTCCACCTTTTACAGAGGAAAAAACTGAGGCTGAAAGGTCAAGTGAAAGAACCAGAACTGAAAGCCGGGTCTTCTGGTTTCTAACCTGTTGCTTTTACTTCTAATCCATGCTCTTGGATGATTTTCTTAAGAACTTTCAATAATGCTCATAACATACTGATTTTGATAAGAAAACAGTCATGAATGCCCAGGTTCTTCTTGGCATCCAGAATGAAAATGGACGACTTTGTAGTCTATAATGATGAAAGCTTCTCTAATATACCCAACAATACTGACAGAGTACTTGGGTGCATGTGCTTGAACCCCAATTCTTAAATCACATTTCTCTTTAAAAGAGAAAATCACATCTTTAAATCACATTTCTCCCTAGCCTCAAAACACTATCCCAGGCAGTTTCTCCCCAGCCTAAGGACACAGCCTGTCCCAGTAACTGTTATCCTCCTTCCTGCTACAGCAGCCAGATGCACCTATAGAACTTATTAGTCTGAACCAACTACCTACTGACTGAACTGGCTGTGCACTGGGTCGTTATGACATTTTCTACTCACTGACTAATCACATGTATCCTAGATTTACACACACATATACTCCCTTACATTTATCTTGTCTAGTGAGAAATTGATGAGAGCAAGCTGGTATTTTTGAACCAGCCCTGACTACTACTTGACTTAGTGATGTTTCAGGCCTAAAACCATACCTCCAGGTAGCAACCCCTTTAGTTATTTCCTGATGAACTCTGGGTAAAATACTTGTGCAACAGATACCAAAGGTGCATGTTCCTTTAAGAACTGACCACTCCTTAACTACTCCCTAATCTCACCCCAGAACACCTAGTTAGCATATTTGGCTCAGGCTTTACTGCAAAATATCCTATATAAACTTTACCTATAACCCTCTACTTTCCTTTCCTTTCCCCTGTCCTGTCCTCTCCCAAAACATTAAACCTACTGTACTCCAAAACTGGGACTCCAATGGGCCCCTGTCTAAGGGCTCCTCTGGACCTCCCTAGTTTTAGAATGATTATCAGTAGTAACTGTTGCCTGATGTCTTTCTTTTTCTTGACCTCATTAAAAGGGCCATGCCCTGGTTACTTCTTAAACAGGCCCATTCAATGAATGGGTGTTGCCTCACCCTAAGTGAGTACCTGCAAAGATCTTGGCCTAAAGGGCCCAAGGTCTCCCAGTGCATCCTGGGTCATCTCTAGTCACCCTGATAAATACCTGGTCACTGCATTCAGATGCCTGTGTAGGAGAAGTGAGGCTGGTGACCTGCACAGCCCTCCCTCACTCAAAACAAAGTCAACTGCAAGTCCTGTCATCCTTTCTCTGATGGCATGGTCTTCTTCAGGCAACAAAAGATGAACATAATACCCCTCTAAGATTGCAGGTTCCCTAAGAACTCTTGCTTCTGAAAAGCGTAATAAATCTTTACCTTAACCTCAACAATGCTTGAGTCTGCGAATTCCTTCCAGGCGACCTGACCCTGGTACTCCTGTCCTTGTGGAGGTCTCACCCTCCCTCCCCTTCCAGCCCTCATCAATGGAGTCACCATAGAATCTTCCTGACCTTCCCTAGGCAGCCAAACCCCATCTTTAACTGTTAGAGTCTACTCATAACACTCCAGTTTTAAACATAAAGGTAGTGAACGGAATTTGGAGATCTTGCTTCTCCCTCTCAAGAAATTTTCTTTCTGGGCTGCACCAGGAACATTAAATCAGCCCCAAAACTCACTAGACTTTTGGCCAGAACCAACAAAATCCTTCCTCCATTTCCATAACATTTTGACTCATTTCTGAAGTTCTTCACTCATTTAAAGGCCGGTCCATGGCCACTCCTGTTTCAGGTATTTTCAGGGCACAAAAAAAAAGGTTTATAGAAAGGCAAAATTAATGTGCTCCATGTTCTCTGAAGTATAGCCTGATTTTGCTTTTTCTCACCACATGGTATGTTTCCTACCTTTGCATCAAACCTTTGCATTCAACTCAATGTGATGAGAGCCACAGAGAAGAGCCATCTTTCATAGCACATGACTAGGAAGTCAACTACCATCCCATTGTTAGAGAGTTTTGCTCTCTAACTGGAGACATAAATACATATCCTTCTAAAGGCATAAATTTATTTCATGAGTCTAGAGTATAGAGGAAATGGATGGGAAGGAAATATTAAAAGATCAAAGGATTTAGAACTGAAAGTCATATTAAAAGTTTTTTTCAAAGTCACTCATTTGATAAGGAAGTAAGGAATTTGATCTAATTAATTATTTTATCAATGTATTAATAATCACCATAATACCTACATCAATAGTATTAATCTTATATTATTACATTATTTTAAAGTATATAACAATGTTCTATATTATATCATAATGTTATTTTATATCTTATATTATATAATAATTACATAACTGTTCTTGTATAACAATGCTATCATATTATTAATTAGTATACTATAAATAACATCAATATCATACATTATTACATCATTGATATGTATAACAGTTATTACGTATCATACTAATAGTACATTGAAAATATTATGTTATGTAGTATATACAATAACAATAGAATTTATTACTAATTAGCACAATATGTAATACAACTAATATAAATTTCACCATTTTAATTATTAATATGAAATAATATAAGATTATAATTAAATATTATCATAATAAAAGTTATAAAGTTATGTTGATTTATTAAATTAAACAAGAAAAGGGAGGTTTAAAAAGATTAGGTGGTTAACCCATAGTCACAGACTAGTTAGAGGTAAAATTCTGTCAAGAAGTCAATATCGAGGTAAAATTCCAAAATAAAAATTTTACATAAAAAAAACATATGATGTGACTATCTCTGTGGTGTACAAATATTTTTAAGAAATCATACACGGATCTGTGTGAGGCCCTGTTCCCTCTTTTCTCTGGCCCGGGTGTGATCCTCAGGGAAATCCCACTGCACATCACTACGTAGGCTGCAGGGCTAGGTTGGAGGCAGCAGGGCTAGATTCCATCGCAGACCAACTTTCCCTCTGTCTGGCATATGCTAAGTCATGTGGTCACAAGCCACCTCGACAGGCATTCAATAGATTATGGGAACAGAATGTGGCAGCCAGAAAATGAAGGTGTTTCTCCCCATGCATGCAAATGACAATACCTCGCTGTCCTTCAGGGCCTCTGCTCCACCCTGCCAGCAGCTTCAAACGCCTGAAAATTACAAAGCTGTCAGAGAAGCAAACGCAGAGCAAAGTGAACTTTTAACACTGGGTGGGAATGAGGACGTGGTGCTAGCAGATTCCGCTTAATCAAGAGAAAAAGTTTGAGGGGTTAAACACAGAGTCAAAATGTGAGTGTGAGATACACAAACTACCCTGCTCTCCGGGGTTGGCTGAGCCACCGGAAGATTTAAACAGATGGAAAGCACCTCCTCTGTCCTTGAGAGGACAGAGAAACATAATAAAAAAGAATATGATGCCTGGTTTTTACATTTTTCTTTTCAGCCATTTTTCTGCCTTCTATTTCCTGAATGACGCAGGAATCTAAAAGCTGCCATAATTCAATAAGCAGGAAGACCCAACCAACTTAGAATAACCAGGATGTAGCAACCAGAGCAAAAACTAGGAGGGCTTGGGTTATTGATTCAAATCACATTTGGGGTCCATTGTCCTGTGGCGTTCCAAACCTCTCTGGCCCCTAACAAGTTAACTCCAGCCATTAGAATCTAAGCTGTGCCCATATTGCTGTTTCCAGAACAAGTAGTATCAACTTTACTGCTGAATAAATATCTGGATTTTCCAAAGTAAGTGTCCTATCGACCCTCCTAAATAATAAACTCTTTGAGGGCACAAATCATACTTTGTTCATCACTATATGCCCTCCAGCATCAAACGCAGCACCATGCAGGTTTGGCTTGGGGCCAGTTTGACAGGATTTTAAAAGCTGCTCAGAGAAATTTCTATTTTATCCTAGAGATTTAAAGCTAGAAGAGGCCTCTGTGGTCACCTAATCCAACCCCAGAAAAAACAACAGGCCAGAGAGATTAACTGATTTACCTAAGGTGATACAGGTGGCAGAAGGCAGAGCTAGGAGTTTAACTAAGATCATGAGTGCAAGTCTCAGCTCAGACACTAGATGTATGACCCTGGGCAAGTCCCTTAACCCTGTTTGCCTCAGTTTCTCATCTGTAAAATGAGGTGGGAAAGAAAATGATAAATTTATGCAGTATCTTTGCCAAGAAAACCCTAAATGAGGTCACAAAGAGTCGGATACAACTGAAAAATCACTAAACAATAACTTCTGATTCTAAATCCAGCAGTCCTCACACTGAACCACACTGTGTAAACATCTGAGAATCTTAAAAACTGAACTTTATGCTTATCTTATTCTGCTTTGTGTTATAGCTTTTTGAGTAAATGTCTCATGCATTCTACTAAATAATAATCTCTTTGAGGTTACAAACTATACTTTGTTCACCACTATATCTCCTACAGTGTCAAACACAGCACCATGCAGGTTTGGGTTTGCACCAGTTTATGAAGGTTCTAATAGCTTATCTGAGTAGTTTATATTTTATCCTAGAGGCAATAGAGAAATACGGCAGTTTATTGAGTAGAGAAGTGACTAGGAAATCAACAAACAGTTGAGCCCTCCAACAGACTTGATAAAATTACAGGATTTAAAGCAGGGATTCAGCCTTTTTTGGAAGTCGTAGTCTGGCAGCCCTGTGAAACCTATGTATCCCTTATCAGAATAATGTTTTTAAATGCATTAAATAAAAAACAGAGAACTGCAAAGGAAGTCAATTACATTGAAATAAAGATGCAAGTTTCCTTTTCCAATCCAAGTTCATGGGTCCCTTGAAATCTTAAGCCTAGGTTAAGAACTACTGTCACATGTAAAGTGTTAAGGTTTTGCCCGCTTCAGACTTGGAGTGGTGACATGTACTATTTGTAAACACAATGAACCATTTACCCAGGCTCATACTCTAAGTGAATACCATACAATTCAAAGATTATAATGAGTGAAAACCTGGGATTAGCCCATTTGCCCCTTGTTAAGGGTGGTCAGCCCTTTTCAGTCTTTAATGGGCAACCCTTGAAAAGAAGACAAGTTTCCTTATCTCACCCAGGCTGGAAGTACACGGACTAGTCACAGTATCAGTCCCACACTGACCAGCCTGGGACTGCTCTTAACCTGCTCTTTTTCTGACTTGGGCAAGTTTGCCTCATGTGTTAAAATTCCATCTTGTTCTGGTCCCCCTGACCACTCCCATCCCACTCCTAGTGAGTACAGTAAGTTTATAAGTAGCCAGTATAAAGGGGCAATAGCAGGAAATAACATTGCAAAGGGGAGCATGGAAGTCACATACGAATCATCCCAAAGATCAAGGGAGCATGATTTATAAACTCTATTATATATTAACCAACATTCACATCCTGGCAATATAAGCGGACTCAGGAGAAGTCACCTAAGCCCTACTGTCAGGATTCTGTTGCTGGGTAAATTCCGGACAGATTTCAGACCTCCACAGCTCCGGATCAGCAGACATCAAAAAAGGGGCTGATAGCTTTGAGACTCAGATGTGTTAATGAATTAAGCCCAAAGTGACTCAGATAGGAGTAAGTCTATTTCCTCCCAAGAAAAAGCCTCATAAAAATGAGACCTCAAACTGCTGTCCCCCCGACCCCACCCCTGACCCCAGCATTCTTCCATCTCCATCTGCTTCATGCTGCTTAGTGCTCCCAACGCTAATTCATGGTTTTGGAAGCAATGCTGTCTGCCTCTCCCCTCTCCTCATCCTCTTCCACACACCACCTCCCTTTCCCCATTCCTGTGCTATCATCTGCTTCTACTTCCCATTCACTGTTTGTGTCTGCTATAACATTTGCTCCCACACATTCTGGTTAATTAAAGAGTGACTCTTCCTATGTCCCACTGCCAGTCATGGTCTTTCTCAGTGAATATCCATGGCATGCCTCCTCTCATTTCGTAAATTATCAATTCACCTCACCCTCATCTACCTAGGGACTTCTTGCTACCAGAGGCTCATCATATCAATGTCCATTGTACAGATGCCCAATTGGCTTAGTCTAGAAGACAGAACTCTAAGGTCAAGAGCTCCACCAGCCTCAGCACCCTAGTAGCAGGAATTATAGACCTATGACATCACACCCAATAAAGCTAAAATTTTAAGACTGGGGTCAGGAAGTAATGCATTCCTAAAAGGGAGACAGCCTATATAGAGACATGGAGTACTATGTATAGGAGTTAATATGGAATATTATGTAGAGGGGTCAATTTGACTAGAATTGAAAGTTCATGAAAGAGAATATTAGAACGTAAGACTGAAAAGGTAAGTGGGATTCATATTGCAGAAGACTTTAAATGCCTAGCCGAGGATTTTGCATTATAACCTGGAAGCAATAGAGAACCACTGAAGATTTTTGAGTAGAGAAGTCACATGATCAGATCTCTATCCTAGGCAGAGCAAGTTGGCAGATGTGTGGAAAATAGGTTAGAGGAGAAGGAATGGAAGCCAGAAGTGCCATTAGAAGACTGCTACAGTAGTCTAACCCAGTGAACTTCAAACTGGTATGTGCACACAAGAAATCCACAGGACAACCCACTGGTATGCAGGAATAAAATATAAGAACTATTGGACTATAAGAAAAGCTGAGTGCCATTGAATTGACACTTCTGAATTGTGCCACCAAGGAAGACTTTTGAGAGTCCCTTGGATAGTAAGGAGAGCAAATGAGTCACTACTTAAAGAAATTAATTCAGGCTGTTCCCTGGAAGGTCAAATATTGAAGATGATGCTTAAATACTTTGGCCACGGAACTCATTGGAAAAGACCCCAATTCTGGGAAATATTGAAGCCAAAAGGAAAAGGAGATAGCGGAGGATACAATGGATAGATAGTCATGGAAACAATGAAGATGAACTTGACCAGACTTTGAGAGATAACGAAGGACAGAAGTGCCTGGCGTGCCACAGTCCATGGGATCACAGAGTCAGACGTGACTGGATGACTGAACAAAAACCAACAACAACATTTATATACTCATAAGAAATTAAACATTTTTCCAATATTTTGATATATATATTAACAGTGGCAGTCTCACCCAGCCTATATACCAAAGACCATATGCAGGACTCAAGCTATTTTGAGTGAAGAGAGAGTTCATGACCCAGAGGAGTTAACAGTGGTACTGTTACAGTTTATTTTTGCCTGACTAAGTGGATTTATAGATTTTTCTACCTTGTTATAACTAAACTAACCTTCCTAAAATAGACAGGTGACTTTAAAAAATTCCTACAAAAAAACAACAAGAAAATGGCAGAACAGATACTTCTCTTACTACTTACTAATACTGTCTCTTCCTAAGCCAATAACAAAGTAAAAACAATCACAGTCTAATCAAATACTATGAGAAGTCCATAAAAAAAATCTGAAATATTTAATATTATTTGAAATATGGATAAATATTTTATCATATGATATATAACATTAACTATGACCCTCACATTGCATATAGTGTGAATATTAGCTATTTATTGTGTAACCCTCAGTCCAAGGGTCCCTTGGTATAAGACTCTCTCATTACTGGTGGAGATGAAAGCCCTGCCCTGTGTGAGGGATAGGGTAGATTTGCTAAGAGACAAGAGCTTCAGCTCTCAGACAGTGCCCTCGAGGACTCTGCAAGGCCAGCTACCTTTGAGTTCCCCTTTGGGGTTCATCAAGTTTTGAGTCTTCTTCAGGATTCTCCAAGCTGCAAATCATTTTGGGTTCTTCTGGTTTTCAGCTTCTGTGTGCTTGTCCTTTGTTGCCAAAGAAGACCACGCCATCAGAGAAATAATGACATGACTTACTTGACTTTGTTTGGAGTGAGGGAGGGCTCCCAGCTTCCAAAGAGAAGGTGGAAGAGGCCACCTAGGTTGCTGAAGGAAAAGACTCTGGGGAGACACAAGAGGAGTCAATAGTCTCTACTCTGCTCCTAGTTTGTGGCAGTAGAGACTTCAGGGAGCTTCTTGTATGTGGCTTGTTTTGGATATATTTGTCTGCATGTTGTCCTCTCTATTAGATTTTTTTTCGGTGTTTAGAGAAAGATTTTTTTTGTTGAGAATCACAGAGAATACAGCTTCTACATTGCTAGTAAAAACTGTTTTTCATTTCTTGAGGACAGGGATTGTCTTTTGTCTCTTTTTGAAACCCCATTGCTAAGCACAGTGCCTGGGACATGGTGATGTAAATTAATGTTTATTAGTTGATTGACTGATTACTGGTCAAAATATAGAGTGGAACCAATTAAGTGTATAATAAACAGAAGGAAATGAGCATTGTGGCCTAATACTTAATATATCCAAAGACTCATGCTATGGAGGTAGTGACTCACTATTAGACAAAAACTGTCAGGAAAACTGGAAATTTAAACCATCATACTAATAGACCAAGATGAGTTCTTACTTACACTTAAATATAAAGATGAGCTCATTAAAAAAAATTTAGAGGAGCAAGGAAGAAATCAACTTTCAGTTCCATGGATTGGAGTTAGTTCATGACCAAAAAAAAAGAAGATAACAGAAGACAAAATGGACAATTTTGATTACCTAAAATCGGGAAATCTTTATACAAACAAGACCAAAATAACAAAAGATTAAAGCAAAGTAGGTAACCAGGGAAAGTATCTCCACAGAAAGTTTTTTTGATAAGAAACTGCTTCAAATTTATAAAAATAAGAATTATTTCCCAATTGATAGATGGCCAAAAGATAACAAAAAATTCTAAGAAATCCAAGGTATAAAAAGATACCAAATTATTAATAGCTATAGAAATAAAAATTAAAGTAACTCTGAGGTGCTACCTCATACTAAAAGACTGGCAAAATTAACCCCCCAAAATGAAAAGATAATAACAAATCCTGGAGGGGCTGTGGAAAAATAGGCACAGTATTCACTGTTGGTGATGCTGTGAGTTGGTCCAAACTGCTAAAAAGTAATTTGAAACTATGTCCCCAAAATTATCACATCCTATGACTCAGCTTGCTCTAGAAAGTAGAGAAGAAAAGATTCAGAGCCCAATTCTACAAGGAAGAAAAAAGTACTTGTTACCCCCACTTTCATTCCCCCTACCCCCAGCTCTGCTTTCCTACTAGCCCAAGCTGAGGGTATCCGAAAGTCCCTCCCTCAGTGATTAAGATCAAAAGTATCAAATTCTAATGAATAAATCTTCCCAAACTTTGATCTAATCACACAGCAGAAAATTGGCAATGTAAAATTTGAACATGAATTTCAAGAAATGTTCTTTTCCATTTTCTCAGGAATGAGATCCTAATTTCTTAAGTGGCATATGAGAATGTTCATCTATTTCCTTACTACTTGTTTTAATCCCAATTCAATGTTTTACTTTTTAAATGTTTAGTCCTTGTCTTAGAGAGACAATAAGGTAAGATGACTAAGTATTAGTTATCTTGGAGGTTCCCAGTATGTTTAGAATAGGAATGAAGCAGGCATTGTGGAGCACTGAGAGCTTGGTCAGCCATCAACGATGCCAAGGTCAGCCTCTGCATCCCAGGCGTTCTGACTTTTGTCTTGCACTGGACTTTAATATCTCTGGAAGAAAGACAAAGTGAGGTTGATGATTTTGCATAACCCTGACTCACTTAAATCCAATTCACACACAAGTGAAGATATCACCCATGATGTCATTGGTTCCCTTTGAAAACAAAGGACAAGAAAAAATAAAGAGAATTGAGGTATTCTATAGAGGAAGTGTCAAACTCAAATAGAAACAGGGCCACTAAACCCTACATAGGAATCTCTGCTAGCCATATGTTGACTTAGAAAGCCTCAAATTAACATTATGTATGTTCTATTATATTTTATTTATTTTGTTAAATATTTACCAGTTACATAATCTGACTCTGGCTGATTTGTTGTGAAACAAAGGGCAAGGTGTTTGAGAACACTTTAATAGAACACCAGTTTTGAAGTCAGAGGACCTAGGTTCCAATTCTGCTTCTTGACTCTTCCTGCTTATGTGGCTATGGGCAAATTACTAATCTAGAAAACTGGGGAGTTGGTTTGGGTGTCCTCTGTGGTCCCTTTCCCTCTAAATCGGTTGTACTCTTATCAAAGCAAATCACTGCTACGCTGAACCATGGAAATCCCAGGGGGAGGAGAAAATGAGTTACATCTGTAACAACTGAAAATTTGGTATAGGAAAAAAAAAATCAGTCCAGTCACATGTATAGATGACTTCTAAGGTACCTATATTGGGTTCCCTCTTCTAAATAATTTCTGCTATTGCCTTTAAATCTGGCCCCCAGTCCCCTAGCTTCTTAAAATATCAGTTCTTGCAGGCGACAGAAAGAATACTGTCTTATGATAGAAAGTTGATTTTTAAAAATTTCTACAAAATAATAACAAGAAAATGGCAGAGCAGATACTTCTCTTACCACTCATGCTGGCTCTTCTTAAGTCACCAGTAAAGCAAAAATAATCACAATCTAATCAAACACCACAAGAAGTCCACTAAAAAACTGAAAATTTCAAGATTATTTGAAATATGGATAAATATTTCATCATAATGATAAATATTATCATTAACTATGACACTCACACTGTATATATTGTGCCTAGAAGCATATTTGTGTTTTACCCAATTTCCAGTCAAAGTGCTCCAATTGTTGGCTTCGTATAGGTATAGTTCTGTGATGGATTTCAAAAGCAGAGACCAATACTCAGAGAAAGGAGAACAAAGCAGAAGAGACAGTCGGGACCCTAAAATCCCAAGTCAGTCTCACCTGGCAGATTACCTGCTCTCTTAGCCATGAATGAGCAGTTACTATTTCTGTGGAGAGGAGTGGAGGAGAGGGGTCACCTCTTCCCCAATCCGTACTGTAGGTACTAAAAAGAAAGAAACGACAAATCCACCATGAGACAGTCTCAACAAAAGTTCTAAGTTGAGTCAGCCAACCATGGCTAACCTGTATGGCAGCAGAAACCTGGCAATCTTAGTAACCCCCAATATTACTACCACGTGGACAGACTACCATTGATCAGTCCTCCCAAAGGTTATCATTAGAAAGCAGTCTATAGCAATCCTGCCCCCCAAGCACATAAACAACCAATTTTTATAGTTGGTTTCATCCCTTCTAATTCACCCACATATTTGTTTACCTTCTCTTGGAACACAGTTGCTTAAAGGAACAGCCAATACCAATAATCTCTGCTGCTTCACTTTTTTGCAAAGGGCAGAATATCTGGTCTGTTTGGCAGAATTTATTAGTCTGTCATCACAACTTTTTCCCAGTCATTGTTTTCTGACACATTCTTTGCCTTAAAACTTACAATAAGGAGTTTGGGGAATCTGTTAATGTACAATTTTAGCAAAGTCTTTGTGCCAGTTGGAATAATACACAGCAGTTAAGGTCAGACAAGCTGCAAATAACACATTCCATTGCAAAAACTAACTGTTTTGGCTTAAGAAGACAGACACAGATGTTCTAAGAATCCCAGTACCAACACAGGTTCCTTCCAAGCTACTTCAGCAAATCCAAAGAGGAATTTATTTAATCCATTATCTAAAATATCCGAAAGTCCTTTCTCTCAGTCTCTAGTGGTAGAAAGGAACTCCACAACCTAAAAGTGTTATTGATATTCAAATAAGCCTACACTACATAGAGAGACAACCATTCCAGGACCAAAAGAAAGGAAATTTGAGCTCTAATGACAACTGACACCTAGAAGAGGGAGAAAGAATGGACTCAGAGAGGAGACTGCATTTCAAAACGAGGGGAAATGACCATGTGGAGGGCAAAGGTTAATAACAAATTGCACATCTATGGATGTAGGAAAATTCCTATCATAAGACAAGAAGTAATATCTCTAAGAATGAGGCACTACGGAAAAAAAGCGGACCCAGGGGCAAGATCTAAAGGCAACAACAGAGAAACTATTTAGAAGAGGGAACCCAAAATAGGTGTCTTAGAAGCTCTAAGTCAGTAAGGAATAGGAAGACTAAATATAATGTGAAGTAAGGACCATGAGTCAAAGAATAAAAGTCTAGAATGGATAAAAAAGAAAGATCAATGATGAAGAGAACGAGGGAAGGAAATCCTTTTTAGAAAAAGGCACAGAAATGGATATTTAAAAACTAATGAGCAAAACCAGTTGAAGGAGAGGAAAGGGTGGTTTTACTTGGCTACTTAGAGTGAAAAAAGCATGGAAGAATTGAATAAGTAGAAGAAAGAAAGAAAGAAAAAAAGCACCAATAAGCTAAACAAAACTCCAAAATGAGGGGAAAGGGTAATAAATGGAAATGGGAAGGTTTGAGAGTTAATGGAAGTGAGCCAGCAGAAATAGGCTGGCCTTAAAACAGATTAAGCTAAAATATCTGAAGAGAAGAAGACAAAGCACAGTAGAGGGGGAAAAATCCTAATTTAGAAAAAAATATATATTAGAGAGATTGAAGTGCAGTGGTTGCTGGAGGAGATGGAGTCTTGACAGAGGCACTGGGCAAAGCACTATAGTGAACTAAGAATATATTAAGAAGAAAAAATGTTGGCAAATGCCCTTCCTAGCCTGCCATGGGTAAAAGATTTCCTTTTCTAAAAAGACCCATATCAGTTCAGAGGGAGAGGGGCCATGTTAAAATTGACCTCCTCTCTAAGACAGTATTGTCTAGAAACATGTTCGTCAAACCAGGAACATGAGTAAGAGGAGAGTAAAATGTATATTCATGTGTAATAACAGAGCAAGGGAAGACTATAGGAGAAAATTTTGATAAAAAATATTTTCCTAGAAAAAGTGCTATGTATATTTTCACTGTATAAAATATACACTTGGAAGAAGTAAAACTTTTTTTCTCATTTTAGCAATATTAGAACAACTGGAGGCTTTGTATCTCCCATCAAAGCATACACAGGTCCCTTTGTCATGTCGGAGAAACTATTGATTCAGCTATTAAATTGTGCTATATGGAAAAATCTTGACAAGAGCAAAATCATTTATTAGACTAACAAATATGTTAGTTGAACCAGCTTTTGAGACTTCTAAAATCCATTATACAATTGAAGTTCTTTTTCAGAGACCAAGATGTATTACAGAGACCAATTCTCCGGACACGCTACGGCTGATTTACATGCACATGCCCAGAGTCCATTATTTAGTAGGAAGAGTAGGGAAATAGTCATCTATAGCTGTGGGGGAAATCATCAAGAATGGGCTGTGCTTGTATATCTCAATAACCTTGTCCTAAATTTTTCAGTCTCCTTCCCCATGCTCTCCTCTAACTTTTTCTATGCAAATTGTGCCCGGGGAGAAGAGGAGGAAGAGCTTTCCTAAGCATCCCTGGGATAGTCATCTGGATTTATCCTAGTAATCCAAGTGACCCTCTGAGAAAAATAAGCATTTCAGGCCTGATCTGTCTGCTATAACTATTTTAATCCTCTCCTCAAGTCCTCATTCCTATTTCTTCTTACCAATAGGGGTCACACATATTCTCTCCAAGCACTGAAAATGCAGAACTATTCCCAGATGCAGAGTGGCTGTTTGGGGAGAAGAACAGTGGAATTCATGCTCTGAGCCCCCATCTACTTCTTTTTTCTACTGCTAGACCATAGAAAAGACATAAATCTAATAGAGACATGAGAGCACAAACAGTATAGAAGGGAATCAAACGATAAAATCATTCTTTGCTTCCGTATTCTACCCTTTCAAGGGGGCACTAATCTAATTTGCCCTTTGTCCCCTAGATTCCCCAGCACAATGGGAAGATGTTACTTTAGAACTCACAGAACCTGTGGTATAAACTTAAGAGAGCTATGCTATATATCTCTCAGAGTTTCTTGACCAGTAATCTTGGAAAGACTGGAGAATTCTCACCTTGGCTCTGGAATCATCATGACTCACCTGCCGTACCATGAATAAACAAACTATGTTCTGAGTTTTACCTTCCCTCCAACTGCAAATCACAGAATGTATGTATCTCCTGACCACTTGTACCTTCCTAGATCTCATCTTTGCTTCTTCTTCCTTTTCACCCTGCCCTCTCTTAAAACCTCCTCCCTGGTAAAGCACTTCCCCATCCATCAGAATTTTTGCCTGGGACATCACAGCCCAAGTATTGTAGCAAATATTGTCTGGAGAATCTCTCCCAATGAGTAATAATCTTTGAACCTGAAGCATTTTGGGAAATGAAGTTCTAGGAATATATCCACTGTTTCTGATTAGCTGTGTGGTGTCTTGTAGTATTGTTTTGCAAGCAAAATCTGACCAACTCAGGCTGATGGAATTTTAAAGTTAGAAGAATCTAATTCAACCCTTTCATTTTGTAGGTGAAAAAATTGGGCCCAAGGTGGTTAAATTGTTGTCCAAAGTCATATAGCTCATTACCATCAGAGCCAGGACTACAATTACCTAGTTCCCCTAACTCTCACACAACTGCCTTTTCCACTATACATCTGTGCCAAGTCTCTTCTGCTCAAGATTTCATGAAGTAATGCTATTGTTCAGTTGTTTCAATCACATCCAATTCTTCATGATCTCATTTGAGATTTTCTTGGCAAAGATACTGAAATAGTTTTCCATTTCCTTCTCCAGCTCATTTTACAGATGAGGAAACTGAGGCAGAGCTAAGTGACTTCTCAAGGATCACACATCTAGCAAGTGCATAAGTCTGGATTTGAACTCAGGTCTTTCTGACTCCAGGCCCAACATTCTATCTACTGTGCCACCTCGCTAGCCATGACAGAAGTAAGGTGTGATCTAAATCATGATTACCCTGAAGTCAAAGAACAAGGTCAGGATGAGAGTTCCACTAGCAAAAGTAGATGACATTACTGAGAGCATAAGCATTAATTGCTGATTCATTCCATCACTAGTCATGTTTGTTGAATATTCATAATGTATTATTGTTATGAGCAAGTAGGAAATCCACATAGTTGAAGAGGAAGCTGGGCTTTACCATTGTCTTTGATAGCAAAGGGCTAATGTGGGAGATAAGATGGAAATTTTTGAAAGCACAGATGATAGAGAATGCTTGGCTATTTGTCAGTCTTGTTAGTCATGGTGACATGAAAGAGAAAATAACATGGTGTCATCAATCTAAATGATACCTTCTGTTACTAGTGCCTACCTCGACAAGGTCATCTTGTATTTGTTTTGTATGTATTATGTATATAACTATATATATTCTATTTCCTCCATTAGAATATTAAAATGCACATTCCTTGGGGAAAGAAACTTTCATTTTTTTAAATACTTGATTCATTTAATAAATGTTTATTGCATGTGTTCGTCCTTCATTGCCGAAGAAGACCATGCCATCAGAGAAATAATGACATACTTGCACTTGACTTTGTTTGGAGTGAGGGAGGGCTGTGCAGGTCACCAGCCTCACTTCTCCTCCAGAGCCATCTGAATCCAGCAACTATTCATCAGGATGACTGGAGATGACCCAGAATGAGGCAATTGGGGTTAAGTGACTTTTGTCCAAGGTCACACAGCTAGTGTCAAGTGTCTGAGGGGAGATTTGAACTCAGGTCCTCCTGACTCCTGCACTCGTGTGCTATCCACTGCACCACCTAGCTGCCCCAAATGTTTATTGATTGACTGAATGAATGAACAAACTCAGAAATTCAGGAAGACTTGGTTCTTTTGCCTACTGATCAAATTGAGAATATAGAAAGGGTGGTAGAGCCTGAATATCAGATGCCTCGCTCTTGGTTACAGTAAGCACATTAGGATGAGAAATGTATTGTAAATGAGGGGAGGAGAGAGGGGAGCAGGATAAATTATTCCCTTTTGCATGATGGGATACAGTGTATTAATATTGATACTGTGTACCTCCTCCACTTGTGGTTGAGGGAGGGGAGCCAATGAAGCAAGTGAACAAAGCAGTCAGTCCTGGAGTGGAGGGAAGAGATATGTGAATAGACTATCTAATTTGAATCAGGAACAATAGCCATTTCTTGTTGGCTGAGGTTTAGAGCCATTTTTCTTTTTCTTTTATAATGTATTAACGAACTTAAGACTAGGATGTCTGGATTGGCGTGGATTCATAGATCAGTTTGAAGTTTTCTAGCTAAGAAAAACCGCCATTTTGGGTCAGGGACCAGTAGAGTGAGGTTCCATACTACAAGATATTATAGTGGAAGCCTGGAACTAGGGAGAGGATCTAGAAACAAGGTAGGTAGGTAGGTAAGTAGGTAGGTAGGTAGGTAGATAGGTAGGTAGGTAGGTAAGTAGGTAGGTAGGTAGGTAGGTAGGTAGGTAGGTTGGTTGGTTGGTTTAGGAAGCTTGAGAGCTGTCCAGATTTCTCTAGGCAATTATTTATTTGTATATTAAATTACTTTTACCATAGTGTATTACATATTAATTTACTTTTTCTTTATGAATAAGTACTGAAAAAGCAGAAAAGGCTTCCAGAGCATATGGTAGCAATGAGAAGAGAAAGTGAATGCTCTAAGTATTTATTTAGAAACAGTAAAATCCAGGAGACAAAGCTGGTAACCCCTCAACTGCAGTCAAGTCAGGAAACCAAGCCAGGAAGGGCTTAAGAATCAGATATTCATATAACTTTCTTATAATGTCTCAGTAATGTCTTTCACATAATATCTCAAAGCCTTGTCCTCTCAATAGCCCTATGAGATAGGTGCTGTACATACTATATTATCATTTGATCTACAGAAAAACTGATTCTATGAGAGGTCACACAGTTAATAAATATCTTAGTCAGTATCTGAAGCTTATTCCAAGCCCAGAACTCTCTCCATATTCATAATAGACATTTCTATATTGCATGCATACAGTCCAACTCCTATATTCTTTCCATCTGGGCTGGTCCACTAAGCCACACATTCCTAGAATTTACTCTCTTCTCTGATATAGAGGAGCTATACATCAATTTCTCATAGCTAGAGTTGTGACAGCTCCTGAGACTGAATAACTGATGTGTTTTCCATTTAACAAATAAGCCAAGATGACACCATTAAATTTTAACCATGAAAATTTTGCTAAAATAGAATGCGAAGCAAGAATGATCATAGTATAAAAGTACATCCAAAAGACTTGGGTCACATTGTCTCACAAATGTACACAGTTGCCAAGGCAAGAAAAACAAAGCCCCTTCAGGGTTAAGATAAGTTCCTTTAATGTTCCCCATCCCTTCGGACCCTATAAGAGGGAAGGCAAACAAGACTCTTATTTCTGCCGCCAGTTCTGTTAAGCAACAGAGGATTCTTCTTCCTCAGCAGCAATAGTATTTCAATCAGCTCAGCTCCTAGCAACAAATTCAAAGTTTATCTTCTTCCAGTAAGCTCACTGAGGGATCAGTACAGACTCTAAAGTGTTCTTTGAGATTTCCATTTGGCTGCTTTTCTATGAGTCATTCACTCACTTGTATGTGGCTGGTTCTTTTTAAGTCGTAGGGAATCAGTCTCTTCTCAGGCTTCTGCTCCACTGGGCTCAGCCAGCCTTGGCTCTCCTGCACTTTGCTGCTTTTAAGTAGCAGGAGGCATTCTCAACTCTTCAGAATCTTCCTCATTTTATCGTGTCTTTTTCTTGGCTTTTATCTCTGCTGTGCTCCTTCAGTCTGCATCTCAGAACAGAGTCTCCTTTGGGGTGAGAGCCTCACCTCTATCTGAGAGCAAAAAAAACTAAATTCACATTCTGTCAGACACACCATAAAATTCATAACATACAATTGTCTCCTATTCTCCAAAAAGTTCTAGTTATCAGAGTTTTTCAGCAATCAATCTCAACCTCCTCATGGTAGTCACATGGAAATTACCTTCTGGGAAACAAGACATTTCTGCTCCTTTGATTCCAGTAAGTACTCATTTCTCTGAGGGCTCCTTTCTCAAAGTTTACTTCAGAACTGTCTATTTTTCTGCCCCTTTCGGATACAACTGTTGAAATTGAAAAGGGGAAGAAAGGTATACATACATCATGATGGACCCATACCACCCCCAACCTACACATAGTACAAAGCTTTTTCTCAGGTGGGTGGGGAGAGAGCTAAGTTTCCTAAGGGGTGTAGGCGATGTCCTAGCCTGGTTTTCTTGAATACTTACTAAAGCACAAGCTTTAGACTCAGAGCAGTGTGAAGAGAAAAAGGGAAAGATGGAATCGGGAAGGAGATTAGGGGAACACAGAGAAATTTCTTAAAGGAGAAAAGCAGGGGAAAAGAGGAAGAAGAGGAAGGGAGGAGAGAAGTGAAAAGAAGACTAGAGGGGTAAGAAAGATGGAAAGAAAGGGAAAAGAAAAATGAAATGAGAGAGTGGAATAATCTGGAAAGAAGAAAGGGGGGAAAGGAAGAGCAGAAAATGAAAGAAGGAGGAGGAGGAAGAGAAGGAGAAGAGGAAAAAAGGAAGGTAGTAAGGAAGGAAGGGAAAGAGAAAAAACAAAAAGAGAAAGAAGCAAGGAATAAGAAGGAAGAGAAAAGTTATGTGGTGACTGCCCACAAGATTCAGCTGAATATGGTCTTTGAATTTTCCCTACATAGGAAGCAGAGCATTTTGTTTATCAGCGGGCAGTAGCAGAAAAGCCCTCAGTGCTTCTAGGTTTTCTCCACTTGGAATGACTCCAGTGATTTGCAGGGAACCCAAGGGTCATGACAATGGTGGGCAAAGAGGCTCCTCTCCTCGCTATAGCTTTACCTGGCTCATTTGCAATGAAATTAATTTGCTCAAACCAAGTATATGATAGAAATTGAATAGAATTTTCTGACTATAACTTAGATAAGCATAAGAAAATCTAAAAGATACATAAGATGAGTCAGTTAAAAGGAAAAAGACTATAGGATGCCTAAAGACTTCTCTGGTTAGCTTTCTCGTTGTGACTATCTGTCGTTTACATCACAAAAGAGCTAAAAGTGACTCCCAGGACTATCCAGCTGTAATATGGGCAGGCCTTCCTCCTAGGAGAAAAGAGGCTGCATAGAGCTGAAGACCAATAGATAATGGCACAGGCCAGCAACCCGAAGTAAAGTCTCAGGGAAAACAGGGGCAGCATTGTTGGATGGATGTAGACCACAGCAGAGCAGAGAAAACAAAGCCAAAGGGAGCCCTAACCTCAGGAGTCAAAGCTGCTCCCATAATACTAATAGTAAAAATAATTGTAGCTAACATTTATATAGTGCTTACTATGTGCCAGGCACTGTGTTAAGCAATTACAGTTATCTCATTTGATCCTTACAACATGCCTATGTTGTAGTATGTGCTTTATTATTCCCATTTTCAGATGAAGAAAATGAAGCATAAGTCACTGGTTAAGTGACTTACCCAGGTTCACACACCTTGCCTGTGTCTGAGGCTGCATTTGAACTCAGGAAGACTCCAGGCCTTGCAGTCTAACCACTGTACCACCTCATAGAATCATCAGAAGACACCAGCAGTCACACAGCATCAAAAGTATGAGCTGCCTAGGACAAGCATGTGTCTTCCCCCTGTATGTTTCCTATAAATGTGAAAGGGGTTCCTGGATGGTACAGCTCATATAAGTTTTCAGCAGTTAATCCCAGATCAAGGACCAAGCAGACTGAGAGGGAGGCCAGAAATGCAGAAACTACTAGGGCCCACAGACAACAATTCAGCCAAAGGAGCTGTGACATAAAAAAGTAGTTTTTGCAATTCTTTTTGTTCAGGCTTTGTGAGTGCATTCCTCTCTCCAAGACCGTGAACGAATTAGGTGAGCTGTCTGTCAGAAACAATCAAGTGAATGGAGGGCAGTCAGGTCCAGGGATTTCTTATGCTCTTTTCCATCTCTAATCTTTCCATGTGCTATTTTTTAATTTCCTAGATTCAGGCAGACCAAAAGTAATATGTCTGAAAGAATAATCTGAGTTTTCTTCTTAGGCTCCACTCCACCTTTTTCAGTCCCCAGAATGTTATTACATCATCACTCACCCTGTCTCCTGGCAGTGATTGTGTTACTTAACCTCCACTGGACCAGTCACGACAGCCTCCATCTCAACATCATTTAGAACTGCCACTACTGCTCCCTGCCTTCCTTACGGCAGGGACATATTTCACTAAGAAGATGCAAAACATTTGGGTCTTAAAGCAAAGTAGCACATAGCTATCTATTTTGGGCAGTTCTTATATCCATGTGCATCCATAGACCTGAACAAGAAAATTAATGCAGTCATTTTTCTCAAAGCTTGTGACTTAAACACCGACTAACCAGAACCTGGAAGGTACTTTGGGAGCAAACTTTTTAATTAAAAAGTTGTTGCGACACAGTATTTGATTCCAAATTCTAAGTAGCTGCTGACAGGCTTTGAGTTGTTACCGGGGTTGTCCTTACAGAGGCCCAAGGTGATCCCTTGGGGGTCTAGAATTGACCTGAATTACATTGTGGTTTTTTTCCATCCACTTAGGTTTTTCCACAAATGAATCCATTTCAACTGCACACAATGGGCATCCTTGAAAGAGAATTTAAATCAGCAATGGATAAAAGCCTGAGTGAGAAGTGTCTTTGGAAGTGGGGGAGACAGTGTAGAAATTACTTTGGTATTAATGGTTGGAGTTTATGGGCTAATTATGTATAAATATATCAGCTGTAACTTTTTGTTGTTGTTTTTTAAGCAAATAGGTCTCCCAAAGTCATTGATCAAGAACCTAGTTGAGATTGCTAGGTAGAGTAGGCCTTCCTAAGATTCCAACCTGAGTCTTGGTTTGCCAAATCCTAGAAACTTACTGTTTGTTGCATTTGCAAAGCCCTTGACCAGACCTCCCCCATCACCACCAGCACCACCGCCAGGATCTGCAGGCATCCTGAGGTCATAAGCAGTATTTTTTGTAGTAGCGAAGAACAGGAAACAAAGTAGACTCCCATCAGATTGGGAACAGGTAAACTAAAGGTGGTGCCTAAGTATAGAATATTTCCTTACTGAGAGAAATGAGGGATGTGAATATAATTGGGGTCCAAAGTGTACCTCCCTGCAGGGAGAAACTTAGGCCTTGGGATCTTTTTCCCTCTGAAGAAAGGACCCTTGTCCTTTGTCCTCGGCATTATTCTTTTCCATTTTAGGTAAAGGGATTGGAACCTCCAATCTTGTGGATTTCAAAAGGTCAAGAGAGTACTCCAACTTTCTAGAAATGTAGCAAGTATAGCACCAGTGTCCCAAGGAGCAAGAAATTACCTTTTCTGGATTCAGGCCAATGGCAGCTGGGACAAGATTTCATCCAACATTCATGCTTCATCTGGATGTGAACTTGAGGTGACCAATGTTATATAGGAATGGAAATAAGTTGATGTCCCTGGCACATGAAGCTACAAATCTATTATATATCATTTGTTATTCCTTTTAAATAGATAATAATGTTAACATGTAACTTCCTTTTTTTTCCTGTTTTTCCCCTCCAACCCCCCACCCTAGAGATGGCTTCCATTAGATGCAAACGTGTGTGTACATATGTAAAATCATTCTATATATACTTCTATTTATCAATTCTTTCCCTGGATGTAGATAGTGTCTTCCTTCCTAGGTCCTTTGTAGTTAATTTGTATATTAATAGTAGTCCTAAGGTACTAAGAGGAAAGGTCCATATATTTGTTCTTGCTACATTTTTGAAGTCATTATGCATTTGTAGAAACTAATTGATGTTAAGGAGTCAAAGACATCTGGAGTGCTAGTCACTGATGTCTAACAATGGAAGAAACACGGTGGGGGCTCAAGCCAATGACAATAAAGAAGAGACATCCACAAAACTCTCAGTGTAACCCAGAAGCCAGAGGGGCAGATGTAGTTGGCCTGGCTCTAGCAAAGTGGACCAGAGCATGCTTACTACATGAAGAGTATAGCAAAACATGGGAATCCTTATAGGAATTGATAAAAAGTGAATTAAACTCTTGGCTGTGGCCAAACAGAAAAAAATTAATCCTCCTTCTCTATGACTTTCAAATACTTGGAAACAACCAACAGCTGAAAACCTTCAAAGTCATTGTTTCTATATTCACTCAGCTTAGCTCAATTAGATAAATTACAAGTATTAGAGAGGAAGAAACCTTATAAAAGTCACTCAAGTTCAACACTCTCATTTTACTGATGAGGAAATGGAAAGGAAAGTGTTGTGATCTTGCCCAAGATCTCACAGAAAGTTTTTTTGTTTATTTCATTTTAGTTTTATATATTCTATGACATTATATGATCCAACTTGTTAGGAAGTTAGCTAACAGATTTAAAACATGACACAGAAGGTATAGCAATTGCCTTGAACTTTTTTTTATCATGACTGAAGTTTCATTTATCAAAAAACAAATGTAAAGGAAAGTCTCTGTAGTTGCCATCCATATTTAATGGGATAAAGGAGAGCTATTTACCACTAGAATCTGTGTGCTTGTATGTGTGTATGTATGTGTGTTTCCAGAACTGGGAAGGAATTAAGTCAGGGAGCCATAAGTACATTTGGAAAGAGAGACTGGCACTTTTGGGCAAGGGAAGTACCAGATGCCAGGTTCCTGAAGCAGTTGTAGGAGCTGATGGGAAAGGGAGAGAATGAATGGAGGGAAACTGGAAAGAATGAAAGGGACTGAGTCTTCTTTCTTTTTTTTAATCTTCAAGTAGAGAATCACAGGACTCCAAACTGGCTGAAGAATATTATAAATAAATCACTCAGAGGATGGACAGGAAGTAAAGTTAGAGAGAAGAGAGTAATGAGGGTGGAAGGGAGTTGGACAGAGCCAAAGGAAGGTCAGAGATTCCATTCTTCCCATATCATACTGGTATCTCCCCAAAGGGGAGAACCAAATATATTCAGAAGTAATAGTTATCTTTGCCACATCTGCTACTTTCCTTACCTATAATGTACAGGTCACTCCAAAGGTCTTCCAGTATTAGAAATAACAACCCATGTTTTCATGGCACTTTAAGATTTACAGTGCTCTTCATATAAGCCAATGAAGTAGGTAACGTAATCATAATTAAGTCCATTTCAAATGTTTGTGTCTGGATAAATTACTCAGTCAAAAAGCATTTATTAATTACCTACTGTATGCTAGGCACTATGCCAGGCTCTGGAGACACAAGGAGTTCTCAGTAGTTCTTAGGCTCTGTCAGGAAAAATAGTAAGACAGAAGGTAAGGCTCCAAGGACCTTAGAGAAAAGTGGTAGGGTAGATGGTGCCCACTCAAGAGGGTAATGGGTTAAAAAAAATCAGTGTGAGATGAGTCTCTGGGATACTTACAGATGATGTAGGAAAGGGAGGAGTTAATAACCAGCTAACAGTGGGAATGTTGTGTCTGGTAGGAAGCAGGTAGTGGGGCAATGAAAGTTGGAAGTAAAGTATATGTAGGAAACAGCTGAACAAATTGTGGTACCAGGATATAATAGAATATTGCTGCAACATGAGAGATGATGAGCATGAAGAATTTAGACATGTATAGGGAGACTAGATCTATACCCCAAAGAGATCTAAAAACGAGCAAAAAGACCTTTAATTCCTTGCTTTTTGCTGGTACGAAAAACATATGCTAGAAATATTTTTGTATATATGGGTACCAATACACCATTCTACCAAAAATGCATTAAGGTGCCTGTTTTCCCACAGTGCCTACAATATTTGTCCAAAATAATGTATAAAAAATATACTTAGCATTCTTTTTTATAGAAGCAAAGAACTAAAAATTGAAGGGAATACCCCATCAGTTGAAGAATGACTGCACAAATTATGGCATATGAATGTAATAGAATACTATTGTGCCATAAGAAATGATGAAAGGTACAGTGTTAGAGAAACTTGGAAATGCTACTGCTGAGTGAAGTTACACAGAGCCAAGAGAATGATACACACAATGACCACAACAACATAAATTAAAATAACAGCTGCAAAGAAACTCAACATGGAGTAATCCCTGAAGAAGAGATGAGAAAATGTATCTGCCTCCTTTTTTTTAAGATATGAGGGACCATGGGTGTGAGATATTGCGTAATTCTGTCAGGCTCATGATATATTGGTTAGTTTTGCTGAACTGCTGGTTAATAATAGTAATAAAAGTAACAGATCTATGTATAATTTTAAAAATTTAATTGTCTTTAATGAACAAAACAACCATTCTTTTTTCTCACTTCCTCCTCGCCAATGAACCAAAAAAACCCTTCCAATAAATATACATAATGATGCAAAACAAATTCCCTCACTGACCATCTCCAAAACAACAATGTTTCATTCTGTAGCCTGATTCCATCACCCCTCTGTCAAGAGGCAGGTAGTGCATTTCATCCTTGGTCCTCTGGAAGCGTGGCTAGTTTTTAAACCTTTCAAAGTTCTTTGCCTTTACAATGTTGCTGTTTCTCTTAGGGTTCTCCTGGTGCTGGTCAATTCACACTGCACCAGTTCATACAGGTATGTTTAAGTTTCTCTAAAATCATCCTTTTCATTATTTCTTATGACAGATATTTTTATATAGATAGGTACCAATATGCAGCTCTATCAACAATACATTAATGTACCTGTTTTCCCACAATGTCTACAATATTTGTCACTTTTCTTTTTCATCAACTTTATCCATCTGATGGGTATACAGTAGAATCTCAGAATTATTTTAATTTAGATTTGTCTGATTACTAGCGATCTGGAAGATTTTCCATATTGCTATGGGTAGGTTGAATTTCACATAAAAGCAAATCTAAATAATTGGAGAAATATTAAGTGTTCATAAGTAGACCAAGACAATATAAGAAAAAAGACAATCCTACCTAAATTAATTTCTTTAGTATAACACCAATAAAAAGCTACCAATGGATTACTTTAAAGAACTAAAATTATAATAATTTAAAATAATAATGTAAATATTTATCTGTAAGAACAAAAGTCCCAAGAGAAATAATTTTTAAAAGGTAAGAAAAAAGATACCAGGTATCAAACTACCTTGCAAAGCCATAGTAATCCAAGTAAGTTGGTACTAGTTAAGAAACAGAGAGGTCACTGAAGGAGACAGTGATTACACCACACACAAAAGTAAACAGTAGCCTAGTGTCTAATAAACCCAACGTCTCCAGTTAGTGGGAAGGGAATGGGAGGAGAATTACTATTCAACAAAATCTTTTGGGAAAACTAGAAACAATCTGAGAGAAATTAGGTCAACTTCTCACACCAAAAACTAAGATGAACTTCAAATGGATACATGACTTAGACATATAGGGTGATAGACATAAACAAATTAGAGGAAGATATTAACTTTCAGATCTATGGATAGGGGAATAATTCATGACCAAACATGGGACAAAACTTTTATTAGATAAAATTAATTTTTAACCCAAACAAAATCAATGCGGATAAGATTAAAAGCAAAACAGGTAACTGGAAGGGGAGATCTTTATAGCAAGTTTCTCTGATAAATTCTCATTTCAAGATATATATAAAATGATCCAAATTTACAAGAATAAGATTCATTTGATAAATGGTCAAAGGATATGAAAAGGCAGTTTTCTAAGGAAGAAATCAAAACTATCAATAGTCATAGATAATCCTTTTAAAAGGATTTATAAAGTGTTTCATATACTTCCTTTCACTGGTTCATCACAACAAGGTTGTAAGACAAATGCTCTTATTACTCCCTTTTAATAGTTGAGGAAACTGGAGTTTTGAGAGTCACTGTCACAGAGCTAGTATACAAGGTAATATTTGCTAAATCACAATATTGACAGGTGGAAGAGACATTCGGTCCAATACAAAAGTAATCCACACTAAATACACTTGACAAATATCTATTTGAACTTCAAACAAGGGTAACCCACTGCCTCTTCAGGTAGCCAACTCTACTATTGAACTGCTCTAATTGTTAGGAATTTTTTTTCCTAAAGTCAAACCTAAATTTGCCTCTATGATTTATGTCTATTATCCTTGACTCAAATGACCTTTTCCACTGCACCTTGCTGCCTTTAGGCAAAGGGAAGACACACGATGAACTAAGATGGTGGATACCAGATGACCAAGTTGGACTAATTACAATGAGAGACTTGTGTGGCTGCATAAGGGTTAACAATCACCAAAGGAATCCATGAAATAGCCCTTAAGATATTTCTATACCTTCTTCCAAATACTAAGGACAGCAGAAGAAAATACTTTTATGGAGAATGTAATACTCATCACACAGCAAAGGGTCACACTTGCTTAAGTTATAACTGGGAAGGTCTTCTGATAACAGTTACTCATCTGTAGTTTTTCAAATGAGATCAATTACCTAACATAAGTCAAGCATTTTTCAAACCTTAAAATGTTACATAGAGGTTCCTATTGTTGATACTGTTATTTCAATAGCCTTTGGAGTGAATCATAGGTAGCTAGATGGCAAAGTGGTTAGAGCATTGGGCTTAGAGTCAGGAAGACTTATCTTCATAAGTTCAAGTCCACCCTCAGACATTTACTGTGTGACCCTGGGCAAGTTACTTTAACCTCTATATGCCTCAGTTTCCTCATCTGTAAAATGAGTTGGAGAAGGAAATGGCACACCACCCCAACATCTTTACTAAGAAAATCCCTGATGGGGTCATGAAAAATCAGACGCAGCTTACAAAACAACTGAGCGACAATGACAAATTTGCCTACAACAGGTGATTATTTTTTTGTGTGGATGAAGGCAGGAGTTCAGCACTCTTTTGAAAAGCATTCCAAAAAGGACTGGCTGCAAGTGAGCCCTGTTTCAAAGAGGGTCTTTCTCCCTCTACATAGCCCTTTTCTCTCTTCAAAGTACCAAATTTTTTTTTAAAATGTTGCTTCTATAAAACTCATAGCAGAAATGAATAGCTGCTGTGTGATAAGAAACACAGTTAAGTGTTCCAACATAAGACTTAAAGAATAAATAGCACTTGTCTGTGTTTTTTGAGCAACTTCTGAATGTTGATAAGGACAATATAAGACTTAGTCATCCCGGGGTAAATTATTACTCTATTTTTTAATTATGATTTGTCTTTAAATATGTCATACCAATATACTGAACTGCTTTGGGGAACTTAGATTTCCATAGAAGACACCAACCTACCAATAGCAGGGCTCACTTGTAGCTCACACAGGGCAAGATGCTTAACTTAAGACACCCAGAAAATGGATAAGGATTGTAGATTTCAAGCTGGAAGGTACCTTAGAGGCCATGTACTCCACCTCCATTTTACAAATGAGAAAATTGAGAGCTAGATAGGGAAAAAAGATTCAGAATTTAACTGGATCTCCAAAAGAACAGGGTCATCATTAATCTGGCCAATGCAGAGGGATTCCCAAGTGTGCCAAGCTGTGGGCGAAGTGATCTTGAGTCCTCAGTTAGAAGGACAGAAAGGTAGCTTGGGAACAGCAAATAGAGCTGGGTGTTTTATAGGGAGGGATAGGATTGTCCTTCATTGTGCCTAATTGATTTACCCTTTTTAACAACCTTAGTAAATAGGCCCCATTAATGATAGACAGCAAAAAACATTCATTAAAGAAGATTCAAGATATGGAGAGTTCAGAAAAAGAGAAAGAAAAGGAAATATAAGCAGAAGAAGGAAAGTATTTAAAAGAAGAATGACTAGACTCCCCCTCCCAAACCCTGACAGTTTTCAGACCAAGACTTCTTAGACCTCTAAGTCTGTGATTTTCTGAACTTAATGTTTATTTCCATCACATACAGTATAATCTAGTAACACATTAACATCCTAGAGTATGAAGTCTTAGTCTATCTCTTTTGTTTTACAGATGAGGAAACTGAGGCTGAAATCAGGTAAGTGATTTGCCCAATATCACACAGTTAATAAGTATCTGGGATAAGATATGAACTTAGGTCTTCCAGACTCATGAGAAACCTAGAGTTTGGTCTACTATTCATCAGCAGCTTCTCTTTTCTACAGTAATAGCATCAAACTCAAAAAAATGCTAATCATTGCATAAAGATACCTGTGGCCACAGACTGGTTTAGTTTTAAAATGTAATATTATCTACATTTTATTGCACTTTTATTTGTTTTGTTAAATTTTTACCCAACACATTTTAATCTGGTTCCAGCAGCACTCCAGAGTATGTGTATGATTTTGGAGTGTGTTTGGCCTCAGAGGTCTCTTTGATGCTTCTGGTCTATAGGACATTTTAAACAATTTATTTGTGTCCAAGTCTTATTTTCCTCATAGAAGGTGTCACTGCAAGCTAAACCAGAGACTGGCACCTTTTAAAGCCTAGTCACTTGTAGAACTTACCCAGAACTGAGAAGAGACATGGATCCCAGCACTGCAAAGACTTTTATATCAGATTTTATTTACCACAAAAGATAATGGAGCAGAGAATTGTGGGAAGATGGTGAAATAAGGCAGGAAATTACCTGGATCTCCCAAATTCCCATTCAAATAACTTAAAATAATGTCTCAAATTGAATTTTAGAGGGCAGATAAAAAAATTGAAGTAAAGTAGTCATCCAGCCTAAGACAATTTAGGAGGACATTAGGAAAGACCTGACCTACCAAGGTGGTGGTCTGACAAGGAGTAAAATGCAGATACAACACATCCACAAACAGGAAGCCTTAGAGGTAGCTGTATCAACAGCAGTCAAACTTAAGAAACTTTTACCCCCATGGAAGGGAAGAAGAGGGAGTCACAGGAATCAGGGGAAGATTGGAGGTGCCCTCTGTAGGTGTGGATGTAGGGCTGAGGCTTATGGACCAGACACAATGGCAGACTGAGGCTACAGAAGGGAGTAGGCCCTGCTCATGGTTCCAGGACAGAGAGCACTGACTGTGGTCACGTGCAGGAGAGTAGAGTCCCTGGTTTCAGTTCCAGGGCATTTGGGCAGAAGAACAGAGGCTGGTAGTGCATTTTCAGGATGAAGGGGAGCAATAGTATTTGTAATGGCAATGGTTTGGGGGTCCTAGATGTGGCTCAAGAGTAAGGAAGAGTACTGAGGTAGTTCATAAAACAAGACATGAGCCAGAGGATCAGTGACCACAGCTGGCCTTGGATCACAACGTATTGGAAGAACTAAAAAGTCAAAGAACTCAGAAAGAGCTCTGAAAACAACAGCATGAAAAACCAGAAACCTGAGACCTTATTCCCTATACCCTGGAGCAGAACCTGACTCTAGTATAAAATTCACAGTCAAGAAATAGGCCACTAAAAATGAGTAATAAACAAAGAAAGAATCTGACTATAGATAGTTACTGTGGTGATAGAGAAGCTCAGGGTTCAAACTCAGAAGAAGGCAATGAAGTCAAAACAGGGGGGCAAAGCCAAGATGGTGGAGAAGAAGGACTGGGCTGCTGTAGCTCTCCCCCTATAGCCCATAAAATACCTGTAAAAAATGACTCTAAACAAATTATAGAGCAGCAGAAGCCACAAAGTGACAGAGTGAAAGAGATTTCCAGCCCAAGACAGCCTGGAAGGCCTACAGCAAGGGTCAGTACTATTGCACTAGTCCCAGAGCAGAATGCAACACAAGGAACAGAACCTAACCTTAGCTGTGCAGTGCAGGGACAGGACCAGAGCAGGCGTCAGGGCATGGAATCACAGGCAACAGCTGCAGTACTCAGATTTCTCAACACACAAATGCCAAAAACAGCTTCAAAGGTCAGTGAGAAAGTTCTTTCACCAGGGTAAGAAGGCAGCAGGTCTGGCCCCAGTCCCAGGGAGGCAATGGTAGCAGTGTCCATTTTTGGAGCCTTCACCCTAAAGACCCTGGGGAAATGGAGCAGCTTATCAGGGTCTCAATTCTGAGTGGAGGTCCTGGAGTGAGGAGGAACACTGCCTGGTGGAGGAGCTGGAGGCTCTGGACAGAGAATCTTACTCACAGATCCTGGGCAGAAGAGTGCTTGTGGTTGCTCCCAGTCCAGAGCATAGACCAGGAGGGGAGTAAACTCCTCTCCTTTGATTGTGCCACCTTGGAGGAACTGAGAACTTACAGGTCCTTAGAGTATACCCTTCACTTGACAAAGGACTCAAAAGTCAAGTAACTGGCTGGGAAAACACACCAAAAAAGGAGGAAAAAATAAGATTATAGAAGGCTACTTTCTTGGTGAACAGGTATTTTCTTCCATCCTTTCAGGTGAGGAAGAACTAAGCATAACATCAGATAAAGACATAAAAGATAAGGCATCTGCATCCAAAACCTTCAAAAAACATATTCAATGATCTCAGGCCATGGAAGAGCTCAAAAAGAATTCTGAAAATCAAGTAAGAGAGGTGGAGGAAAAAGTGGAAAGAGAAATAAGAGTGATGCAAGAAAATCATGAAAAGCAGGTCAACAGCTTGCTAAAGGAGACCTAAAAAAAATGTTGAAGAAAATAACAACTTTAAAAATACACTAACCCAAATGGTAAAGGAGGTTCAAAAAGCCAATGAGGAAAAAAATACTTTAAAAAGCAGAATCAGCCAAATGGAAAAGGAGGTTCAAAAGCTCACTGAAGAAAAATAGTTCTTTAAAAATTAGAATGGAGCAGTTGGAAGCTAATGACTTTATGAGAAACCAAGAAATCATAAAACAAAACCAAAAGAATGAAAAAAATACAAGATAATGTGAAATATCTGGAAAAACAACTGACCTGGAAAATAAATCCAGGAGAAGCGATTTAAAAATTATGGGATTACTTGAAAGTCATGATCAAAACAAGAGCCTACATATCATCTTTCATGAAATTATCAAGGAAAACTGCCCTGATATTCTAGAACCAGAGAGTAAAAGAAATATTGAAAGAATCCACCAATCACCTCCTGGAAGAAAACCAAAAAGAAAAACTCATAGGAATATTGTAGCCAAATTCCAGAGTTCCCAGGTCAAGGAGAAAAATATTGCAATTATCCAGAAAGAAACAATTTGAGTATTGTGGAAATATAATCAGTATAACAAAAGACCTAGCAGCTTCTAAATTAAGGGATCTCAGTTCTTGGAATTTGATATTCCAGAAGTCAAAGGAACTAGGATTAAAACCAAGAATCACCTACCCAGCAAAACTGAGTATAATACTTCAGGGGGAAAAAATAGTCATTCATTGAAAATAGAGGACTTTCAAGCTTTCTTGATGAAAAGAGCAGAGTTAAATAGAAAATTTGACTTTCAAACATAAGAATCAAGAGAAACATGAAAAGGTAAACAGGAAAGAGAAATCATAAGGGACTTACTAAAGTTGAACTGTTTACATTCCCATAAGGCAAGATAACATTTGCAATTCTTGAAACTCTTCTCAGCATTTGAGTAAGTTGGAGGGATGATACGTATATATATATATATATATATATATATACAGATGGCATACAGTGTGTTGAATAGGAAAGAATGATATCTAAAAAAAATAAAATTAAGGGATGAGAGAAATATATTGGGAGGAGAAAGGGAAAAAGGGAATGGGACAAATTATCTCATAAAAGAGGCAAGAAAAAGTTTTTTCAGTGGAAAGGAAGGGGGTGGAGGTGAGAGGAAAAAAGTGAAGCTTACTCTCATCACATTTGCCTTAAGGAGGGAATAACATGCACACTCAATATGGTATGAAAATTTGTCTTACATTACAGAAAAGTAGGGGAGAAGGGGATAAGTAGGATGTGAGGGGATGATAGAAAGGAGGACAAATGGGAGGAGGAAGTAAACACTTTTGGGGAGGGACAAGGTCAAAAGAGAGAATAGAATAAATGGAGGGTAGGATAGGATGGAGGGAAATATGGTTAGTCTTTCACAATATGCTATTACAGAAATCTTTTGCATAACTATATATATATAGTCTATATTGAATTGCCTGCCTTCTCAGTGGGGATCAGTGGGGAGGGAGGAAGGAAGAGGAGTTGGAACTCAAAGATTTTGGAATGTATGTTAAGAATGGTTTTTGCATGCAACTGGGAAATAAGAAATACAGGTAATAAGGTATAGAAATCTATCTTGTCCTACAAGAAAAGGAAGAAGATGGGGATAAGAGAAGGGAGGGGGTATGATAGAAGGGAGGGCAGGTTGGGGGAAGGTGTAATCAGAATGCAGTGGGGGAGGGGAGAAGGAGAAAAAAATTGGAACTCAAAATCTTGTGAAAATGAATATTGAAAACTAAAAATAAATAGGTAAATAAATGAATGAAGAAAGAAAAGAAAAGAATTTTAAAAATTTTAATTTTTTAATTAGAAATAAGAAACCAATAAAGCCAATGCAAACTAAAAAGAAAAGAAGTTAAAACAGCCACTTGCAAAGCTAAGATATAAATGGATTTTTCCTTAAGATGATAAGAAGCATCTACTAAAACTATAAGAAAGTATTATCTATAATAGGAATGAGCCAGAAATCTTCCCATTAATATCAAAAGTGAAACAAGATGGTGGAGCTATGAGCTTATCCAACCATTTTGGAGAGCAATCTGGAACTATGCCCAAAGGGCTACAAAATGTGCATACTCTTTGACCCAGAAATGCAGCTTGTAAGACTGTAACTCCAAGATATCATAAAAATGGGAAAGTGTCCCACATGTACAAAAAATTTATAGCAACTCTCTTTGTGATGGCCAAAAACTGGAAATCAAGGCAATACCCATCAATTGGGGAATGGCTAAATAAATTGTGGTATATGAATGTAATGGAATACTATTGTGCTATAAGAAATGATTAACTTCAGAGAGGCCTGGAAAGACTTATATGAACTGTTGCTGAGTGAAAGGAGCAGAACCAGGAGAACTTTGTACACAGCAACAACCATGGTGTTTGAGGAATTTTTCTGGTAGATGTAGTACTTCATTGCAATGCAAGGACTTAAAAAATTCCCAATGGTCTCTTGAGGCAAATGCCTCTACATCCAGAGAAAGAACTACAGAATTCAATCACAGAATGAAGCAGACCATTTTCTTTTGTATTATGTTTTGTTTTGTTTTGTTTTATGATTTCTCCCATTCGTTTTAATTCTTCTATGCAACATGACTAAGGTAAAAATGTATTTAATAGGAATGTATGTGTAGAACCTATATAAAATTGTATGTCATCTCAGGAAGAGAGAGTAAGGGAAAGGGAAAAAATCTAAAATATATGGAAGTGATTGTAGGACACTGAAAACAAATAAAATAGTTTTAAAATTTAGAAAATTTTAAAAACAGTGAAACAAGGATGCTCATCATCACCAATATTATTCAACATTGCACTAGAAATGTTAACAAGAAAAAGAAATTGATGGCATCAGAATCGGCAATGAGGAAATTGATGGCATCAGAATCAGCAATGAGGAAATACAACTATCACTTTTTGCAGATGATATGATATTATTCTTGGAAAATCCTGAGATTCAATTAAATACTTAGTTAAAACAATTAATGAGTTTAACAAACTAGTAAGTATAAAACAAAACCACATAAATCATCAGCATTTCTATGTATCACCAAAAAAAAGCCCTTCAAGAAGTAGTAAGAAGGATTTCATTTAAAATCACAATAGACAGTATAAAATATCTGGGATTATATCTGCTGAAACAAACCAAGAACCACATAAACATCACTTTTTATACAAATGAAGTCAGATTTAAATAATTGGAGATATATTCATTGTTATGAGTAGACTGTTCCAGTATAATAAGTTCTAATTCTACCCTCAACTGATTTACTTATTCAGTGCCATCCCAATTAAACTATCAAAAAATATTTTATTGAGCCAGAAGAAGTCATGACAACATTCATTTGGAAGAACAAAAGGTCAATAATATGAAAGCAATTAATGAAAAAAAAAAAAGAGGGAGGTCTATCAGTACCAGTTCTTAAACTGTACTATTTAAGGCAGTAATTATATGGTACTGACTATCTACCTGGCTAAGAAATAGAGTGGATTAGAGGAATAGAGTAGTAATACACAGTAGTACATGATTGTAAAAACCTTGTGTCTGATAAATGTAAAAATCTAAGTTTTGGGGATAAAAATTTACTATTTGGAAAAATTGCTAGGAAAGTTGAAAATCAATCTGGAAGAAATTAGGTATAAGTCAATGTCTTACACCATTTACCAAGATACGGTCAAAACAGATAAATGACCTAGACATAAAAGAAGACATGATAAGTAAATTAAAAGAGTATGGATAGGAAAAGAATTTATCAATAAACAAGAAATAAAGAGTTTTGTGGGATATAAAATGGATCATTTTGATTACATTAAATTAAAAGGGTTTAGTATAAATAAAATCAATGTAGCTAAGATTAGAAGGAAAGCAGAAGATTGGGGGAGTCGATTTTACAGACAGTTTCTTAGATAAAGGCCTCATATGTCAAATATATAGAGAACTAAGTCAAATTTATAAGAATATGAGTCATTCCCCCAATGGATAAATAGTAAAAGGATGGGAACAGGCAGTTTTTGGAAGAAGAAATCAAAGTTATATATAATCATGAAAATATGCTCTAAATCGTTATTGATTAAAGAAACGCAAATTAAAACAATTGTAAGCTGCCACCTCACACAAATTGATTGACGTACCAGAAAAGGAAAATGACAAATGCTTGAGGACATGAGGGCAAAATGGAATAATAATGCACCGTTGGTGGAATTGTGAACTGATCCAACCATTTTGGAGAGCAATTTGAAATTATGTCTAAAGAGTTATAAAATAGTGTATACATTTTGACCCAGCAATACCACTATTGGATCTATTTCCCAAGGTGACCAGGGAAAAAGAAAAATAATATATATGTTCTAAAATATTTATAGCAATTTTTGTAGTGACAAAGAACTGGAAATTGGGGAGATGACCATCAACTGGGGAATGGTTGAATAAGTTATGGTATATGATTGTGGTGGAATAACTAATGTGCAGTAATGACAAGCTTGTTAATTTTAGAAAATAGTGAAGAATGAAATAACCTGAACCAAGAGAACATTGTGTACAATAACAATAATATTGTTCAAAGATTATCTGTGAATGACTAAGCTATTCTGAATGATATAAACATTCAAATAAACTATGAAGGACTTATGAAAAAACTGCCATCTACCTTCAGAGAAAGAACTGATATATGAAAATATATATTCTATGGTTCTCTCTCTCTCTCTCTCTCTCTCTCTCTCTATATATATATATATATATATATATATATATATATATATGTGTGTGTATGTATACACACATATACACATACATACACACTATACAGGTACACACACATGTACACACACACATATATGTCAAATTTTGGCCTTCCCTAATGTGGGGCTGGGAAGAAGGGAGGGAGACAACTCAAAACTCAAAAATGTAACAAAAATTAATTGATTTTTTTTTGAAAAGATGATGAAGCCCCTACACTTGCACTATAGTATCAGATGTGTTCATCAAAACAGAAATTGCACTGCAAAAAAAACCCAAAGGTTAGAAAACCAGCTAGATTGATATAGAAGTACACATGGAGAAGATTTGCTGGAGGTGAAATCCTTTACAGGATCCCGGGAGATTGATCAAACTATATGAATGAAAGGAAGATAGCAAAGGCAAAGAAAAATTTCAAACTTTATTACTCAAAAAATGGCAACTAAGGAAGTATTAGTTACTGCCAACTCCATATATCTATTTCCCACTTATATTCAATTTTATGAGAATAATATGTGCACATATATACATGTGTGTATGTATGTGTGAGCATGTGTGTACATATTCACACATACATATATATATATGGCAACCTTGTTGAGGATATCAGAAGGGAGGAGGAAGGTTTTCAGAAACAATGTTTCTCAATTAAATGCATCTTTATCATCAGGAAACTGGCTGAAATATATAGAAAATACTAGATCTCATTGAGCTCATTGTGTGTCTTGACTATAGAAAGAGGTTTGATGCAGCAGAGATAAATGCTACCTTAAGGGTTCTCCTTTAATGAAGTGTCACTCACAAATATGTCAAAATTATACAAGATTCATTAAAGATAGTATCATGGAGATAACCTTGCTCCAATGATACTCTAGAGAGTAATATCAAGTGAGGGATAAGAAAGGAAGACATATGCTCACCAAAGCTGTTCACCACCAACAGAGAAGATCCAGTCCAAGTCAAAAAAGAATTCACATGGATGATGAAGTCTTCCAGAGACTCCTGTTTGCAGATGACACTGTGCTTGTTAGAGCAATCCCTGGAACACTGAAGCCTCCTAAATGAGATCTATAATCACTCTTCAGAGTTTAGCCTAACCATCCATGGAAGAAAAATGAAGTGGGTTAAAAAAATGAAAGAAAGATTTAAAAAGCACTTATTAAGCATTTACTATGTGCTGAGGACTAAGGTTACAAATACAAAATTGAAGATAGTCTCTGCCCTCTAGACAATGCACATAGTAGAGTGGTGACCAGGAAAGAGCTGAAAATTATGGGGAAGGTGAAAGGAGCCATAGGGGTGTAAATTGGCACATCTCATTCAGGAAGGTTTCAACTTCCCGTGGAACTATAGGGCCATCCTATAGATGAGGGGAGGAGTACAAGATGGGAGGGTGTATAGCAAGTGCAAGTATGGAGTCAGGAAAAACTAAGTTCAATTCCAGTCTCAGACACTTACTACTGTGGGACCCTGGGCAAGTCACTTAACCATTGTCTGTCTCAGTTTCCTCAGTAGTACAATCAGGATGACAGTAATACCTACCTCATCAAATTATATTGAGAATCAAATGAGATAATATTTTTTAAGTTCTTGGCATAGTACCTCGCACAAAGAAGGTGTTTAATAAATGCTTATTCTCTCCTATCTTGTAAACGTGTGCGTACACTCACAGAAATGTGTGTGTGTATATACGTGTGTATGTGTATATATGTGTGTGTTTGTATATGTATACATATATATGTGTGTGTGTGTGTGTGTGTGTGTGTGTGTGTGTGTGAGGGGGCACAGAATTGAACAGGAGGAAGAAAGGGGGTTTGATTGCTTTAGAAAATTGCCCATTTCTTTTAAAGACCCCAATCTTCTTTCTAAAGAGAAAACCCACCTTTTTAACAGTAATATCCTTCTAGTGATGCTGCATGCTTAAGAGTTACAGGACACTGTGGTTTCAGAAAAATTGAAACAGTCGATTATCCAAATGGTAATGGAGACACAACTGGTGAGCATGAGCAAGATAAAATACCTTATAACCAAGGAACTGCATCGGTGAAGTGATACAAAGCTTGTCATCGAAGAAATGTATGGGCAAAGAAGAAAGTGGGCTGCACTCATAATGAGAGTTAGGTATAGCCCACATGCTGCACTGGTCTCATAATATCAGGGGCAAACCAGGAAGGTTTTCTTACATGGATGAGTCCTCTATGGTGAATCTATTCTCTAAGGACATGGAAAAGGGTTACACAAAATGGCAGCCATGGATGGTTCCTAATCTTTGTGGTTGCAGATATAATTAACATCAATAAGACCACAGATCCATTCTTAATTCTATTTGAGTACATTTTTAGATATTTGAAAAGGAGGATTTCACCACTTCAAGAAATATTTTGTATAAATGCAGAGTTCCCAAACTCATAATAGCTAAGAATTACTAAGCTAATTAAAGGATAATCTTTAACTATTCAATATGAGATATAGTACCTTTTATACTGGGAGAATAATTGACTTGGTTGCCAAGGGAATGTTCTTCTAATTAGAAGATAAGCCATGAGCTACCCTGTAACCTCCTGATTATATTTAAATAAAGGACAGAGTATCTGGCAAGAATATTCTTTTGGCTGTAAAGGAAACGAAACCCATGAGGGGAAAAAAGGTCTTTTTGGGGGAAAAAAATGATACCAAGAAGAAATGAGAGCAGAAAGCACTCAAAGAAAAATTAGGCCCCCTAGAGTAATTAATACTTACCTTTGATAAAATGATCAGCAAACTAGTTAACCACTTTTTTGACTCCTGAAGTAAGTGAGTTTAGTTTTAAAACTACAAATCATGCTAACAGGAATATAGACCAGAAGGCTTCTGACCTTAAGAAGAAATTTTGGATGAATGAAAGAAAGGAAGTAGTAATTGATAACAGCCTGAGCAAAGTAGTTAACTTGTAGCTAGTTATTTAAATTTCTTTAAATCTTTTTCTATGTTGTATACATAACACTTACAGATCATTAAAAATAATAGTGCAGTGACCCAGAGTTAAAGATAATTTAAAGAAAATGTATAATCAACTGAATTTTTTGCTCATCTACACTTTGTCAATTATCCTTCCTTACAGAAAGCTTAAATGTTCTACAGCCAAATACAAGGCAATAATGTTCAACTTGGTGACAGCCATCCAGATTTCGGTCTTCGTGTGTAGGAGGATATAAACAATCTCACTAAGGCTCTGCTTATAAAACTCATACCTAGCTACGGATAGCATTTGTTGTTGTTCAGTCATTTTCAGCCATGTATGACTCATCATGATCCCATTTGAAGTTTTTTTTGGCAAAGATACTGCAGTGGTTTGCCATCGTCTTCTCTAGCTCTCCAGATGAGGAAATTGAGGCAAATAGAGGTTGTGACTTGCCTAGGGTCACATAGCTAGTGAGTTTCTGAGGTGAGATTAAGCTCAGGAAGACTCATCTTCCTGACTCCAGGCTCAGTACTCTAACCACTTTGCCGCCTAGCTGTCCCAGTTAGTGACCCAATACCTTAAGTTAACCAAATCCCCATGATAGAATGCATGGTTGTTTTCCTTAAATTGGAGGTTCTGGGGGAAACCAAAGGATCAGAAGGTGAGACCTCAGAGGCAAAGAGTACTTCCAATGAGAGAGCTATTCCAGGGACGGAAAGTCATGTGGAGAGAAATCAGCAGCATGTTTAGGGTTATGAATTCTAAGATGACCATACTTTTCATATGATGGTTCCCAGAAGTAGGTTCAGAATTTTGCTAACATAATTGGTAGTGAAGGTAATTTCAGACTTGCCCACCAGTGTCTGCATCCTGTACTCGTAACTTTATAGACAATAAGCTTTCACTTTTACGCCACTTCCACTTTTGTCCTGATACTGTATCAGAAAGATTTTGAAAAAAAACAAAAGAAAACATTGTTTCTAACAATTTCTCAAACATCTGGATTTGTTGTTAGATATTTTCACTGGGACCCAAATTTCTCTAAAAATTGGTCTTTGTTGAGGCTTAGTATAATAATGCCTGTGTCAGCATGCTCCAGGTAAATAATGCTGCTTCATCCTTTTCTAGGTCAACCTTTTAAACAACTAATATGGATGATTACAAGGATTCCCTCAGCAATTTATAATAATAGGGCAATTTGATTTCTTATTAATTGATTTTTGGTTTTCTGACCTGTCTGGCCAAAAGTAAAAAGGATGCACACAAATTTTCTTTCCTGCAATGCTAATTTACAAAATGCTAATTCAACCCTAGAGTCCCAGAATTAGGAAGAGGATGGAGGAAATAGTCTCTGGATATTCAATTCTGCTTTGTATGTGGGATCCAAGTTTGACTAAGGTGTTTCCACAGTAGAACCCATTTGGTTAAGTGAGAATGTTTGCTCAAGAGCTAGAATATTCATACCACTGTAGGAAATGGCATGTGAATTTAATATATACACCTTTATTAAGCACCTATTGCATACAAGGAATTGTGCTAAATACCAAACACACAGAGATAAATATTGAAATAGTCCCTGCTCTCTAAGGGCTTACCATTCTACAGGGAGGAAATATACATAGCTAAGTAGATATAAAGTCTGTACACAAAGGGTAAACCACAGCAATATCCAAAGTGATTTCAGTATAAAGAAGGGAGGCCTTCTTTATAATAACCCAGGGAAACAGAAATTCTATCTTGTGTAGAATGTGGTATCTGAACTGAAGGAAGTTAGAGAGTCTATGAGTCTCCACATGTCATTTTAGACACGTGGAATCATTCATGCAAAGGCAGGGAGACAAGAGATGGAACCTCATGTCAGGGAACAGCTAACAGGCTATGTTTTCATGGCTAGGTTGCCAATTTGGGGAATGATGCTCTCTGTAAAACAAAATATTGACACCAACATGGAAATGACCGTGTAAATGAGCCAAGTGTTGATGTGTTTACTGAGAACTGCTGTTCAAGAGAAACTGGCCCAGAGCCCATTCTGACAGAGGCTCAGTCACAGTCAGGCACATCAGGAGTAGGTTAAGTCAATAGAAGAAAGTCTCCTACAAAGAGTGACCCCCCGAGTGTCACATTCACCAAAGTCCATATCCTGGAAATGTCACCAACTTCCTTGAAGGTAATCACTGCAGGTCTTTGCCCAAGGGACCCCCTAAACTGGCACACAAGCCAGCACCCTCTCCAGTTGGCCCAAAAGGTATTCCAAATAGCTATGGGCAAGGGTGGAAGGGAGCTATTTGCAGGAACCTTCCTCTGATAGTTTTGCAGTAATGCCATTTTCTTCCTCTCCCTCACCAAACCCATCCCTTCAATTTAGGGAGTGTTATTGAAGGAAGGGGACCTTCAGGGGTCCCAAGACAGACTCAGCAGGTACCCCCAGTACAGAAAAGCAGACCTGGAGAGCACTATTCACATTTCCCATCATCATCAACCGCTCTCTCGATTTTCCCTCTAGTCAGGAAAACCATCTTCTGACTCCCATTGAACCCTGGCGCAAGCAGTCTCCCTGCAGCCCTCACTGCTATGTAAAATGCTGTAGAGAGGATATAAGCTGTATAAAATCTTGATAGAACAAAATAAAATGTGCACCAATGTGCATCTGATAGATGCAGCAATTGATTTGTGGATTAGGTTTTTATTTTCAGCCCATTGAAAAGAAATAATGTATGGAGGCAATCTAGTACTAAGCATTTTAGAAAATCTATTTGAGATCATTTCAGCCGAAGCTCTGGCAGTTTGTCATAAGAGGGGAGGAGAGCAAAGGATAATTGTCTGCAGTCTAGTAAAACACAGAATAACTGCCATCACACTTGAGTGAGCTTATAGCCAGCCTGTCCCAGGGCCTCCAGAAGATAGAGCAGTTAATGTTCCCTTTTATTTCAGAGGTTATGTCACTTGTATCGCAGATTTATACCATGATACAGCAATTTCATCCAAACAGATGGATAATGATGTCAAAGGCAGAAACCCTGTTTTTATTGAGTTTTGCAAAGATTGCTCAGATAGCTGCTTCAATTGAAAAGCCCCAGCAGTACTTCAGCTCTTAATCTTTGTAATCTCAGTGGTATTAAATTTCATCATTTTTGTTTGAAGGAGGAAAATTCTGCAGTAATGGCTTCCTAATAGGAAACACAGAGGCTACAAAGCTAGGGGCTCTCCATGCAGTGGTTCCATAAGCACTGCTGATTTATAGGGCTGTTTATGACAGAAAGGAAAATTATCTTCTGCAGGTATAAATCAGGTAAAGAGTAGGAAATTGAACTTAGATATCATCTTGTCAGATGCTTAACGTTCTTCCTCCTGTCACTTTGGATAGGCCCAATTTGTAGAATACTGCAGAGGTAAAGGAAGACAATTAACAGTGACAGGATAGTAATAGATGAAGCTATAAAACCAACCTGCTGGTGCTGGATGCTATGTATGATTTTAAGATGAAGTAGTGCCCAAAGTATATATTAGCTCAAACCAACCATTTCCTGTGTTCAGCAATACCCAGCGAGGCACTTGTTTGTCACTTTCATGGAGATCTACATACTCCAGTTTACATATTAATGAACCTATAACATCTCACCTTTCCTGAAAGTCAAAGGCATTCTCTGCTGCAGCTTATTTGTTGTTTACTTATCAAAAACACTGGGATTATTTGCTTAAAGAGGTTTCTCATTAAGGTGATCACATTCCTGGCAAGCACCCAGAGAATAGATGAGGATGTTTTTAAAAAGAAAAAAAAAATGATCCAGCCTTTGTAGAATGGGGAGGGAGTGGAGGAGGGTGTGAAGAAAGGGTGAGAAGCTGCAATTGGGTGATGACATTAGCATTTTCCCAAATGTATCCTCTGAGGGCATCTGCTCTGAAACACTCCGGCAAAGCTAAAAGAACAGCCCCACTTGAGAGTTTTGCAGGCTATTAAGACTAGATGGCTTTAAACTAAGGAAAGAACTCTGTCCTTGGAAATTTAGTCAACAGGAGAAATCTGAAGGAGCCAGAAATAACATTACAGGGAAAATAAATAACAAGCTTTGGGAAAATCATCACTCTGAAGTCTTGGGGCCAGTGTCATAGGAGGGAAGGGAGAACTTGAATCATCAAGAGTAAAATTCTCAGGAGACCAGAAGTCAGAGCCAAAGGAATCACTGACAGGCAGGACAGTTTTGAAAGTTGCATGTTGAATTTATTATATACTTAGAAAAGCAAATTCTACATAACAGAGAATCACAGTGTTGTGTACAAATCCTTTCTTGTGTTCTACTATGTATGTTTAATGTTTAGAATCAAAGTGTAAATAATTTTAAATAAAAATATTTAAAAATTAAAGAAGAGAGTATTGGTGGTGGTCCCAGTTTGAAATATCTTATTTCTTTTACTTTTTTCTTTTCTTTTTTTTCTTTAATCAAACCTCTCAGAATGTTTTGCATGACAGGGAGTTATATTTTGAGAGAGAGAGAAAGAAGGAGAAAGCACGTATCACTCCATTAGGGATTATGTCTGTCTTGATCAAGTTTCAACAGCTGGTAGCAAGGATAGAGTTGCACTGTGTGTAGTGATCAGTAAACTGAGAGTTCCCAGACAAAGCAGAAGCTAGCAGGTTAACCAATATTTCCCAATTCTCTAATAATTAACAGTAACAAAAATAGGAGTAATGAGTAAAAACAAGTTGCCTACACCAGTTGGATAAAGGTCTGCCACACAGATGAAAAGGAAAAAGAAAAAAGATTCCAAACCCTAAGATATTAAAATGCAGACCATTTTGGAGGAACATCTGTCAACTCCTACAAAGCAAGGAAAGGAGAGAAAAACCTGACTGATTATATTTGTCAAATTCCAAATCTTAGGAAATGCTTGAAAACTCTAAAGGTAGGTCCTAGGCACAGACAGCTCTGTTAAGATCCCATGCAAGCAAATGAACAAGGATATTATTTGGTTTATCTATTTTAAAAGGACTATATTTGATTCTGCCAAAATTTAGAAACTGCTATTTAGAGAAAAACTAGATCCTGAGATCTTTAGCCATTGCTCTTCAAGGAAAGAAACACAATAATTAAATATCAAGAGACTTACTTTGGAAGCTTATAGCATCTATTTCTCATTTTATAATTGCTAGCTTATTAAATATGCCCCCCCATACAGTTTTAAAATAAGGGTTATTTCAATCCAGTTTCTGGGCATCTCTTGGGAGGGGGTACATATTTTTGTCTTACTGTCTCCCAGAGTTGTCACTAGGCTGAAGTGAATGGGGATTTGCCTCAAGGAACTGACATCTAGAGTTGATGTTTCCTCCCCCATAACAGTCCCATCAGGAAGATTTTCCCTTCCAAGCACCACTGCACCCAAATTTCAAGTAGCTGACATAAAGACTACCTATGGAACAATGAAGGTAAAGACCCTGTATCCTTCCCAAACTTCAGGTGAGCTTTCCCTGACCCAGGCTCTCTTCTGAACTATGGGAGTTTTCCTGGGTTCTCTGCTTCCCCATTTCAGTGTGATGTTCTGGGATCTCCCTGTGGGGTCTTGTGTCACCAGGTCTTTGAATGAATTTACTCTGGGCGACAGAATTCCTAGTTATAACTCTACAGCACCTGATGGAAGAAGAAGCAGACAATACAGAAGGCACAAGCTGCTCCCAATACAAGCTAGCCAAGACCCTTCTTCTGGCTTATCATAAGGATTCCATTTTAACCTTTGGGATGTTAGATTACATCTTATATTTCCCACACATACAATGTTCTATCAAAGAGAATAATATGACATAGTTTCCAATTTTAATTCCAGTCTTTTCTAATACTTGTTAAGTATGTGAGCATTTACAAGTCATATAATGTTCTTATACCTCAGTTACCTCATCCGTAAAATGGGAATAATAATCCCTACAAACACCCCTCTTGCACCAGGCTATTGTGAAACTCAAATACATATATATATATATATATATATGTTTGTGCATATATATATATGCACACACATGTATGCATATATGTATACATATATACATCTATATAATTCTTTGCAACCTAAAAGTGCATGTAAATATCAGCTATGATGATTAGCATGCCAATATTGTTATTCTGGCTTTCCCATTCATTCATATTTCTGTTTGGTCCTCTTCTCTTGAGTTCTGATCCATTCGACTTGACTCATGCCTAGTGCCTGCTTCTGCCTGCATCCCTAAGGTAGTTTCAGTTGTTTTCTTAAATCCACAATGACTCTATCTGATCTCTATTGATCTCTATTGAGGTGGGATTGTCTGCAGCATAGAAGAAGGATGTTAACACCTCACTTCTAGTTTTACAGCAGTAGGGAGTCAACTGGGGAAACAACAGAAAGAACAGCATGGAGAAAACCTAAATTGCTAACTCCAGTGCTGTCTATATTTCACTAACATCACAAATAATAGAGTTCAGAAGGGTGAGCAGCTATATGGGCAATTAAAGACAAATGCTTAGTCACCAAAAAAGGTGACTCTGCATTTTGGCCTTCCTCATACCATATATTTGTAGGAGAATATAGCCTACGTTTACAAGAGGTAAGATGAAATATTGTATTGAAAATCTTATTGTTATACTATTTCATTAAATGTCCTTTAAACTAATCATGACTTCTGAATGACTAAAGAAAAGTCAAAATACAGGTGGAAGCTCATGAGCTATTTGCTGTGAGTGCATTTTAAGTGGAATAGTTATTCTTGTGAGGGGGGGGTGCCTCAGGTGTTACATTGTATTTGTCAGTCCCTTTGAGAAAGCCTTATTGGGATCAATTGTTGCATTAGACTCAACAAGAGAGAACAAGAAACACATCTGAAGTATGCATGGGCACCCATAACGTAGCCATGCACCATTCTCCTCATGTCCAGTTACTTCTTTTCTTTGCCATATGCAATTCACAGAAGCAAAAGTATGGCCTATTCCACAAAATGTAGCTAGTCACTTTCACTGTAAAAGTGGTGTGGATACAACATTTTCTAACTCAAATTCACTACTTTTGAAACTATCCTTTTAATCAATGAGTACCACACTTAGAAATGATAAAAAGTGAAATTAAAAAAAGAACAGTTTTTAGAGAATCAGTAACATTGTAAATAAAAATAACTTGGAAACACTTAACAACTCTGATCAATGCAATGACCAACCACAATTCCAGAAGATTAATGATAAAACATGCTACCTCCTTCCTGACAGACGCAAGATGGAAAATAAAACACATTTTTCATTATGGTCAATGTGGGAATTTGTCTTGTTTATTTGTACGTATTGTGTGCATGAATATATGCATGTCTATACATACCTACATATGCATATATACATGTATATCTATGTATATGTCTGTGCTACAAGAGTTTTGTCTTTTTTTTTCCCAACTAGGGGAAGGAGATGGGAGTTGTTTTAGAGTTACCAAAAGAAAGAAAGAAAATGGAAAGTTTAAAAAAAAAAAAAGAGGGTCATTGAAGTATTCATTTAAAATGCCAAGAGGAAAACCAGAAGGAAACACGGACAAGAAAAACAGTTTTGAAAGTTACATGTTGAACGTATTATATACTTTAAAAAGAAAGCAAGTTCTACATACCAGATATTTGCAATTGTATGTGTCATCTTTTTTTCTGTTCTACTATGTATAAAGAAATGCTCATTTTAACTGGTATTTAAGTTCCAATTTCTTTTAAAAGTCAAAACAAGCAAATAAACTGACAGCTAGGGGGTGCAGTAGATAGAGCACTGGGCTTGAATTCAGGAAGACATCTTCCTGAATTCAAATCTAGCTGTGTGACCCTGGGCAAGTCACTTAACCCTGTTTGCCTTAGTTCCTTATTTGTAAAATGAGCTGCAGAAGGAAATGGCAAACCACTCCAGTGTCTTTGCCAAGAAAACGCCAAATGGGGTCACGAAGAGTCAGGACTGAAGATGACTGAACAACAAAGCAAAAAAAAAGAAAAACAAACAACATACGTAGAGAGCTCTAAAATCTCAGCCTTGGCTTCAGAACTGCCTCTGATTGAACAAAGTCTTTCCTGATTCTTGTTTATGCTCTCTCTAATGCTGTGTCACACATACACACACACACACACACACACACGCAGACACAGACACACCCACACATGCAGACATACATACACATATGTAGACACACACGCAGACACATACACACAGATTAGCAATGATTAATAAAACAATCAATTACCCAGAAACTTTGTGTGTCAAACTTTTTATATATAACAGGGGTAAGCATATGAAAAGGCATAGAGATGGGAGATGTTATACCAGGTTGAGGGAAGAGCTATTTAGGACAATTTGATAATATATATATATATGTGTATATATATATATATATACACATATATATAGTAAGCAAAAAAAGGTAATATGAAAGGTCTGGGAAAGTAGATAGTAGCCTCATGGGATGGGGGAGGGGTATCTTTCAATGTCAAGCTTAAGAGTTTGTATTTTATCTGAGAGGCATTAGGTACATGCTGAAGATTTTTGAACTGTTCAGGCCAAGCTTTAGGAAATTATTTTGGTAATTATGTAAAGGACAAATTGGACAGAGGAGAGACAAGGAGCAGAGAGACAAATCAAATCTCAACCATTGATGATGACCTAAAGTAGAGCTGTGACTGTATGAGTGAAAAGACTAGGACAGGTGTGACAGCTATTGTGGGAAGAGAATTGGCAATTATTTTGATATATGGGAGGTATAAGTGAGGGGAAAGGAAGAGTCAGGATGACTGAGAGTACAAATCTGGGCAACTAGAAGAATGCTGTGCTCACAACAATAAAGGGGGAAGTCTGGACAAGGACTGAGTTTAGGCTCAGTTTGGGAAATACTGAGTAGAATGTCTAATAGGCAGTTAGTTGGCAACGTAGGACTAGAGCAATGGAGGAGAAGGGAAAATTGGATTTTGAAGAGTGGCTTAGGAGAGAAGACTGAGCTCATGGTAAATGGCCTCAATTTAAAAGGCAAGGTCCTCTTCTGAGACAGACAGAGGGAAGGGAGTAACAAAGCAGGCTTGAGGAGAAAGAGGTTTGGAAGAGCCACAGCTGGCAATGTAATACCAAAATGATCACGAATGATTAATAGGATTGCCATGCAGCAATGAAAGTGCTGCACTGAGAGTGGATAACATTGAATTTGTATTGGCTCTGGTAGACATGGTTGCATGATTTCCTCCACTGGCATTCAGCAGTATACGGGTACAAGCAGAAAAAACAGATGGTTAGGGTAATCTAGGGTTGGGATTTAGAAAGATTTGAGCAGCAAAAGGACAGGGGAGAAAAGAACTCAAGGGTCCAGGACAATGTTCGTTCAAATTGATCTGCTAATGGGTCAAGATTATGAATGCAGAGCAAGGGTGATGGGCAAGAAGAATACGGAGAGGTGAGAGGCTGGGGTCATAGTGATGATAAAGACTACATATTGATACGATTACATAATGAATTTAAAATATAATAATGTTGTAAATGTGTATCTATCTAGAAGAACAAGGGGTTATGCTCAGAGAGGGGAACTTCAGAGTTCAAGATTATGGAGATAAGCATATTGAATAAAAAATGAAACATCTCATGCTCTAAGTTCCATTTTTAGGGGAAAATTTTTAAAATATTCCTTTATTTCTCAAATAGTAATACTGACAAACCAGTTGTTTCTGTTTGTGTTTTTCCAAAAGGGTTGGCATTATCAGTGTATCACAGTCAAGGTCAAAGAAGGGGGCACCTGGAGGACAATTTAACCAAGGGCAATGAGACATACTGAAAAGTCTGGGATTCTCCTATTTAAGATAAAAACTCTCAAAACACGAGAAAAAAATCAGAATAAAGACAATATTAGCCAGGACATCCCCTAAATATAAAAAAAGAATACGTCAGAAGAACATGAAATAAAAGCAGAAATGAAAAAATTCCATACTCCAATGACCTCTTGTTCTAGGAATCATTGGTAAGTTTAGCATTGGCTATTGACTTGCTCATTTTAATTCAATTCAGTTCAAAATGCATTAATCCAGGACTTACTACAAACAAGATTTGGGGGGATGGGGTTATGTTGTTGTCATTCAGTCATGTCCAACTCTTTGTGATCCCTTGGACCATAACACACCAATATTGCCTATGGGGTTTCTTGCCAAAGACGATGGAGTGATTTGCCATTTTCTTCTCCAATGGATTAAGGCAAATAGAGGTTAAGTGACTTGACTAGGATCACACAGCTAATAAGTCAGGTCTTCCTGACTCCAGGTCCAATGCTCCATCCACTGAACCACCTAATTGTCTCTGTACTAGGGATACATAAGAACAGTTCCCTGCCTTTGAAGAATTTACAATCTAATAGGGGAGAAGTACACAAACAACTATATTACAAGCATAGTATATGATTAAGTCCATAGGAGAAGTCAAGGGAGAGTTCTGAGAGGGAGGGTTAATTTCTAGCTGCACAAGGGAGGACCCAAGAAGGCTTCATAAAGAGGGTAGCACCTGAGCAGAACCTTGAAGAAAGAGAAACATTAGTAGGAAAAAAAGTGGGAGAATGAGTTCCAGGTATGAAGGAGGTAGGAGGGAAAGGGGAGGCTGTGAATGTAAGCCAGGAAGGAAGAAGAAGATCACAGGGAAATGGACAGTCCAGTTGGACTAAATCAAGGAGGAGGAGTGTGAATTAGATCTAGAAAAACAACCTGGAGACAGATTGCGGAGAACCTTAACTGACAGACTAAGGAATCTGTCGTTTATTCAGTAAGGCTATGGGGACCCATTGATGGATTCTGAGTCCAGCAGTACCTTGATCAGAATGATGAAACATTATGATTACCCTGTAAGAACAACTTTGAAAGACTGAAGAACATTGATCAGTACAATAAACGTCCAGTCGTGATTCCAAAGAACTAAAGGTGAAGCATGCTCCTAACCTCCTAATAGAGGTGATAAACTCAAAACACAGAATGAAATGTAGGGTTTTTTTTAACTTGACCAATGTGGGGATTTGTTGTGCTTGATGTTACATATTTGGCACCAGGGTTTTGGTTTTGGTTTGTTTGTTTCATATAAGAAGTAGGAAATTTTTTTTAAAATGGATTTTTATTCATTAAAAAATAATCAATTTTTTAAAAAGATTGCTTCATCAGCTGCATTAACAACGAACTGGAAAGGGAAGAGGTGAGGTGAGGACACCCACTTAAGACAGAAGCAGGAAAGGGAATAAGTATTTATATAATAACCTCTACTACATGCCAGGCAGTGTGCTAAGCACTTTCCAAACGTTATCTCATTTCATCTTCACAGAAACCATGTGAGGTGGATGCTGTTATTATCCCCATTGTACAGTTGTGGAAACTGAGGCAAACAGAGGTCAAATGACTTGCCCAAAATCACATAGCTTGTCTGAGACTGAGTTTGAGCTCAGGTCTCCCTGACTCCAGACCTAGTCTTCAATCTACTAGGCCACCTTACTGGCCTTAAGGCTATTATAACAGCTCTGATAGGAGCTAACTGACAAAAGTCTTGCTTTTAAAATGCATTGGCTTTTAAATGGTTCACTGGCAAGCATTTTTTGGTAAGGTCAGTAATAGCTTTTGTTTTGCTTCAGTTTGTTTTTGTTTTTCTTAAATAGGAGAAAGAATGTAAAAAGTCCTAACGTAAGCTTTAGGATATAGACTCTGAACGTTACCTTCCAACCCTGACGTGCATAGCAGATCAGGTCTCCAGAGCAAGAATATTACTCTCTTTCCACCTCAAAGTTCTAGGAGTTACTCTGAGAAGCAATGGAGTATTTTCCTAATGCTACTCTAATGATCCTGTATCTCTCAAGCCCTCATCCAGTGTATTCCTCCCCACCAAATCAATACCCAGTCAGAATCTCTCCAATATTACTTAACCCGTCTATAGCCCTCAATCAATATTCAGACATTGCTTCCCAGAAAAATGAAATTAGTAATGGTGCCTACCTCAAAGGGTTGTTGTGATGTTTGAATGAGTTAACACATGTAAAATTCTTTGCAAACCCTAAGGTGCTATATAAATGATCAATGATATTACTATGATCAATATCAATTAAACAATTATTAAACATAGAGATATTTACTGAGAAAGTATAGCAAGTACAGAGTTACAAAAACATCTCCCCAAACTGGGGCATACTCTCTCATCTGCAAACCTGCTCCATCTCTTAAAGAGTCGATTCAGCTTTCAGACTGTTGCTACCAAGTTCACTTCTGGGTATGACTCAGCCATGGATAAGTTGCTCCTTTGCTTGCAGAGCAGAGTATCTTCAACAGGTAGATCCACTGTTAGTTTGAGTCAATCAGGCCACTTCTCAGGGCTCACTCTTCACCTGTTTTGGCTATTGTTAGTATAGCAAAGTCTGCTATGGTCTCCAGCTCCTGGACTTCTGATGGCTCTTCGAACCTTTCCAAGCTCACAAGGTATCTCTGATACTCATTCACCCAAGAGCAAGAGAACAGAAACCTATCAGAGACAGAATAAGGCAATGCAGAAGGCATTTATAATCACAAAGCATTTGGATGTGAGATAGAGGATCCCAGATCTTTCCCCAAACCAGAGACCTACAAAAGTTGCTATACTTGGAAGTCTCAGAGAAAAAAAGAGAATGGAAGCTCTCTCTTTCTGCCAATTGCATACATATTCAATGCATCCAGTTAAAAGCTCTTTGTAACCAAGCAATAAACCAACAGTAAATAGTGGCAGGCTCTGAACAAGAGCTCTCCATTAGGATAATGACACATGTCTGGCTGCAGGCTCACCAAGCCTCCAGGTGTTTTGATACCAGGCAAAGTATCTTATACATGCTCATAAGGACTGGACTATCATTGGCACCCTGTTTTTTTAATACTAATGTATTTTCCAAATTTATCCTGATGAATAAAGATTTCCTTCTTTTTTTTAACTTTTGTGCCATTTTCTAGGAACATTACCTACCATGAAAAGTTGAAGATTGACTGTACTATCTTCCCTGAACACTATTTCCATTTATGTGTGTCTCCAATTGGGACTCTCACTTTCATATATGTATCCCTTGTGCTTAGCATAATGCCTGACACAAAGTCTATCTGTCTGTGTTCATCCTTCATTTTTGAAGAAGACTATGACATCAGATAAATGATGACACGGCTTGCACTTGACTTTGTTTTAAGTGAGGGAGGGCTGTGCAAGGTCACCAACTTCACTTTCCCCTCCTGAGCCATCTGGATCCAGCGACCAGATATTCATCAGGATGACTAGAGAAGACCCAGGATGCAATAGGAGACCTTGGTCTATTCAGGTACTCACTTTGAGTAAGGTAAGGCCCATTCAGTAAACAGATCTCTTTAAGAAATAATTAGGGGATGGCCCTTTTAATCAGCAAAAGAAAAAAACAAGTAAATCAAGTTGGGAGGGAAAGAACAACAGTTACTATTGATAATCACTCTGAAGCCAGTAAGCATTTAATAAATGCACTTTAATTTATGTATTCATATATTAAAATTTTATTTTAATTTCCTTTAAGAAGCATAGGTATTCATATATACAAACAAGAATATGAGAAAAGAAAAAGTTGAACTATGTCCTTTTTAATCATCTTTTCAATGCTTATATTTCATATTTGTCACTTCAACAATCATTTCCTGGGAGAGAACTGGAATAGGTATAAGGCATAACAAGACTAGAAAGTTAGAAGGGGGACAGGTTATAAAAGTCTTTGAACACCAAATAAAAGATTTTACATTTGACCCTGGCTATGCCTCATCAACCAACTTACCTACAACTGAAACATGACAAGTTCAGACAAATCATACCTCCTTTTAAAACTTCTGGAACCAAGAATGGAGGAAAGAGAAAAGGTCAGCGTCCTTAGCCCATGGCAATAAAGGTCAGCTAGGATGGGATTCCTATTTTTAACTATAAGTCAAGCTGCCAAAACCAACCACAGAGCTTTTTCATTAGCAGGCTCACTATTTTTAATTCTGCATAAAGTAAAGCCTGACCAGCATTAGGAATCAAATTTCATCTTCCTTTGGGTTCATTAAAATTGTTTGGTTTCTTTGTGTCTTACTATCTGAGTGAAAGTATAATCTGATATTCAAGGAATAAGAATAAGAATATCTATTTCTCTCTTGTCTCTGGGGCCTCTGGGTTCAGATCTTGTATATGATGCACATTCCCTGTGTAGACTTAGCCAACTCACTTAACTTTCCTGGGCCTCAATTTACTCATCTGTAAAATGAGCAAGTTGGGCTAGCTGGCCACTAAGGTCTCTCTCAGCTCTAGACTGCTGATTCTGTGAACTAAGTCAACTTCTACAATGATCTCCATTTTCACAGAAAATAGAACAAAAGGGATTCAATTGCAGCATTAATAGAAGCAAGAAGGGCCTAGCAGTGAGTTGTTTAGCATTATACAATACATGCCTAAATGCATACTGTATGTGTATGGTTGTAATGCTAATCAGAGAGTTGAAGATCTTTCCCACTCATTAATGAGTGCCTGTTAAGAAAAGCTTGATTAGGGGAGGCCCACACCTTTTGTTAATTTCTAATGCCCTGATTCTCAAGGGTTGTGGTGCCCTTTGGCTCTAAAAAAATGTATAAATACTCTAAGGTGAGGTTTTTCTTGGGGGTTTACTCATTGGAAGTGTTTGTTTGTCCAGACAGCACTCTGGGCAGCCGCAAAACAGCTCTTGGCTTTGAAAACCCAGATGTTGGAGCTTCTCTCTTTGCTAACTATGTATGTATGTAATGGTCAGACAGTTGGATCTGTCTAATGATCTATAATGTATGTATCACTTATGGTCAGATAGCTGAAAGCCCTGTCTGTTGATCTTTGTTTCTCTGTATTTTCTCTGAAGTTCAGGGTGCTCACTTTTTCCCTTGAACTAAGTGAATGATATATATGTGCTTGATTAAAGTGTTTGTTGACCCCTCAAAAGTTGCCTTTCTTTTTTAGAAAAGTAGATCAAAGAACCTATGTTGTTAGGCCATCCTGGATGTGTCAGGGAGCTTGCTTTTACAATGGTACCTAAGATTTTAAAGTTTAAAATAGTTTAGATGAAGTTTTGCTTAGAAAAAGGGAGATTAATCAGTGTCTTCTTCCAAATTCTTCTGTTTCCCTATTTTTTAGGGCAGAAATAGTCACAAAAATGAGAATGTGGCCCCATAGGCAGGACCTAAAAGAAACCAGGCAACTAATCTAAGAGATCTCTTCTTTCTGAATCTCTCATGATTTTCTGTGTGATTTCTCTTATGCATTTTTCTCATTAAAACATGTGTCATTTCCCTGTCTAAACTTAAGAAATCAATCAGCCAACCAATCAACAATGAATGAAACCATCCTTACTTGAAAAGAGCTTGTGTTCTGATTGAATGTAAGCTTTTTGAAGACTGTATCTTGTTTCATCTTTGTATGTTCAACCCCTGGCAGAGGACACTTCATGTACATACTACATGTCTGCTCAATTTTTAAACTGGTGAATTAATAACTCCTGCTTCTCTTTTATGTTGCCTGGGTGGGAGGAAAGGGATGAATTTTGTGGAAGAGTTCATACTACATTATTATGGGACACTACTAGTGTTTTTTTTTTACCTGTTGCTATGGAAGTAATCACAAATGCAGAACCAGATGAAAGAAAACCCAAAGAAATTCTTTTACGCAATCATTGAATATATGTTTGTTTTTACATATATAAATGAGTGAGCATAAACTCAACTAACCTGGTATATCTAGATGGGCCCCAGACCACACCACAACACATACACACACACACACACTCACACACACACTCACACACACACATATACACACCACCACCACCACTACCACTTGGTATTTATTCTCCTCCCTACCCATTCATATATGTACACTCTTCCACCTCTTGCTGTGGGCTCAGTGGTCAAATTAATACCATACTACAATTCCTACTGGGAAAGAGTATGTCAATTAACTGCCCTAGTCACCATTCCTATGACTTCCTAGATAGAGTTAACCCTCATTTACAAGTGTAATTTTTATGACTTAAAGAATTTGTGTAATTTTAATAGTAATTTCAACAAGCATGCATATTCATGGTTATGCACAAAGGGAAAAAAATGAGAAGCATGATGCCCACAAGTTTGTGGAACAGCATCCTACTAGGTGCTTCACTAGTCTTGTTCACCCTAACATTGTAAAGAGCTCCCCATACATTCATTGCATATTTTCACTGTTTGCCTTTAAAACTCAAGTATTGTGTTGTAATCATGCCCCCAAAGCATAGTGCAAGATGTTTGGGCTCTAAGACCATGCTTACAAAGGCAGTGAGAAAATAAAAGTGTTAGAGAAACGTTGTGTCAGAATGTCTACAACTACTGTTAGCCTCTGGTATTATCAAATCAAGAATTCATTTTAACTGTAAAAAGGAGGAAATTATTTATGGTACTATAGATTTCATGTGTTATAAAAAGTGAATATTGTCTGAAATCAAATTTTTTTACTGAAATGTTAACATGAAAGGTCACAGAATTCTAGGAAATTACTAGAGAGAAGAAATGTTTTACATGTTACCAATTTTACTTTGTGTACTGCATTTTATGGGTTATTTCAAGGTTACTGTGCTAGGAAAAGTGTATATTATCTGAATTAATGTTTTCTTATAAGCAATTATGTGCATAAAATGTATCTTTTCAGCCATCTCTAGGAGAAGATTATAATTTTTGGTGTTCACAGAAACTTAAACCCCTATTTCCCATAGGTTCAGTGCATCAACATTCCCTTTTTTAAAAACTTTTGTGCCATTTTCTAGGAACATTAACCCCTATGAAAGTTAAAGATTTACTGTACTCTTCCCTGAATACTATTCCTATGTATGTGTGTCTCCGATGTAAGTTTCTTGGGGGCTGGGTCTCTCTCACTTTCATGTATGTATCCCTTGTGTTTAGCACAGTGCCCGCCACAAAGTAAACATTTTATAAATGCACTTTAATTCATTTATGCATTCATATATAAATATTTCATTTTAATTTCCTTTAAGAAGCATAGGTATTCATACATACAAACAAGATTATAAGAAAGATGAACTATGTCCTTTTTTGAGCATCTCCTCAATGCTTATAATTCATATTTGTCATTTGAACAATCATTTCCTAAGAGAGAATTGAAATGGGTGAAAGGCATAAAAAGATTAGAAAGTTAGGAGGCAGACCAGTTATAAAGGTCTTCGAACAATAAATAAAAGGTTTTACATTTGACCCTGGAAGTGACAGGGAGCCACTGTAGTTAGTTGAATGGCTGGATGGTGACATGATCATCCCTGCACTTTAGGTAAACCAATTTGACAGCTGAGTGGAAGATGGACTTGGAATGGAGAGAGAGAGTGAAGGCAGGGAGAACAACTCAGAGGCTATTGCAATAGTCCGGGTATGAGGTAAAGACTAAAGGATATCAATGCAAATAACTGCAAATTTGTTTGGTCTAACATGAATGAATAAATAAATGCAAAGGGGAGTGTAGCACTAATGCGATAACCACAGCAGCTGCTATGGACGTGCATGCATACTTCCAGGGTAAATTCGGGAAATATAAATTCTCTTCCTCAAACACAAAACCAAAATACTTATTCAGATATCAGAAAGACAATTCCACAATGGTAACAAGGAAGTTTGTACACATTACCAATAGAGGGAGGACTGCCAGCCCCAAGCATTCTCTCCATCAAGCCTCCCTATAAACAAGCTCCCTTAGGCAAAATGCCCCTTGCTCAGCCAGGCTAGCTGCTCTGCTCTGTCCACCTGCTGCCTCTCTCTCAGCTCTCCATCTACTTCCTGCTTCACCCATTTGGCAAACCCCTCTCAACACTGGCTTCAAGTGACTCAGGTTGTGGGCTGGGCCAAAGCATTAAGCAGGTCACATGGACCTATTAAGGCTCAGGGAAGATTTTCAAATTCCCTTAATGTTCCAGGGAGATACAATAAAGGAATATTCAAAGTAGGATAGGTTTAATCCAGGAAAACTTCCTTAGAGAATGAGTCATAAGTAAACGTTAATAGTTATATCACAGATAAGCAATGCTGGATGCAATTATTAGTAACAGATGGTTCTGTCAGTCCTTAGCTCATTTAAATTCAAAGTCCCAAATATATCCACAGTCCTAGAAGTTTGGGGGCAAGGTGGCCTGACCTGGTAAAGCACAAAAAAGCTAGTCCTGCATCCCAGAGACCATGGAAATGCATTACCAATATGCTTTAAGAATTCATTTTAAGGAGCGTGAAAACTGACAAACAAGCCACTGGATTTAGTGATTATGAAATCTTTGGGGAACTTTAAGTCATTCCACTACCTCCAAGATCCTGAATTTTCAATACTGCTTTCTGACCATGACCTCCTCCTCCACTCTCACTAAATCTGCTCTTTGACCTCATTGTGACCTTGGATATCTGATGCTCCTTACTTCCTCCATCCACCTGCCCCACTTCAGCTTTATTTGTCTCTATATTAACCTTGATCCCATGGTTTTCCACCACACTGGAATCACTCCTTACACTGTCTCCCATTTCTCTCCTGATAATCCTTATCCCTGAGTAAATTAGGCAAAACATGTCATTTCCTCACTCTTACTTAGCTGAAGCACCACTGGAGGAAAAAATTTTCCAAATTCAGCCAATTATATCTATTACCTAAGCTGAGTCCTCACTGCTATGTTTTTTTTTTGCTCTTACTGACTCCCTACTTCATTCCCTTGGGTATCTGCTCAAAAATTTTTCCTCTCCCTTCAAAATTTCAACTCCTACACTTATAGCAGTTGACTTTGCTTCCTATTTCACAGATTAAAGTGAGTCAAAAAGAGCTTCTTTCTCTACTCTTAACTTATTAGTTAAGTTAATATATATAAATATATATATAATAAGTTAATAAGCCTCATAACTTATTAGTTACTCTCTCCTGAAATCCCAGAGGAAGAGGCACCCTCACTTTTCTTAAATGGAAGGTATCTTTCTTACCTCCTACCTTGCTCTGAGGGTCACCTATTATCTCTTCCACATTCAACCTTTTCCCTGATACTAGCTCCCTTCCATGTGGCTACAAACATGCATGTTCAGCTATTCTCAATTTCTTACAAACTGCTTTTTAATATTCTGAGTCATCAAGTCATTTTTCCCAGTTCTCCCCTTCCATTCACTCTTAAGCTTCTGGGAAAAGTTGTCTCCACCTGATACTTCACTTCATTGCCATCCTACTCATCATCCACTTGGAATCCAGCTTCATCCCTGCTACTCTACAGAAATTGTACTCTTTTGAAGGTCACCATTGACTGATCCATATCCCCAGGCTTTCTGCTTCCTGATCCCTCTGTAGTATCTGACACTTGTCATTCTCTTCTCCCTTGGCTTCAGAAGCAACATATTCTTCTGACCTTCTCTTCCCTCTTTAGTCTGTCCTCTAGTTCATCATAATCTTCTCAGCCTCTTAAAGTAGATGGTTCCCAAGGTTCTGTTCCTGGTCCTCCATTCTTTCAGCAGTCCCTCCTTTAATAATTTCATTTTTACTCATCTCTGTTCACTAACAATGAAATCATCATCTCCAGTCCTATGACCATTCCTTAAATCTCAGTTCTTTATTTCTAACTTCCTACAGGGGTAGCATGTGAAAACCTGCCTCTCATATTCTCTGCTTTTCTCTCTTTCATAATGCCTAGTCTCTCCTTGTCAAAATTGGGGGTTTCTTCTGACTCTCCTGTCTTCTACACCTCTCATATCCAGTTAGTTAGCAAATCCTTGAGGTTCTATCATCACAGCATCTCTAACAGCTGCTCACATTCCCCCTTTTATTTTGTCTATTTCCATCACCACCACTGAGAGACATCAGAGTAGAGTGAAGATAATGATGGGGAAAACTGGGTTTGAATTTTGCCTCTGGACTTGCTAATTATGTCACTGTGAATAAGTTTATTTACATGTAAAAAGAGTTCATAGTATCTGTAGTACCTACTTCATGGAGGTGTGTTGTGGCTCAAAGGAGATATTATATGTTATATGTGAAATATTTATTGAAGTATATAAATGTCAGTTATTAATACAGGACATGTACTAATGATAGCCCATTAGAATGCTTTCTTGCTTTCAATCTGTCCTCTATACCACTGCCAAAATAATCCTTTTTCTTATGCATAAACTTGGTCATTTTATTGTTTGAAACTCATCAATGACTCCATTTTCTATTAAGCACAATTAAAATTTCTTTGCCTAACATTCAAGGTCTTCTACAACTATTACCCTTACTTTGCAAACTTTTTCCCAAATTATTCATTTTCACATATTGGATGCTTTAACTAACCTCAATTATTGGCTTAATTTTTGTTAATAATTAGTTATAGTTAGTTAACTATAATTATTAATAGTTATATTGCTAATTATTAATGGCCTCCAACACTTGCCTTGCACTTTTATGGACTCCATCTCTTTCTGTTCCATTTGCTGAAAATGTTTCCCCTTCCCTATGTTACCTGTTCAATTCCTGCATACATTTTAAAATCTACTTCAAAACCATTTTATCTTTAAAGTTTTTTCTGGTCCTCCCAACCTGACCAAAATGGTAACCATCTTCCTATTCCCAACCTCAACCATGTCATAGAGTACTTTTTAATTCTGTCATGAAATTATCATGTACAATATTATTTCATATTTGCATTTTCCATGTATGTTTCTTACTCATAGGTTGGCCCTCTAAAATAATACAGAACAAAGAACAAACGTTTTCTATCATCTGAATGTTAGTCTTTTAGACTTGAAGATAGCAATCATCCCTCTCTCTCTCACCAGTCTTGTCTTCCTTGTGTTAAACAATCATCAATATGTATTTCTTAAGTGCCTACTCTATGTGCCAGGCACTGTATTGAGGAAGAAAGGTAAACAACTGTGTTAGTCTTAAGCAGCTCACAATGAAATAGGAGAGGCAACATGTAAGTGACCAGATACTTACAAGATACAGACAGGGAAAACTGGAGATAATCAGTAGAGGGAAGATACTAGTATTGAGGGGGGTTGGGAAAGTGTTCCTTTAGAGAGTAATGTTCTAGCTGGGACTTAAAAGAAAGCCAGGGGAAACCACGGTTGATAAAGAAAGAGAACATTTCAGACACTGGGGACAGCCATTAGAAATACTCAGTGAGGAAGCAGATTTTTCTTTTTTGAGTAAGGAACAGCAAGGAAGACAATGTCATTGCATCACAGAAATCACGAGAGGGGAGGGGAGGCAAGACCAAGCAGAAGATTTTGGATTCAATCCTGGAGACATTGAAGTTTTTCTCAATCATTCCCCATTTGACATGATTTGACTTTCCATGGTCCCCTTGGGAACACTAATTATCTCCAAGAGACTATGTGGCAATGACTGAAATGGAGTGGAATGAGACTGCATGTGCAGAAGAAAGGTTCTGTACTTGGGAAATTGGGGAAAGCTGGGTCAGAGAGATGGATAACCCCTGTTCTTTAACTGCTGAATTCCTACTTGCTACCACTAATACTATTGGGGTAATTACTTTTTCTAGATAGCTTCTTTTTAATTCCTAGAAGCCACATAATAGTTATTTAATGTAAACCCGGGAGACACCTTGTTGCAACAGAGCTTTTAAGATATCACTTAGACCTTTTAAAGCCAATGCATGAGAAAAATCAACAATAAAAAAAGCAGCACATTAATGTCATTTGGAAAAGTCTGCCTGTTTCCTTCAACTATTTTTATTAAAGATATCTTGATAAACTTTCAGATGATTCTTACAAAAATTTTATAGACATAAGAAAGTAGGTATATGCATTCATCATCCTTTGGATCATCTTTTGCAGCTGTAATACTATCTGCAATTTCCCCTCCCTCCAATCATTCAGCATTCTCCTCCATCTTTCAGATATCTTCAGAAAGTACCTTCAAATGCCCTCAGAACCGGGTCATGTCCAGCCTGTATTTCCTTTCTGTATACTCAGCTTGGTTTGGCTGTTCCTGGTTTTCATCTACTATAATGTCTTTCCCACTTCCCCCATTTAGCACATTGCTAACTGAGATGGAGTGGTTCCACTCTGTCTGATGGAGAAAATACTTTATTATAGAAATGCTGACCAATCTATTCCATTTTTTCTCTGTTTATTGCCACCTTCAAGTTTCAGGTTTAAATATTCTTGGAATGGTCTAGTTTAACTGGTTCTCATGCCAAGTTTTCTGCAAATTCACTTTTCCTTTCACCTTTTCTTATAATTTTATGGAGCAATATCTGCTCATAATATTCCATGAGTTTCCTCCATAAGATTTTTAAAAGTTAACTTATATCCTAAATTGGTAGTGCTTTTGGCTACAGTATCTCTATGATTGGCAAGAAGATAAATCAGTTCTGGATAAGGTGGCTTCTAGGCTTTCTTCAATACAAGGAACTCAAGATTTCTAAAACAGAACTCATTACCTCCTGCCCCCCCAAAATCACCCAAGCTTACAACTGTGGTGCCTTCCTTGACACCTTGCCCTCTTTCCTGCCATAAACCAATCCAATGATAAATTAGATTATCTTTACCTTCACAGTATCTCTGAGATACATCCTCTTCTCTCCACTCATGCAGTCACCATTTTAGTCCAAGTCCTCATTATCTCTCACTTGGACTACTCTAATTAGTCTCCCTGCCCCATGTCTCTTCCTACAATAATCCAGTCTCCACTCAACTACCAATGGGATTTTCCCAATGTGCAAGTTTCACACACACACACACACACACACACACACACACACACACACACACACAGTCAGTAAATTTCATTGTTTCAATATTCCCTCCAAAATTAAATATAAAATGTTCTGTTTGACATTGACAACCTAGACCCTTGGTGTTTAATTTATCAGGTTTTTATTCTGGAGTTTGAGGCAATTTTAAATGTCATTTGCAAACCTAGAAGAACTCATCCTCTATAGGGCTTCCTTCTTCCATCTGCACTGTACTGGCTATCACTGATGACAGTGGCAAACACCTCTCCCAAGTATTTGCCTCTGGTTTATGCTTTGGTTGATGTTAATAAATCAATAGATTAGTCAGTCTCTAAGCATTTATTTTTTTTAAATAAATTTATTTAACTTTTTACATTCATTTTCACAAGATTTTGGGTTCCAAAATTTTCTCCCCATTTGTCCCCTCTCCCCTCCCCGATACACTGGACATTCTAATTATCCATATCACCTATCTGCCCTCTCTTCTATCATCCCTCCCTTCCCTTACCCCATCTTCTC
>CM053771.1:199998000-200117616 GCA_028658325.1 Potorous gilbertii
CTTTGACTCCTATGTCTTTACCTGATGGTAAGCAAATCTCTTCCTCGTCAGAGAGGAATGGCGGAATCATCTTCTCAAGAAAATAACCTTCTATAGTCTTAGTTTTTTTCCCTTTTCTGGGCATTTTCCCAGCCAGTTACTTGACTTCTGAGAGTCCTCTCCACCCCCTGGCCTAGAATCGCCCAGCTAGTGCTTAGGGTCTGAGATTCAAATGCTGCTCCCCAGCCTCAGGGCTTTTGGCGGCAGGCCTGACTGCTCTTCAATGGGAGCTTATCTGCTGGTGCTCAGGTGGGGGCAGGGCCACCTCCCAGGCTCAGTTCCCTCAGGGGGTTTATGCAGAGACCTTTTGTAATGGAGCTGCTGTCGAGCTCCTGCCTGCTCTGGGAGCCTCTGGCCGCAGCTGCCTCTGCCTCTGCCGCAGGGGCTGCCTCCCCAGGGGGTCCAAGTCCCAGAGATATCCCACTCCCCTCTCAGCCCATCTCTCTCACTGACCTGTGAGTCTATGGGTGGAGGGATCTTCGCGGCCGCTGGAGATTCTGGTCCCTGAAGCCTGCTCGGATCTGCTCACTCTTCTCAGTGCCGCGTGGCCGGGGCAGGGCAGGACAGGGCTCCGCTCCCGTCCGGGGCTCAATGGACCTTTGGGATCGGTTTTTCAGGGCTCTCTGCAATGGAAATCTCCTTCACTGTGTTTCTGCGTGGCTTCCACTGTTCCAGAATTTGTCAGGAGTTCTTTTTAGAGGAAATCCTTGGGCTGTCGGTTCGGAGCTAGCAAATATGAGTCTTTCTACTCTGCCATCTTGGCTCTGCCCCCTCTCTAAGCATTTATTAAGTGCCAGATAATGTTGTGGGCATACAAGGAAAGACAAAAACATAGTCCCTCCCTCAAGGAGAACACATTTGAAAAGAGGATAGAATGTACAAATAATTCTGTACATGAGATACAGAAGTAAGATAATCTCCAAAAGAAGGCACTAGCAGGAGGCAGTGGAGCAGGGAGCACACACCAGTAGAAGGCAGGACTTCAGCTGAGTCTGAAAGGAGACCGGGAAAGCTAAGATGTGGAGGTGAGGAGGGAGAACATTCCAGGCATGTGGGACATCCAGTGATAAATTAGATTCACAACCACTCAAGAGTTGGGCCTAACATTAAGAACTGGAGAGACCAAGTGGATGAATAATGCCAATTGTCTGAATACTAATACACAGTCGTATTGACAGTCCATTAAGTTGGTTTCTTGGTATATATGTCTTTAGTGGGAACTGTACATGAATAATGAACTGGTTCCAAGAACTAAATAGAAGAAAGGGTAGAGGGATTATATTTAGAAAATTGACCAGTTCTTCTAGTAGTTCTAAAGTTATTCTTGAAACAAAGCTTTATCATTATTAACCTTGGCATTCTTGCAGTGATACGACATGATCATGTAGAAAAAGGAAGAAAGGAGGTATTTCTTAAGCATCTACTACTTGTCAGGCACTTGTGTAAATGTCATCTCACTTGATTCTCAGAGAGAGAATCTGAGACATAGGTGCTCTAATTATTCCCATTTTACAGATGAGAAAACTGATTTTCCAACAGGTTAAGTGACTTTCCCAAGGTCACACACCTAGTAAGTATTTGAGGTTGTATTCGAATTTAAGTCTTCCTGATTGCAGGTTCAAAACATTAGCCACTGCTCCACCTAGCTGCTTCACCACACTCTGAAGAATCAAAGTTACAAGTGACTCAAAGGGTAGTAGAAAGATGTATGGTCAATACAAATTGAATGTGACCTATTACCAATGATTTGTGTTCAAGGGGTAGTATGAAAGATATCATCTAGGATATGTATGATAAGGAAAAAATAGGTTGGTCATGTGGTGAGAGTGAGAAATAATGGATTATTTCTGCTATTCCATTGGTATAACATGTGCTCCATTGGTACCCACATGATATTAAAAGACCTAAATGGAGTTTCCCAACACATTCAGTGAAGGATTTATGGGAAAATGGGTGGGGGGGCAAAGAATCCTATAGGATAGAAGGATATGAAGAGGTTACACAGTCTGCACCACTGGAGGGGGATTATCCACATGGATGAAATTACAAGTCCATTAAAGTATGATAGTTACCTATGTACTTGACACCTAGCCTACTAGATTACTAGTTCCTAGATGAATGACGGTGCATTTAATAAGGTCATACCTTGTGCCAAGCATTACCCTAAGCACTAGGAAAACAATGAGAAAAGTGACACATCCCTGTTCTTGAGGTTGCCACACTCTAATAAGGTGAGACAATATTGATAAAAGGGTTCAGCTACAAACCCCAGTGGTCCTTTGGGTACAACACAAGTGGCAATATTCTTGCCATCTTCAGGATCATTTTCATAGATAAAACCATACCCACTTCCAATGTTGAACCAGTTGACCAAGGACTTCAAGGAGAAATTCCTTTTTCTTTATCTTCAGCAGTTGTGACTGCTTGGGTGAGGAGGGGGAAGGAGCATGTAGCACCTTCAGAGGCAATTATCAGTCATGTCTGTCCAAGGATTGTCCTTCCTCTCCTTGATCATGGTTACTACCTGAGTTTTAAAGTGGATTGAAGGGAAGGGGCCAATTGCATGGAGGACACAGCTCTAAGATTCCCAAGGTTTTACTATCTATCCATTGGTGGCAGTTGGTTGCTGTGCATGGGTTGCCCCCTCTCCCAGTGTAAGTGACCTCACATGGTAGGTATCCACTAACTGGTCAATATAATCTCAGATGTTGCATGGAAACATTTGATCTGGCTATGCCTCATATGTTAGAATGTAAAGTGAATTAGATGTCCAGCTTGCACAATGCCTTGTGAACAGGACAGGGAACTAGACCTCTTCCCTTGCAACAATACAGAGGCAGGCTGCCTATGACTGAGAGAATTAGATTGAAGATTTTGACCTTTTGTTATTTCCCCAATTAAATTTTAAATTCCTTCAGGACATAAACTACATATCTTTATCCTTTCAATATCTACATAGGACATATGCACAAAATACATCCTTATTGAATGAATGATCTGACAGTCACAAATTTTGATATGAGAAGAGAAAGATAAATTTAACCTTTTTAAATTTTATTTTTAAAATTCTGAAACTTGAACATCAAATGAAATTAGTATTTCCCTATAAATAGTACATAAAAAGGATTATATGTGAAACTGCAAATCACTGTGTACAGCTTGCTTTTCTTTTTAAGCATATTATTAATTCAGCATGAGACTTTCAAAGCTGTCCTACTTTTCTGTGGTTCTCTCTGGCATTCCTATTGTTCTCTTCTGTATTTTTTTAAAACTTTTTTTTGTTTTTCTATTTTAAAGGATTTTTAAATTGTTTTGTCCCTCCTACTATGTCCTTTTCCCATTGAACAATTAAAAAAAAAAATCTGACCAAGTGTTCAGTAGATGGCTTTATAGTATGGTGAGACAAATTCCGACATTAGGCTTATCCAAAAATGTCTCTGCATTTTAAGTTCATCACTCCTCTGGCCCAAAGGCAAGCGATATATTCCATCGTTCTACTGGACTCATGGTTTGTAATTGCAGTGATCAGAGTTCTAAAGCTTTCAAAGCTGTTTTTCCTCTATGTAGCTGTTATCATTATATAAGTTATTGTATTTCTGCTTATTTCACTCTGTTTCAATTCATGAAGGGCTTTCCAACCTCCTCTGAAATTGTCCACTCATCATTTGTTATTGCACATTAATATTTTATTACATCTATATACCTCAATTTGTTTTGCATTCCTTGATAGGCAAATACCCACTTAGCTTCCAGTTTGGGGCTACCACAAAAAGAATTGCTGTAAGTATTTATTTATACATAGGTCCCTTTCCCTTTCTTTGATTTCTTTGGACTATGAGTCTAGTGATGGTATAGCTGGGTCAACTATACATATGGATAGTTTATTAACTTTTGGGGCCTAGGGTTAAACTGCTTTCTAGAATAGCTGGAGCAATTCAAAGCTCCATCAACCAACAGGCAGAGAACAAGCATTTATTAAGCACTTACCAGGTGCCAGACACTGTGGTAAATGCTGATAGCACAAATACAAGCAAAAATAAAAATAATCTCTGCTCTCAAGGAACTTACAGTCTAATGGGAGATCTATCATTTGTTTAGTCATGAACACTTTTCCAGTCATGGATCTGAAAGGCAATTCCTTCCTTGCTCTTCCAATTTGTAATGTGACCTTTAATTTTTAAAATATGTATACCTTTAGAAGGGCAAGTAGGTGGTACAATGGATAAAGCACTGGGCCTGGAGTCAGGAAGACACATCCTTTCGAGTTCAAATCTGGTCTCCGACACTTACTAGCTGTGTGACCCTGGACAAGTTACTTAACTCAATTTCCTCATCGGTGAAATCAGCTGGATGAGGAAATGGTGAAACATTTTAGTATCCTTGCCAAGAAAACTCCCCAAGAAGGGGGACACAAAGAGTCAGACAAAACTGAAAGAAGTGAACAACTGATAGATATATTTGGAGTTTTTCTTGGTGCATACTATGATGTGTTACTCTAAACCTAATTTCTACCAAATTCCTGTCCAATTTCCTCAGCAATTTTATCAAATAGCACTTGGGACCTTTGGGCTTATCAAACACTCTGCTATTATGTTTGTGGGCTGCTGTATGTTGTGCACCTAATCTGTTCAATTGAGCAACATTGTTTTAATGGTTACTGCTTTGTAGACTAGTTTGAGATCTGATACTGACAGACACTCTTCCTTTGGAAATTTTTTATTATCCTTGAGATTCTTGACTGTTTGTTCCTCTATGTGGATTTTATTTTTTTTCTAGCATTTAAAATATTATTTGGGGAGTTTGATTGATATGGTACTGAATAAATAAATGAATTTAAGTTATATCATGTTTATTATATTGATTCAACCTAACACAAACAATTGTTTCTCCTATTATTTAGGTCTGTCTTTATTTCTGCAAGAAGTTTTTATAACTTAATTCATATAGTCCCTGGATGACTCTTGGTGAACACAATCCCAAATATTTCATAGCATTTCTAGTTATTTTTCATGGAATTTCTCTTTCTAGCTTGTCTTGCTGGATTTTGTTGTATGTATGTATGTAAAAGTACAGATATACGAATGCTGATGATTTATGCAGATTTACGTTATATCTTGCTTCTTTGCTAAAGTTATTTCAATTAATTTTTGACACTCTATAGTTCTTTAACTATTACATCACATCACCTGCAAAAAGAAATGTTATTTCATTTTCTTGTCTGATTGTTAGAGCTAGCATTTCTAGTACCTTGTTAAATAGTGGTGGGAATAGTGGGCATTCTTGCTTTACTTCTGATCTTACTGGAAAGGCCATTGACTTTTCTCCATTGTTTGTTCTTGGCTTTATATAATTATTATATGATAAATATGTTCAATAATGTCATTTATTATATTCAAGAAAGGTCTATTTATTACTATAATTTTTAGAGTTGAGAAATGTGTTGGATCATGTCAAAAAGTTTTTCTGTATCTATTAATAAAACCATATGGTTGATTTTATTTATATTATTGACATGGTTTATAATAATTATTGTTTTTCTTATGTTGAACCAACTATGGTATATGAATGTAATAGCATAATATTGTGAAGTGAGAAGTTGCAAATATGAGGAATTCAGAGAAAAATGGGAAGCTGACCTCATAAAGTGATGCAAACATGCAGTGCCAAGTGAACAACAGACATGTCTTCACCATTGTGGATGAACAGTTCACTAAGTGAAATAGAACTCTGAGTACTGGACAAAACAGAGAGGATCCTGGAAAAGAGATAATTCAACATTCTTCCTCCCTTGTGGCAGAGAAATGGACTATCAGGACAGAATATGGTATGTGAAGTCAGATATATTCTCTATATTGAACACTTTGGTCTATTTTGCTTCTCTTTGTCACAATGAATGGTTCATTCTGAAAAGTGAATAAGGAAAATGACTGATATAAATATGAAAGGCATGTGTAAAACATTTTTTGATACAGAAAACTCCTACTACATGTAACACACAATGACAAAATAAAAGTACTTGCCTTCAAGGAGCTTATATTATGCTAGGGGAATACAACAATCACATAAGTTTGGTACAAAGACAATAGTGAAAAGAGAGAGAGATAACAAGGGACCGGACAGGGATATCACGAACGACTTCACAGAGAAGGTAGTACCTGAGTTGCGTCTTGAAGGAAGACAAGATTCTCAGAGGCAAGAATAAGGAAGCAGTACACCCTGAGCATCAGGCACAGCTTGTACAAATACCTTGAGGCTAGAGATGGGAGTATTGAGGGGAGGGAGGTTACATGGTCAGACTTGTACTTTAGAAAAGTCACTATGGAAGCCGAGTGGCAGATGAAGTGAACTTGGGCCAGGGGGACAAATTAGAAGTTATTGGAATAGTCCTGTCAAGAAGTGATGAGAACCAGGTCTAGGATATGGTGACTGCATGAGTGGAAAGAAAGGATTATGTCCAAGAAATGTTATAAAGGTAAAAAAGACCAAATATGGAAATGGATAGGTGGGATGAGTTCAAGTGAAGAGTTGAAGATGACACCGAAGCTGTGAGCCTGGGTCACCAGAAGGACAGTGGTACCCTTGCATGTAATAGGAAAGTTCAGAAGACGGAAAGGTTGGAAGGTAAAGATCATGAATTCTGTTTTAGATAGGCTGAGTTTGAGAAGAATATGGGACATCCAATTCATATATCCAAGAGCTAACTGACGATACATGACTGTAGCTCAGAAGAGAGACTAGGGCTAGATAAAGATCTGCAAATCATATGCAGAATGATAACAACTGGAACCAGGGGAGCTGACGAGATCACCAAATGAGACAGTACAGACAGGACAGAGAAGAAAGCCCAGGTCATCAACGCTGTCAAATGCAGCTGAGAGGCCACTGAAAGCTTTAGAGCAAAGGAGTGACTTGATCAGAACTGTGTTTCAGAAAGATAATTTTGACAACTGTGTGGAGGATTGGATAGAAGAAAGTCTGGAAATAGGGAAACCAATTAGCAGGCAGTAAGTGATGACATGATGTCTGCACAAATGAAAAGGAAGGAGTGGATGCAAATGGACTCATGGAAGTAGAATAAACAAGACTTTGCAACTGACTGAATCTTAGGAGTGAGAGAAAGGGGAGGGTCAAAGAGGACTCCACGGTTACAAATTTGGGTGACTAGAAGAGTAATGGTGTCCTCAAAAAAAATAAGAATGTTGAGTTTGAAATGCCCATGGGACACAGAGCTGGAGACATCCAAGAGAATTTTGGTAACTCAGGACTGAAATTCAGGACAGAAATTAGGGTTGACTATCTTAAATTAGGCATTCATGTACATAAAGATGGCACCTCAAAGAAGGTAAGGAGGACAAGACTGAATTAAAGATCATCAAATTTATTCATGAAGATCGCTGATAACCTCAGAGAAAGGAGTTTCAGTCAAATGGTGGAGTCTGAATCCAGATTGTAAGGAACTGAGAAGCCAGGGGGTAATGAGGAAGTGAAAGCAGCAGAGTCTACATGATTCTTTTTAGGAATCTGGCAATGAAATTGAAATGAGGAATAGGACTGTATTTTGAGGGAGTAATGATGTCAGGAGAAGTTTGGATTTGTGGGAGACTTAAGCATGTTTGAAAAGATAATCATACAATGAGAAACTACAGGAGAGGGAAGGAATGAGGTGGCAAGCTATGAGATCAGTAGTGCCAGCATTGGCCCTATAAAATACATGGGAAATTAAGAGTCTGATAAGTTAAAGGACTTTCCCATGGACACACATAGCAAATATCTGAGGCTGGATGGAAGCCCAACTCTACTTATTCCAAGCTCAGTGTACTACAGGACACTATGAGACAGAGAAAATAAGATGTGGTTCCCCAGAAGACCAATTTCTGATTGCCAATAAGGTGCCAGGATTCTTTGGGAAAATCACTTTATAAACATGAATTATTGTGAAGAGACCAGATGAAGTTTTCGAGTGTTTCTTGCCTCTTCTGCCTAAAATCTGGCTTTTTCCAACCTCCACCACAAAAGTCTCAATTCAATCAAATGTGCACTTTAATGAGGGAAGACAGGAAGCAGGAGTGTCTTTAGTCCTAAAGAGAATGTAGTCTGAGGCAATACTCAAGGCTAAGTAGGGGCTTTTGCAACTTATTCTATAGAGCAGTCATATAAAACCTTCATACAGTTAGTTTTCTTGATGTACTTTGGGTGAGAAGCCATAAGATCCCGAAAGGACCTTACTAGATGGCCCCTAAAGGCTCTTATAGTTCTGTAATCTAACCTTAACTCACTCATTTTACAGATGAGTGACTCACCCAAAGTCCCAGAGATGAATTGCAGACCTAGAACTTAAACCTAGGTCTCTAATTCCCTCTTTTGCTACCTAGAGGCAACTTCTACAGTTTGGTGTTGTTCAGTCTTGTCTCAATTTGCAATTTTCTCAGCAGAGATATTGGAGTGGTTTGCCATTTCTTTTTCCAGCTCCATTTTAAAGATGAGGAAAGTGAGACAAACAGCATTTAGTGACTTAGTCAGGGTTACACATAACTACTAGGTCTCTGAGGCTGGATTTGAAGTCGGGTTTTCTGACTCCAGACCAGGACTCTATCCATTTCACCACCTAACTGCCCCGAAGGCAACCTGATGGGTAGAACACTGGGCCTGTTGTCAGGAAGATCTGAATTAAAATCTGACTGACCTCAGACACATACTAGCTGTGTGACCCTGACTTTGAACTCTTGTCTGACTCAGTTTCTTTAACTGTAAAATAGGAATAACAATAGCACTTAACTCTCAAGGCTGTTGTGATAATATCTTCAAAGTGCTTAACATAGTGCTAGGCTTAAAAAATGCTTCCTTTCTTTGCAAATACACGCACTCAGAAATGAATTAGCTTCCAATCTTTGCATTATGTCTCAAACTGGCCTTTTTTTCTTTACAGAATTTGCACTCTGAGTCCTTGAAAAGACAATTAGAGCTTATAACCCTTAGCAGCCTGAACACTGTGACATATTTCTTATATCCTGTGGGAAAGTGTTCTCTACATTAACATTAGAAAATGCTACTTGAATTTCTGTCACCATTAGGTACCTTTGCCCAGCAATATATCATCATGATTTTATAAAATGGCATACATTCTATGGGAAAGAAAAATATTCATCAAAAACTTTATTTAATTAGTCTTATTTGGGCCTGTAAAAGAAAAAAAAAACTTCTCTTTTTCCAGATTTGGGTTCTTGCAGCAAGAACACAAGATGTGTGGTCAAAGAGCGTCTGTATATTATATGCCAATCTGAAAAGTATCATTCTGGATTTTGCAGTATCTTCACCTTTGACCTTAGCAATGCCAAATTATCTAGGCTATCACATGTTCTTACCCTAAGGGAGCACATGTTATTTGGGAGGCCAGATGTGACAACATCCAGAAATTCATTCTAAATGGTAAGGGAAAATGTCTTATCTTTGGAAAACCTGGTGGCTAGAACATATGAAATGTTCTTTATCTTGGCCTTAAAAAAAACAAAACACCACACTTTCCCTCTTCCTTCTCCTAACAAGCAGGCCTTTCACACCTCACCATTTGGCGTGGCAAATGAGTTTTATCAGGGCCACTCCAAATGTCCAAGAGCCAAACAATTTTGAAGCCACCATTAATGTCTTCAGGGACCATAATACAATGGCTTCTTAATTCTCTTTGCAAATTTTCCCAGAATTAGTACAATCTCAATTTTACAAAACAGCTTCCCAAGTTCCTCTGGAAAATAAATAAATCAGTCCAATTCAGAAGGCTTCCTCTCAGCAGAGCTGTGCAAACGTTACTGGCACCATTTGTTTCTTAAAACATACTCAAGCACACACACACTCATACAGGGGCAGAAAATGTTTTTTAAAACATCATTCCCAAACTACACAAATAGAAATGTGACACATGTGACATGGTTGTCCATTTTACTTATGCAGCTTTGCAGTTTTGTATTCTAAGCAAACAACCAGGCTATGTTCCCCAAGGGTTCAGAAGGGCATGGTATTTCATTTCTTCAGAAAATTGTTTCTCAGGATTTCAATCTTTTTAGCTAGATATGACACAACGTAATATCAGGCACACTTATGCTTTTTTATCTGCTCTATTTTCAAAGCGTAAATAAAAGATCAGTTTATGTTTAGGCTGGGTGAGGTGCTTACACACTTAAGGCAGAATACAGATTAAAAACAGCAAAATGTTTTTAAGTATCTGGTCTTATCATAAGGCCACTTCCCTTTTTTAGAAACCTTGGAGAAGCCCAAGTTAGGGAACCTCCATGGTTTCTTTTTCTACCTTTTAAAATAATATCTCTCCAATTACATGCAAAAACAATTTTTAACATTCTTTTAAGAAAATTTTGAATTCTAAATTTTCTCCCATTCTCCCTCACTTCTCCCTTGAGATGGTAAGCAATTTGATTTAGAGGCCCTTAATGTTTTAAAAAGTATTTCACCCTAGCAATTTCTATCTGACTCAGATACTCTGCAATTTTCTATATCTAGGAATTAATGTGCTAAAATAATACAAAACTAAACTGGTTAACTCCTACTACCACCACCACCCACTAAAAAACCTAATGAAACAGCTTCTACTATGTATGATTCAAGTGGAGTTTTCTTTTTGCATCACTATTCATAGTAAAGAGCAGTATTTTGGTTTTCGACATCATTACCCATCTTTCGTAAGGCATCGTGTGAAAGCCTGAAACTTTAACTGTTTTCAGAGGAAAACAAATCATGCATCTATGAGAAGATAAGCATAATGGCCTTTTGACAGATTCTAAGTGCACTTCTCCGGTGGCCATGCACAGCATTAACTGAGTAATTCCCATTAGCATTAATATGCTTTTAAATTTCCACTGTCCAATCATTTAAGCAATAATTTGAGGATCAATTCAATTTCATGGGATTTTCTCTATTCCAAGATTGTTTTGTGAGGGAATATTTTAGCTGTCAGCATGGCCCAAGAGTAACATGGTCTTTTATGAAGTAATTATATACATGCTTGCGTGCATGCTTACAGACATGGACAAGCTATATTTGAGAGTAAAACAAATTTCAAAATAAGAAATCTCTAAGGCATGTTATGCAGTGGCTTCCTCTCTCTCCTAGCTCTAAATCTCATGATCTTATGATCCTGTGATCTTTCCCAGTCTAACACAAATGCAGATGGCACATCTAGTAAGGGATCAGCACCAGTACTTCCCAGTGGGATATAATCTGAAGGACACTAAAAGGCCAGCTTGCTCTCAAAATATCCCTCCTCAACTCTACCTTTTTGATTAAGGCAATGTCTCAAAAGGATCTTTGGTGAAATGCCAATGTATTAACCTGTAAGGTGAACCTAACACATTAGTACCAAAATTGTATATTTGAATTTTATCAAATTAACAACTTTTACAGAGCCAGCAAACAGCAATGGAAAAATCATGCGGTGTCATTAAAGAAAACCATGGGGTATTATGGGCCATCAAAGTTTAACTTTACCTAGAGCAAACTGGGCATACAGAAGACTCATTTCCCAGTAGCTAAATGGTCAAAAGATATAAACTTTTTTAGAAAAAGAATAATAAACTATAAAAACCCCACATACAAGGGTGTCTTAAATCACCAATAATAAGAAAAATGCAAATCAAAAGAACCCTGAGGCTTCCCTGCACACCCAGAAAATTGACAAAGATTACAAAAGACAGAAATTGTCAATTTTAGGGAAGCTACAAGACAAGGACACTAACAGACTGTTGGTGAAGCTGTGAATTGTTTCAACCAATCTGGAAGACAATTTGAAATTATAAGAGGAAAGTCACTAAATTGTTTATATCAACTGACTCAGAGATTCTGCCTACAACCCCTTTTCCCCACTCCTAGCAGGCCAAAGATAGATTCCATACACCAAAAAAGTCACAGCCACACTTTTTATGGGAACAAAAATCTAGAAACAAAGTGGGGTATTAACTGACTGACAAATAAATAGCTGAATAAATTGTGGTATTATACATTAAGCATATTCAACCAAATAAATATTTTGAGCCCTAACAGATAGTCAAACTAAACCATGCAGATATTTAGATATTAGAAAGGGGAACCAAGAAGTGTGGCAGTCTTTAACAGACATCTACTTTTCCTGGAGAGTTGAGTCATTAACACGCCTAAGGCAAGGAACTGAGCTCCTGATTCCTTACAGCTCTATTACTTTATGAACTTATAAGTTAATAGAGCAAATTTTGACTTTCTTATCTCAGATTTGATCAGCCTGTCAGCCTCTTATAATGAATATTTTCAGATAAACAGGAAGAAAAAGAGAAATAACTTTGTGGAGATCATTGCCCTAAGTGTCTGTTGTAACTGGAAATTTCTGTAAGAAGCTCCTTGTTTTGAAATTCTGAAAATAGGAGACTAAATGTGCATAGTTCAGTAGGACATTAGCCAAATGATTTATGAGAGAACTAAGGAAGCTCTGGTGGACAGAGTATTTGGAGTCGGAAGAGATCTATGTTCAAATTCTACCTCAGACAGTTATTCATTGTATGAATTTAGGCACATATCTGTAAAATAGGATGAATAATCTGTAAAATAGGGAAAATGGTAGCACCTCTCTCACCTTGTTGTGAGGAACAAAAAATAATCACATTAAAGTGCTTTGCAAACCTTAACACACTGTACAAATGTTAGCTGCTATATCATCATCACTATGAATCCAGGGGCCCCTGGCCCCCTGGCAAATATGTGCTTAGGATAAAAAGCAATATAAGCCAATCCTTTTTCAGGCCTCTGTCATGTATGTGGTCAACAGGTGATTTGCTACTGTATTATTTCTCTGAAACCTCCTTCTTGGACTACAAACCACTGAGCCAAGCATATTTCTTAGCCTTTAACCGACGCTAAGCAACTAGCCCCTTTAAATGCCTTAATTAGTACAAAATATTAAAAGCACAATAAAACTGGGAGTTGACTTCTAATTCACTACAATCTTTTTCTCATCTTGTTCACCTCTTTTGCCCTATTTGAATAGTACAGTATCTTACTCACATTCCATTCTTAATGAGGCTATTTACCCTGCATAGCCAATGAGATTGTGCTTCAGATAATAAATTCTCTGCCCTGAGTTGTGCCTAAAAGGGCAACCTCTTTAACTATTAAAGGATTAACTTTTTAACTGAGGGTGGTCCTTATTGCTGGACCAGCTTTCAAAGGGTCTTTGATCATTTAAGTATGTCACTGTAATATACAGAACCTTTTCTATTTACATATAGATCAGCCTCATAAAGAGCCAATCATCAAAGATAAGTTTTTCTAGATGGATAATGAAGAATTTTAACTATAATAGAACAAATTGAAATAGAATTCATTATTGCAAACAAAAATACTGTTATCTGCATCCAAAGGCAGTTTGTGTATATACTCTTAAAATACATATTTCAGCACCAAAAAAATTATTTTTTTCAGCTTTGTTGAGCTGGAAGATTTCTGAGGATGATAAAAGACAATGAAAGTAGTGAACATACTGATACAACTACCTCCTAATATCTGTTTTATTCTTCCTTGATTGCATGAATATGTATCCATACATATTTTAACTATTAAATCCACCTTTTGCAGATCTCTAGACCAGAGGGATTCTGGAGACAAGATCTTAGAGTGGAAAGAGGACTGGCTCTGGAGGCAGAGAACATGGATTCAAATCCCACCACTGATTCTTTGTGACCCTGGGTAAGTCACTTAACTTTCTTGGGCCTCAGTTTCCTTACCTATAAACTGCAGAGGTTAAAATAGATGACTTCTAAAATGCCTGCTGACACTAGACCTATGATCCTATATAAATAATTCAAACTCAGAGCATTCATGCAACATTGCAAATTTGGGGATGGCTTCTCAAATAAATGGATCACACATATTTCATATACACATCCTTTTTTCCTCCATAAGGTTTGATTCCTTAAAGCTTTTATCGTTTCCTAAATATTAGTGAAATAGCTAATGGGAAACAGGATTGGATATAAGGGATGTTAAGAATGTGTATCCAGATTGCCATTTTGAATCTGGTTGAATGGAAAGGACAAAAATTCTTAATTATCTGACAGGGATTCATCAGTCCTTATAAAGGATCCTGAGGATTTCAATTTTTTTTTTCCATTTCACAGATGCTCATGAAGCTCTAGAATCATATAAAGTATCCAATAAATGGCATTCATACCTAATAAGGACTATTTGGAATCCAAGGAACTGGGTTTGAATCCTGACACTCTATTTGCTACATTATTACAAATTAAATGAGCTTTTATTTCCTCAACTATAAAATGAAGGGTTTAGACTTCTCTTTAAAGTTCCTTCAAAGTCTTAAATGCTATGAGCCAATAAATTTATATTAAAAAGATAGTGACCAAAAATTGTAATGCAAATAAAAGGTAGATAACTATTTTTGTTCATATTTTTGTTCTATTTTTAAGTCACAACATGCATACTCCCCTAATTCAATGGATATTCCTTGCAACGTCTCCTCCTTATGTTCCCCCCAGAAAATACACAATTCCTTTTTCTGCAGAGACTGCATGGTGCATTAGTCCAACTTGAAAGATAAATGAAATCTTGAGGTCTACAAAAATTTTCACTTACTTGCAAAATTTTCAACAGCTTCTCTTCTTGTCAAAGATGTTACATTTGATACATGAGCATCAGTATCCTAAAGAAACACAGAACTGGCTGCATTTCAATCTTTATTTGTTAATCCTTAGCATGACTTTTTAAACCTGTACTAATGTCTTTGGCTTTAGATCTGGGAGACAATTTTCATGACATCTTCAGACTCTGATAAAAGAGAATACCTTTAAAAAAACTTCAATACAAATGTCACAAACATGATAAGAAATGTGGTTGAGATATAGTTGAATCTGTGTGGAGGGGATAGAGCTGTACTTAAATACATTATGAGATTTCTGCTATAGGAACTAGATTGTTAAAAAAAAAAAAAGATAGTAAGTAAGCTTGAACAAAGACACTTATGGAAAGGGGCAAGCTGGCATGATAGTGAGGTCAGCATTCTTAATTAACCCACAAAAACTCATTAAATACACATCTGATATGTACAAGGCAAATAAAACTATGTTTTCAAGAGTCAGTTTGCAGTAGAATGAGTAGAATCCTAATACACTGAATAATACTCATTAAAATCTTCCATCTTTCCAGTCTACATTTAAATTCTGATCCACTTACCTATTGGAGTCTAAGTAGCAACTGAGAGCCACCCTAGACTGGCAGTCAGTAAACAAGATCTATTAAGTACTTATATGTCCCAATTCGAAACACTCATCTTTCCCCCTAAACCTTCTCTTCTCCCCTTCCAACTTCCATATTACTGAAGCATGTGAAGACTTTCCCCAGTAGAATAGGCAAATGAGAACAACTTGTTGCAATGACCATGAAAGCAGCTGACGCAGGTGCTGTGAAGTGCTTAGAGCTTGGTCAGACATCAAAGATGCCAACGTCATCCACTGCATCCTAAGCCATCAAGTCATCCTGATTTTTGACTCACCACAATGATTTTAGAAGACAGAGTGAGGTTGATGACTTTGTGTAACTCTGCCACACTTAAATCCAATTCACACAAGTCAATACCACCTTGTGATGTCACTGGTCCTCTTCAAAAATGGACAACTATGGAAGTTATCAGCATCTTTCCTGGCTCCCCCACACCCTAGGGACAAAATCCAGGTGTCATCCTCAACTCTTCACTATCTCTCACCCTCCATATCCAATCTGTCGCTAAGACCTATCAATTAACCCCTGCAACATCTCTCAATTACGCTCTCATCTTTCATCCGATACTACAAATACCCTGGTACAGGCTCTTATTGCCTCACTCCTAAACTACTGCCACAATCTGATTGTTGGTCTGCCTGCTATAAGTCTATCCCTACTCTATCCATCCTCCATTAAGCCACCAGAGATTTTTTCTAAAGCATAGGTTCCAAGACCCCACACTCAGTTAACTCCAGTGGCTCCCTATCACGTTCATGAACAAATACAAAATCCTCTGTTTGATGTTCAAGGCCCTTCATGACTTGCCCCCTTCCAATCCCTGCCTCCAATACACACCTTTTCCATCTTCTTTTACTTTACATCCAATCCTTTGACACCAGTCTCCTTACTGTTTCTTAGACAAGATGCTCCATTCCCCGACTCTGGGCATTGTCTTAAGCTGTCTCCCATACCTGGAATGCTCTCTCTCCTCATGACTTCCTTTGAATCTCAGCTAAAAGTCTTTCCCAATCCCTCATAGTTCTAGTATTTTCCTTCTGCTGATCATTCCCATTTATCCCATATAAAGTTTGTTTATACATAGTTTTTCATGTTATTTCTCCATTGGACAGCAAGCTCCTTGAGGACAAAGGCTATCTTCTGCCTTTCTTTCCATTCCCAACTCTTAGTTTCTGCCACATTGTGGTTCAGTTGATTTTCATGTCTGACACACTGTGACCTCATTTGGGGTTTTCTTGGCAAAGATACTGGAATAGTTTGCCATTTCCTTTTCCAGTTCTTTTTTCCAGGGGGACAGCTAGGTGGTGCAGTGCACAGAGCATCACTAGTGCAAGAGTCAGGAGGATCTGAGTTCAAATCTCACCTCAGATACTTGACATCCACTAGCAGTGTGACTTTGGGCAAGTCACTTAACCCCAATTGCCTCATCCTGGATCATCTCCAGTCATCTTGATGAATATGTGGTCACCGGATTCAGATGGCTTTGGAAGAGAAATGAAGCTGCACAGCCCTCCTTCACTCAAAAAAAAAACAACAGTCAAGTGCAAGTCACGTCATCATTTCTCTGATGGCATGGTCTTCTTCAGCAATGAAGGACGAACACACAGAAGAGGAAACTGAAGCAAACAGGATTGAATTATGTACCCAGTGTCACACAGCTGTTAAGTCTCTGAAGCCAGATTTGAACTCAGGTTTTCCTGACTATAGGCCTAGCACTCTATCTATCCACTGTACCATCTAGCTGCCCTACCACATCCTAGATACTTCCTGATTAACAAGTATGGAAGATACAAAGAAAAGGCAGTCTCTTACCCTCAAAGAGCTTATATTCTAATGGGGGAGGCAAAATGCAAACTACCACTATACAAAACATATGCTGCTTGGATCCCTGTCAACTCACTTGCCTACCATAATCATGAAATCAAAACACTTCCTGCAATCCTCCTCAAAATCCTCATTCTTCTATACAAAGGTATCCTGATGAATAGGTCTAGTGCCTTGCACCAGACTTAAGGCATATAAGAATGATTCTGGGTTTTGAGTGAGAGAAAAAGCTCTCTAACAATCAAAGCTACCTCAAAGTAGAACAGGTTGCCCTGAGGGGTCGTGAGGTTTCCCTTACTAAATATCTTCAAAAAAAAAGCTACATAACCATTTATTATTTTGTGAAAGGGATTCTTGTTCAGATTATGTTGGACTACATAGTATCTGACCTCCCTTCCACATCTGAGACTGATTCCCTATGTAAACAGTTGCTCATGTCTGTGGGAATCCATTGGGCTAATAAAACATCCAGGCAACCTAAGTTCCTCCAACATGGCATGGAAGCGAAACAAACTCTGGGAGTCACTTTATCAGTAGCTTTCTCTGCAGAAAGGTCTCCAGTGTCCCTGGGCTAGAATGGTGGTATCATGGTAAGCCATGATTTAAATTCTCTTAAATATGCCATGACCACAAGATACATTTGAAGACTTATTTGTGCACTTTTAATTAATGAGCTTAAGATACATTGTATACACGCACACATGCACACACACACACACACACACACACACACACACACACACACACACACACCCTCTATCTAAATGGTTAAAAAAAAAGCTTTGCATCGATACAGTATTTAATCATCTTGAAAAATAACCTCTCTGGGGGGAAAAAAAACCAACTCTGCGACTCTGCCAACTACATCAGAGCAAGAACTGAAGTCCTTTGTTACTGAACTACTGTATATTCTACTGAAAAGAAAGCTCATTTAAAAATATGCCCTGGAGACAGAAAATAATTGCATAAGTTAGATAATTTCTAAAGATATTTACCTAAACATAAATTACCTGGATTTATAAAATATACTTAACTTAAAGCCACCTTCTTTTGTTGTCGCAATAATTGCTCCCAAGATGAGCGCTAACACACAATCTCAAGTGTAGTAAAGGTAATTGCTGCACTTACTGCTCATGTCATGTTGATGTATTACTATGTATCAAAGGTCACAGTTCTGTACTCATACATTATCAAATTTGAAAGAGCAATATTCGATTGTGACCAACCTTTAAACTGCCCACAATGTGTGTGAAAATGAATGGAGGACTACCTCGACTTTAAGAGAGAAAAAATGAACCCATGTTTTGGGAGCAGAAGGGTCAACCAGTCAGAGTGGCAGGGTTAAATGTCAACACTATGAATCTAATACCATCTTAGTTTATCAATGAGATTCAAAACAATAATCACAAGCTAAAACAGCTGTATTAGTGAAAATATATGTCTAAAAAATTAGATTATATAAGCCTGTAACACAGGGCAGTACCTTGTGGACTATAATGTAAGAAAAAGGACATACATCACCATTTAGAGACAATAAAGCCTATAATACCCAAACTGATGTGTTTATGTGCTCATTGAAGGCAGCAGAAGCATCTGCTGACACATTTCTAGATACACAGAAAAGGCATTTATTAAGCATTCACAGTGCGCCAATCACTCCATTACTTACAGGGTATTACTTAAAAGTAGCAGCAGCCCCGACTCCAGCTCAATAAAGGAAGCGTATCATTGACTTCTCACTTCTTTCCCAAACACCAACATCCCTTACTCCTGTTTCTACATACTATTGAGCAGTCTGGTGCTATCCTGATCTAAGAAAAAAGTTGGTCATTCATGCCTCCATCTAACTATTTTCACAATTGTTTGCTGGATGGATAAATTGTCCTTATCAGAATCCACTGAACCCTGAACAAATGCTGTTTTCTGCTGGTTTTGTGTTCAAAAAGGGAAAGAAAATTCCCATTCTTGATTCAATAATGACTTTTTAAAAAATCAAGAGAAATGTAATTGAATTTAAACAAGAGGAGAGCAGTTTGTTGAAGAGAAAGTAACATATATTGAGAAAAGAAAATCAGATCTTAGGAAACTAGCAAAAAACAAAACCTCTGAAAGGAATATGAATGAAATTCAACTACCCCTCAAAACCTTGGTTTTTACGCAGTGTAATCCTGAATATTGTTAGATTTATCTTCATCTATAATCACAATTTAGATAAACTCATAAAATTCACAATATTTTTTCTTGAAGCAGATGAATGGGTACAACTGAGAATACTAATAGACCTATGGTATTTTAGCTTACTTTTTGTTGCTGATGCTGGGTAGTTATTTAGGAGAAAACACAGAATTACACTTTGATAAAATGTCAACTCTGGGCAAACAGGCAAGGTTTTTTGTTCTGTTTTGTTTTGATTACAATTTTTGCCACAGAGAGTAAAAGCAGTCAGATAGGCAGTTGTGTATTTTTAAATGTATGTTAAGGGCAAAGTAATTGACTATAGTGAATAAATCTCTCCTGATAACATTTTGGTATATATCTAAGCATTTCTGTTTTATACAATTCCTTGAAAGGCCCAAAGTCCAAGACTGAACTCCAGGGAAAGAAATTTACACCGCTGTCAAAGCCTCAAAATATAGATGTCAAAAAAAAATACTAGAAAATTAATCCTGCAAATTCTCACTGCACTGAAAGGTTCCTTCTGATATTAAGGTGATCATGTAGTCATGCATGACAAGAAAAGATCTTCCACACACCAGTCTTTTCAAAAGTATTGTTATTTTTCTTTTCTTATCAGATAAACTAATAAGGGAAGGGAATGATGGGAATAAGCATTTAATAATGTGCCACGATGGCTACTTATGTGCCAGGCACTGTATTAAGTACTTGTAAATGTGTTCATCCTTCATTGCCAAAGAAGACCATGCCATCAGAGAAATGATGACATGACTTCCACTTGACCTTGTTTTGAGTGAGGGAGGGCCGTGCAGGTCACCAGCCTCACTTCTTCTCCAGAACCATCTGAATCCAGTCACCAGATATTCATCAGGATGACTGGAGATGACCCAGGATGAGGCAGTTGGGGTTAAGTGACTTGCCCAAGGTCACACAGCTAGTGAGTGTCAAGTGTCTGAGGTGAGATTTGAACTCAGGTCCTCCTGACTCCTGCCCTGGTGCTCTATCCACTGCACCACCGAGCTGCCCCACTTTGTAAATATTCTCATTCAATCCACTCAGTCCTGAGGTAGGTGCTATTACAATCTTCATTTCACAGTTGAAGAAACTGAGGCAGACAACAATGAAATGTCTTGCCCAAGATTAAACAGTTATGCATCTGAGGCCACATTTGGACTTGGGTCTTCTAGACTCCCAGGTCTAGTGCTGAATTTACTTCATTACCTAGATGCTTAATAACTTTTCTAAGACTCCATTCCAACCTATGGAGGAAGATCATTTAGGGGAAAAAAAGTGTAATACATCTAAAGGCCTTTCATTAAAAGGTCAATAACCACATCCAAAGAATAATGAGTTTAAGAAAGATAAAAGGCAAGTAAGACTCAAATTACTGGCTTAATACTTGCTCTTGTTGTATCAACTGTCTCCACTTTTCTGGGTCTTGCTTCATTTGAACTCTGCCCTCTCATATGTACATGTAAGTCCTAGTTCCTTTTTATGGTAGTTTTCCCCCATATAATTGTAGTGGAGCTAGGTCCCAATTAGTTCAAATAAGGAATTCCCCTGAAATGGTTGTATTATTCGAATTTTCACTATATATTTCCATTAGGGTGAAACTAATTACCATATTTTACATAATTATGTTTTCAAATAGAGCAAATTCAAATACATGTAACCACTTCAGAAGATTCATTATTCACACTAATCAGGACCTACCTATCCACCATGCATTGGTGCTATCAAATCCCATTCCAAATAGCATAGAGAAAATTTTCCTTTCTTCTCCTCTGACCCCACATACTTCCTCCTCTGTCTCCCTTCAATTTTTCAGTTGATCTCACCTTATAATTTATAGAAAAAATTGATGCCATTCACAATGCATTCTTTCTTCTCCCCTTGTCATCATCTCAAAACCCCTTGACAGTTCTCTTCCTTTAGTGTCTAATAAAGAGGTGTTTCTTTCTTTGCAAAGCTGAATACCCTCTACATGTGTCCTTGATCCCATTCCCCCCACTTCTGGCTTCTCCAGCACACTGAGCTTCAATTATTCCCCCCCTACCCCCCACCCCGCTCTCTAATTTACAATCTCTAATCATTCCTCTCTTACTGCTTTCAAATATGACCAAACTTCCTTCATTTCTAAAAAAGCTTTCACTAGACTTTACCATCCTCTCCTCCCTTTTCAAACTCCTAAAAAATTACCTACATGCCTGGGATTGTAGATTTAGAGCTGGAAGAGGCTGTCTAATCCAACCAACTCCTTTTACAGATTTAACTGATTTGCCTGAGGTCACATAGCATTGAGGTAGGATTTGAATTCGGGTCTTCCAGACTTCAAGACCACATCCAGAGCCATTTAGCCACCTCCACTTTCTCATCTCTCATTCAACTCTTGGCATTCTAGCTTCAGACGTCATCACCTAACTATACCTATTTTCTCCAATTACTAATGATCTCCTCGTTTTAAAATCTGTGGTCTTAGTCTTCATCATTGGAGCTATCTACTGCAGGAGAACTCTCCTCATATCCTATACTCTGAGCGTACCCCAAGGCTCCATCCAGAGTCCTCTTCTGTTGTCTCAGATATTCTCTCTCAATGGGTTTATCAGCTCCCATGAGTCTAATTATAGCATCTTTCTATGCATGACTCCCTGAACTATGATATCTAGCTGCATTCTCTCCTGAACTCCAGTCTCACATCACCAAGCACCTATTTTACACATTTCTAACTAGATGTCTTAAAGCTATCTTAAACTTATCTAAAACATTATCTTTTACCCCTCTACCAAACTTCCTTTTTTATGTCAAAGTAAAATAATTCTTGAATTGGTACCAGGTTCATAAACTCATTCTCATTCCCCTTCCCTTTTATTTATTCCTCCCATGGCACTCCATCTCTTGGATCCACAGCTTCACACTGGTCATCTCCCTTACCTGGAATGCACACTTTCTTATTTCCCCCTCAGAGAAGACCTAATTTTCCTTCAAGATGTAGTTCAAGCATTTGACATGGTACTTTTCCTGATCCCGTTCCAATCTGTATTTACCTACCTTGTATTTATTTTGTATTTGTTCTGCATATATTTATTCCATGCATACTTATATATGCACATTATCTTCCACAATAGAACTTTAGTTCATAGGTAGAGATTGTCACATTCCTGTCTGTATCCACAGCACCTGGCAAGCACGGTGCCTGACACAAAGGTGGTGCTTAATAAATATTACTGATTAACTCTTTGACAATAAAACTGCTACTTAGAAGAATTTGTTCCCCTCTCCAAAGAAGAGAATTTAGGGAATTATAGGGTAGAAGGACAGAAGTTAAAATGCAATTCTACCTGGCTAAGTAAAAATTTTCTCAAGCATTCAGTTATATTTTAATGACTAGTTTGAATATGCATTTTGTTCGAAAGAAAGCCAAAATATTTTAATTTTGTATTTGTTTTTATCTTTCACTGAAGTCTTATTTTGAGGGGTCATGTTCTTGAAGGTTACATTAGCAATGTATTGACTGAAAAGGCTTCCAAGTACAGCACAGGACTAGTGATAGACAGTGAGTCATATTACTCAGTTCAAATAAATTTCAACAGATACCCTCAGATTGGTGATAAGGTCATGGTGATATTTTTTTTCAGCAGTGCCCAAAGAAAATATAAGGTATAGATTCACTGCCATCTAAATAAATGGTGAGGTTTCATGTACAGAAGAAATCAAATCCTTAAAGTACTCAAGTGTAATCATTTGCACATGAATTTGAAGCTCAAATATTTTAGCAACTGTACTTATTATCTTCATTCAAGCTTTTTTCCATGTCAATTATATATGTTTACTTCTCTTTTAATAACAAAAGGTTTTATTTTGTGGGTCCGACAGCACCAGGGACAACAGAGATTTTAAGAGAAAAAAAGATTACTATTATATTTTCAAAATCATTAACAAGAGAATCTTTAAGGTATAAGCAGTCCATTTTCCTATAGTCCATCTCTGCTTGAACTCATTTGTAAACCAAGAGATGAGCCCAAATAAATTCTTCCTTGTTGCCACTATAGATGGTCTTTTAGGCACTCGTAAGTGTTATTCTTAAAATGTCATCAAGAGGTAATGTTTTATTTTTGTCCAGTTGCCTAAGACAGCTCTCTCTTTCCATTATCTTTTTTTTAAACAACTGCCTATGATTCCAAAAGTTACCTATAATTAGCCCTTAAAACTACTATTTGTACACAAAATTCAACAGATGATGTCAAAAAACAGACTTTATACTTTCAAAACTATTATCTCTTTTGCTCTTTAAACACAGACCTCGCTTTAATATACCTGAAGCATTTTGTCAGAGGAAGCAAGAAATGAAACCATATCATCCATTACAAGCAATCACTGAATTTCAGATTTGGAAAAGGCAGTCTAATTCATCCTCCATATGAACTCTGTTTTTCATCTAGGATAATCTCATAGATTCACCAAAGAGCTGGAAATAAACTAGTCCAATCACTTTCTCTTTCTCATTAATAAAGCAGTTCACTGAAAGACAACATGGTACAACGAGATGCACATTTCATTAGAGTCAGAAGATCTAACTTTTTCTCTAGATTCTACTACTCACTCATTTCATAACTGAGTAAATTACTTTCTCACTCTAGACTTTAGTTTCCTTATCTGGAAGATGAATGGACTAGACTATATCCAAGGGTCCTTTCCAGTCCTATGATTCAAAGAGGCTTTATGCATAAAACAAAATATTTTGCTTAAAATGTCTAATAATTTGGCTTTTTTCATCTGAATTTTTCTTTGTGACCAAGGTCAATGTCACTAAACTTTCCAGTGACCAATTTTTCATTACAGCTTTGTCAGGATAAATTTCTCTACATTCAAGCATACCATATCATTACAAAATAGTTTGCTAGGGTTTTTTTGAGTTCAAACATTTTTCCAATCCTTTCTTGGTTCTATCATGAAATTTTATTCACCTAAAATATACACCTCTTTCAATTCAGTGGTAATCAAAAACTAGGACATTATTCACAACATGGATGAAGCTTATTTGGACCAAATGCAGCACAGTTAGGGACCTTAATAATTTTATCAACAAAAAATATTGTTTTGGTAAAGTTCCCAATTTTCTGTGCTCCTGATTTAAAAATTTTAAATATGAAAAAATTTAACTGTTGAAAAGAAACACATAGTACTCCTAGAACTAAAAAAATTGGAGTCTATGGACCCTTCTAGCTCTAAGCTTGTGATTCTATGACTTTGGCTTCATTCTCCAAGCCCAATACTCTTCTCTGCCTTTCAGTTTCTGCAAACAGATTCTCTTCTCTATTATACAGTGATATTAAACCTGTTAACAGATAAAACTCATGACATGATTCATATTATACTATGTGAATTACAAAAGTTAAAACAAATTCAGGATAATGTTTCACTGAGTTTTTAATGAGGCATATATGTACAATTTAGGAAACAGCTGTTATATATACTGAATACATTCAATTTTGTATAACAGCTTCATTTCAACTTGTTTTTGACAATCAGCTGGCACCAAAAGGATCTAGTATTTTTTAACATCTACAAGGAAGCAAGAAATACCTGTAATTTTAGAATAAAAACTCTATTCATAACCATGGAACTATTTGTTTCCTTGTTTTAATCTTAAGGAATCATTTATATGCATCTTTCCCCTCATTTACTCCTTAGTATCATCGTAGGAAAACTTGATCCAGGCCCTAACAAACAACTACCCATTATCATAGTAACGAACTTTCTTACCAAAGTGCGCAGCTCCAACTGTCACTGAAGTATTCTTAATGTCTCAAAAATGAAACATCTGATCTACAGGCATAAGGATCCATATTTTTCTAAGGCTTCCAAATACATTAAGAGTATTACAAATTGTCAGAATATTATGCCCAAACCCCACTATAAAGTTTTTACCTATGTAGCTCCTGCTCACTACCTGGGTAGTTCCTGCATTCTATTTTGCTCAGTTTTATTCCTATAACTGGCCTTTGTGATGTTGTTTTGCCTAAAATGTGTTACTATGGAACCAATTAACCATGCTAGGTGAACTCTGCCTATGCTAGATTAAAAGGATTTAGAAGATGATGAAATAAATATAAACGTCATTTTATTTTTTCCCAAAATTTAAAAGCAACTAATTTAAACACAAACACTCCCTAAAAAAAGAACACATAGCTTGAAGACTTATCAACTCAGAATTCTTCACATTATGAAATTTCAGTTTGACAAAAGCACATGCCCAAAGGTTGTTTCAAAAATTCTCAATGTTTAACAAAAATTAAAATTTTTAAATGCTGCTAGATAAGTCTTTATTTTCCTTAACAAAATACACACACAAAGGCACAAAATTCACTTACATCATTATTATACAAGTATAAATAATGGTCAGCATTCAAGTACAATCAAAGGTAGAGAAATTTCCTATTTTGTCTTCATGTAAACACTAGCTAGATACATACACATGTGCCTTTGGCCCATCCTCAAAGTAAGTGACATCAAAAGAAATACTGCATTTGACTGTTCAACTGTATTCTTATTAAAAAAATATTTATGCAACAATGTCTATAGTTACAGTTACAGAATAACTTTATATGGATTAAAGATGAGTGCCTAAATATACACTTTATGCAGCAAGTATGTACAGTTGAAAAATTCTATCCATTTTTAATGTTAAAGCATTAAAAATGCTAAAAGATTTTCACTTTTTTAAGCATAGTTTCTCCTAATCAAAGTTCTTCCTCTGACAAAATGGATAGTATTTACAGGTCACAAGTATGAGAAAACAAACTTGCTATCACATTTGCTTAAAGTGGCCAAAATATGTTTAGAAGAAGCTGTTGTAATGCTAATTTTTGCATATTCTATAGGGTTTTATTGCACTGATAGCATACCCTTTCAACTTCAAATACCTAGTAGATAGATTTGACAGAATGAAATAGCTAGGCAGTCGGAACTCAGATACCAAATGCACTGTTAAAAAACTGAAAAGAATCAACCAACAAAAAAAAAACAAAAAAAGAAACACCACCTGGAAAGCAATAGTGGATACCAAGAAAGTTATAGAGATCTAGGTGAAGGCACTTGGAAGCATTTACTCAATTTCCATCAAAGATTCTTCATTTGGTTCATCAACAGTATCAGAATCTGCATTAGAAATTAGAGAGTTGGCTTCATTAACTGTAGCTTCTTTATTCTCAGTCTCCCCTGCTACGCTGTCTTCCTGATCCACAGAACCAGATGCTTTTTCATTTGTTTGATTTGTCTGCTCTGTATCTGATGCTTTTTCCTCTGTCTGATCTGTGCAATTAACAGGTACATCTTCTTCTTCTAAAGACTCTGAAAAAAAAAATAAAGTTGAGCATTTCAGTAATACCCAAGTAAAACATTTCCAAATAAAAATTAAGTCAGAAAATATACAAGATAGTTTCCTGATCATTCCATGATGGCAAAGAAGTTTTCAATATCATAATGTTATTTATTGCCCAAATCTCAAAATTATGTGTCATGAACTCACAATTGGATATTTCTGTTGTTCTACTTTGTACACAGAGAAACCACAAAATATAAAGTTATATCATTTACTCTTGTTTATAGTTTTATGATAAGGCTAAGAATAAAATAATGAAAACTTTTGCTTAATTAGTAAAAAAGGAGATATGACAAACTACAAAAATAAACAAAGTAGGGAAATGCGAATGGTAAAACAAAGTCAGTTCAAACCTAGGCACAAGTTCAGTTTAATATGTATGTGTGTATATACACATACAGATATACATATATGCATTGAACCATGCATATAATATGACAGACATACAAATATGCATGTATCTGTATGTCTTATATGTGTATATGAACACACACACACACACACATACACGAATTCATTGCTATACTGATTAACACCTGTATAGCAAATTATAATATCAGAGTAGTACATAGTATGCCAGAAAAAACTAGTTAGTATTTTCAACGGTAATGATAATATTATTTTAATAGTAATATAGAATCTAATTTATCTGGCAAACATCAATCAAAATTCTAAATTAATTGGTACTTTTACATAGCTTTATGACAATGATAACTGATGCTCATACTAAGAAGCCTGAGGTACCAAAAGACTGAGGTATCTTTTGAAATCAAAGAACAAAAGGTAGAGCTTCAGCTTTTTATATTTTAATTATGTGAAAACTGGCAATCCATTCATCACCTAAGTAACCAGTCTCCATTAACCAGGAGTTCACTTAAGTTCTCCTATTTGAGTACATGTTTTGCTGCTCACTGAAAGAACAACTAAAATTTCATGGAGACTTACAAATCATTTCTGCAGCAAAGGCAAACACATTTAAAAATGCATCATTTATAATTTTAGCCCCGAAGAATTTACTCAGAGTGAAACTTCAAGAGTGCTAGTTTGCCACAAATCTCTAGCTATAAAAAAATAATTCATTCTCCAAGAAGTTCACAATTTATTATAGTTTAACATATAAAAGTCTTCTGAAATAAACCAGTAAAGTTAAGGAAATTAAAAACAAAAGCTCTGAAACTATGACTTAACTCAACAATGAACACATTTGTTTGACTGATTATAGGGACACAAACATTTGTCATAATTCTAGTTAACAGGATTCCTCAAAACTGTACCAAAACAGGAGAAATGTCAAAGTTCAGGGTAGATCATTTTAAAGCTGTATCAAGTCACATTTTATTAATGAGAGCCAAGTACAGTGGAGATACAAGCATAGCAATAATAGTATGTCTTTTAAAAATTATACAATACTAGAGTTTATATGCATTAAACTAATATAACAAAAAGAATGGAAAGCTGGATTTTTGAAAAAAATAATGCTCACATTAATACAAGCAAAGTTAGTGTGCTGCATGCTGCCATATATAGATAGCAGAATGAAACATAAAGTTTGCTAGTTCGATTCATGCTACATGAGGTTGAGAGGCGGGGGACTATGAAATAACAATGAACATATATTATAAAGAAGATAAAAGATTAAAGATAAAAATGTCTGTACATTATTAAATAAAAAATATTTTAGTTTGCTTGCCATAGTCTAGAATCATGCAAAAATGTGTCACTATGTAAGTAAAGATATGCATAAGTATTATGAAATAAGATGCACTTATCTGTAGCTATATACATGTATGGAATAGGGCACAGGTATACTTTAACTTGTAAGCAAAATCAGCCTTTTTGCCCTCTTAGACAATCATGACTTTGGAAACCAACAAATCATAAATTAGCAGTGAAAAAAGAAATATCTCTTCTCAGAAGTAGAGCCCCTTCGAATGCAAAATGCCCCAAATTAAACAATTAGACATACCATCTTTACCCAGAGTTGCTTCATATTTCCTATGAGGACATGGTTACCTAAGTCAGAAAACCATGCTCTTTGGAGAGCAAGGACACTTGGAGGGAGCCAAAGACAGCCATATCACACCTGGGACTGGCCACCTGTAGATCATGGATCCTTGTGGGCATTGCTGAATAAAAGCAAAACCAAGGACATGTCTATTGCCATTCTAGGAGGAAGACAATGCTTCTCTGAAGTACAGATCTCAAGAATGGGAAGAACTCAATTCACCACTGCTCACCTAAGGAAAAGTTTAAATTATATGGTTTCAATACACGGCAGTAAAAGACCATTGTAATCCAGTGTTTGATAAATGCAAAGATCCAAACTTTTGGGGTAAGAACTTGCCATCTGACAAAAATTTCTGGGAAAACTGGAAAGTAGTTTATCAGAAACTAGGGATAGACAAACACTTCAAACCATATATCAAGACAAGGTCAAAATGGACAAATGATATAGACATAAATAATATCATATAAGTAAACTAGGTGAGCATGGGAAAAAAGGACCTGTCATTTCTATGGATAAGGGAAGAGTTTATGACCAAACAAAAGACAGAGAGAATAACAGGAAACAACATGGACAATTTTGTTTACATGAAATTAAAAAGTTTTTCTGCAACCAAAACAAATGTTGCCAAAATGAGAAGGAAAACAAGAAACTGGGGGAGGAGGGAAATTTATAGCAAGTTTCTCTGATAACGGCCTCATCTCTCAAATATAGGGAACTGAGCCAAATTTATAAAAAAAAAAAAGTCATTCTCCAGTTGATAAATGGCAAAGGATATAAACAGGCAGTTTTCAGAAGAAAAAAATAAAAGGTATCAATAACGATATGAAAAATGAAAATGCTTTAAATGAAAAAATGAAATAAAAAATGCTTTAAATCACTATTAGAGAAATGCAAATTAAAACATTGCTGAGGTACTACCTCATAACTATCAGATTGGCTAACATGACGGGAAAAGAAAATGACAAATGCTGGATGGGATGTGGAAAAATTGAAACATTAATGCATGCTGCTAGAGTTGTGAACTAGTCCAGCCGTCCTGGAGAACAGTTGGGAACACTGTTCAACAGCCTATAAAACTGTGCATACCCTTTAACCCAGCAATACCTATACTACTAGGTCTATATCCTAAAGAAATCAAGGAAAAGGGAAAAGGACCTATTTGTACAGAAAATTTTTTTTAATTTAGCTTTTAAATTTATTTTAAACTTAAACAAAAATAAGAAAAAAAATGCTCTGTACAGAACATAAGAGAGTATTCAATATAAAGTAATAAATTTTCATTTCCAGAAAACCTACATAATGAATGCTACACATTATTTTCAAATCTCTCCACCTCTGCCTCCTTGTATGTTTTCTTTTGCCCTCTGCTGTGTACTTTTTACTTATTTTTTCCTCTTCCTCCCCCACCACCAAAGAAGGCTACAATTAAGCTTGTGTGTATGTGTGTGTGTATCCCTGCTATACACACAAACACACACAGATATTCATAAGCATACATAATATATATACATATACATTCAAATACATATATGTAAGACTATATTATGCTTATTTCCACTTGTCATCTCTTTCTCTGAAAGTGAATAGCATCTTTCTTCATAAAGTCCAAGTCTTTACATATTTTTCTAAATCCACCAGCATAATTTCTTACACCACAACAATATTCCAACCCAATCACATTCTATCTGGGAGACTGTCTATGCCTTGTTTTCCCAGTTTTCTGCATTCCCTCTATTTTTGGCTACACAGATTTCATTTATACAGGAAAATTTTAATTTAAAATAATAAAAAATTTTCCATTTTATACTTCAATATGCTCTCACATTATAATGTGGTTTAAAGTCTGATTCTACTGAATCTAGTTTCTTCACATCTATTTCCCCTTGATTTCCTTGATGTTCCCAACCCTCTGCTCTTCCAAATGAACACTTTTATTATTTTTTCTGACTCAGTGAGATAATTTTTATTTATTGGGATGGTATTACATAAATAGATTAGTTATGTAAAACTGTCATTTTTTTATTAGATTTATCTACCCATGCACCATAAATAATTCTTCAATTATCAAGATCTAACTTTATTTGTATAAAAGGTGTTTTGTATTCATATAGATACTGTGTCTGTTTTGACGGGGATACTTTCACATATTTTTAAATACTGTCTAGTTATTTTATATGGCCTAAAACTATTAATATGGCTGACACAGTTATTTTCCCCTGTTTTTCTCTTTTGGTTAAATCTGATTTTAGCTTTAACTTTGTCTGAGATCATGATTACTATACTTGCTTTTTTACATAATAAATTCCACACCTGACCCATTTTTTAAAATGTTTGTATGTACCTCTCATTTTTAGAGCATTTTCTGAAAGCAACATATTGTTGAACTCAAATTTTTAATCTGTTACCAGTTTACATTTTGCAGGTAAATTCATCTCATTCCCATTTTAAACTATAATTACTTGTATATTTTTCTACTTCCTACCTTCCTTACTATCCTACTCTACTTTATTTCTACCTTCTATCTTGCCCTCCTATTCCTTAACCCATCCCCCTCCAAAAATCTCTCCTTTTTTCTCTCCCTCCACCCTATCCTCTAACCTTATTTCTTTCCAAATTTACGTTTTCATATACTTATAAATATATATGCTGTATCCTCTTCACCTCATTCTCATTAATCTACATACCCTTTTATGCCCCTTCTTAACCTCTCCCTCCCTCCCTATTCCCTTACCCTCTCACTTCTTTTTGAATTTGGAAGACCCTTTTAGATATATATGTATCATTCCCTCTTTAATCCATTTCTGATGAGAGTGGGGCTGCAGAACTACTTGCCCTCCTCACCCATCTAATTCCTCCACATCAGTTCTTCTCACATCTCATTTGTAGGGGATAATGACTCTTTTCACCTTTTCCTGCATCTTTTTTATTTTTAGAATCACTACATCATTATACTCAACTCCACTCCACTCTTTCTTTCAAACTACCCAATTACTAATGACAATCTTAGGTACACATTTCCACATATAAAAAGTAAACTATTTGTCCTTATCGAGTCCCTTGTAATTAGTTTTTGATGTTTACCTTCTATTTCCCTTGGATCTTGTGTGTCAAATTTTCTATTAAGTTCTAGTCTTTCTACATTAAAATGCTGCAAGTCTGTCAGTCCATTTTTTTCATTCCAGATTATATTTAACTTTGCTGGGTATGATATTTCAACCATAATTCCAATGCTTTTGCTCTTCAACATATAGTGCTCTTTTAGTGTAGTTGCTGCTAGGTCACATATGTATGTATGTATGTATACATGTATATAACTGTGGTTACACACACACACACACACACACACACACACACACACACACACATATTCTAATTGTGGTTTCACCATATTTGAATTGTTTTTTCCCTTGCTGCTCATAATATTCTTTCCTTAACCTGGGGTTTCAGAATTTGGTTATGACATTCTTGTAGGTTTTCCTCTGAGGATCCTCTTTCTGAGGTGGTGATCACACTTTTTCTATTTCTACTTTTCCCCTTTGTTCTAACACTTCAGGACAATTTTCTTTAATCATTTCTTGTATTATTATATCAAGATTAATTTTCTCATTGTAGCTTTCAGGTAGTCTAGTTATTTGTTTCCTCTTCTTCATCTGTTCTCCAGAACAGATCTTGTTTGTTTGTTTTTTTATGTTTTTCTTATGTTTCACATTCTCTTGTATTTTTTCCATTCTTTACATTTTATTATTTCTTGGTCTCTTATAATTTTTTTTCTTATGTTTCACATTCCCTTGTATTTTTTCCATTCTTTACATTTTATTATTTCTTGGTCTCTTATAATTTTACTGACTTCTGCTTACTCAATTCTAATTTTCAAGGAATCATTTTCTTCCTTAAGATTCTGGATCTCCTTTTCTAGTTGGTTCGCTTTCTTTTCACAATCTTCTTGGTTTTTTTTTTTATTATTATTCTCACTTTAAAAAATTCCTCTATCCTCTTACTTGAGTTTTTGAAGTCTTGTTTGAGTTCTATGAATTCTTTTTGGGTACATGACCATTTGACATTACTCTCTGGGGTAAGAGAGCCTTTTTTTGCTTCACTATCCCACCCCAAAGACAAACCCTGATCTTCTCTATTTCCATGGTAACTGACTATGGTCGGGTTCTTTCTCTTTTGCCTGCTCATTAAAAAAATTTTTTTAGCAGCTTATTATTATAATCACCTCAAATTCTGGGGTGTGAGGGGATGGTACCTCTGGCCTCAGGTCCTTCTTGCTTTTATTTTCAGGGCTTTGTTCAGGTTCAACCTCTATACTCCTTTTCCCTTCAAGTCACAGCTAGGGTCCCCTGGTATACTATGCTGGAAATGCTCTTGCTCCCTGAGAATCCCCCTGTGACTAGACCTTCGGTTCTCCCTTTAGGCCTGCAATGGAGACCAAGAAATGAGCTCTCCTGTAAGTGCCCATGGCCAGCAGCATCCTGTCTCACTGCTTCTGCACTCACCAGAAATGTACTGGTTTCCTTTCACCCAGAGGTTCCCTCAATCTTCAGACATCCAACTCCCCACATTGTCCAGGAGGTAAAACCTCCTGTGGCTGAGGTTGAGGTTACTTCCTAACCCAGCTGCGTCAGGGGAGCTAGTCTGCAGGTATTTACACTTCACTTGAGCCGAACTTCTGTCCTAGAATCTTTCTTCTTCAGATCCTCTCCAGTTGTCCCAGGAAGATCATTGTTTTGCCCCGACTCTTGCATATTTTTGCCACTCTATATTCATTCTGAGGTGCTAGTTTTTCTCATCTGTGGATCTGGAAATCTGGAGAGTTTGGAATTTTCTAAACTACTCTGTCATCTTCTCAGAATTGTCTGTACAAAAATATTTATAGCAGCTCTTTTTGTGGTGCCATAAAAACTGCAAATCAAGGGAACGTCCATCAGTTAGAGAATCGCTCAACAAGCCATGGTATATGATTGTGATGGATATTATTTTGTACTAAAAGAAATGATGAGCAGCATGGCTTTAGAAAAACCTGGTAAGACTTATATGAGTTCATGCAAAGTGAAGTGAGCAGAACCAGGAGAACACTGCACACAGTAACACCAATATTTTAAGATGATCAGCTGTGAAAGACTTAGCTACTCTGATCAAGACAATGATCCAATTCCAAAGCACCTATGATGGAAAATGCTATCCACCTCTTGAGAAAGGACTAATAAACTCTGAATGCAGATTCTGAATGCAGACTGAAGCAGTTTTCTTACTTTATTTTTCTCCTTTTTTGGTCATGTTTTGTTTTGTGACATGGCTAATATGGAAATACGTTTTGCATGACTTCTCATATACAAGTGATATCAAATTGTTTACTTTTTCAAGGAGAGGAACGAGAGGGAGAGAACTTGGACGTCAAAACATTTTTGAAATAAATGTTAAAAAAGATTTACAGATAATTGGAAAAAATTCAGCCATAGAAATAAAATATATTGAATAGAATTATGTGTTAATATTACTACTACTTCTAAGGAGGTCCCTTAATGAAGTAGATAGTAGTTTGACTTGGAGACAGGAAGACCTAAGTTTGAATTCAATCTCAAATATTTATTAGCTCCATGACTCTAGGCAAGTCTCACTTAACCTCTTCCAATCATATTCTCATGGGTAATATGAGGATGACAATAGCATTTACCTCACAAGATTTTATGTATATAATATCTATATACATTAATATATTTGCAAATCTTAACATACTATATAAATACTAGCTATTACTATTACAACTATTTAAGAGAATATGTTAAAGATCAAAAGACTAACAAAGTGACATAAAATTTTAAAATAGTTAAATGATTAGCAAAGAACCTATTAATGAGTATTTTCCTTCACTATTATAACCTATAAATCTTTTTGTTTATAAAAAGGAATTATATCAGATGTCAGAAGAATAACAACCCTAAGACACATGTAAACAATTTTTTTCTAAATTAATACTTAGCACATTTGAACACAGATCTCTATCAGGGAGCTTTTTGGGAGAGGGCAAGGTGACCCATGATATCTTTGGCACAGGGAACTCAGAGAGTAAACAGTAAACTCTCTCTACTAATGCAAACCCACACCTGCTCAAAAACTTTTCTTCTTAAAAATCACTTGAAAGAAGAGAAAATAAATTGATTTACTTGTCCAAGGTCATACAGCTAGTATGTGTCCTTAACTCTAAAGCCTGCTTCTCTAGCCACAATGTAGTACTTGCATTAAATTGTTCAGTGAAGCTCTAACTTAATATAGCTGGGGATATAAACTGCATTTCAGAAAGATGCCAACATACTGGTATAAAGTAGTATTCTGGACACCAACATTTGTTTTAACTATAATTAAACAAATCTACCCTTTCCTGGACGGTACCATTTTAAGGCTGAGTATAAAAAAAATCCTCATACCTAGCTAAGTAATATATTTAGAAAAATCACACTAATCCTTCCCTATTAAAAATATTTATGTCTATTTTGACATTTGTGATTTTAGAAGAAAAAATATATAATCTTAAATGATAAACTAATGATAAATATTAAATGATAAAAAACTGAACTAAAATTATCCATTTAAATTGATTCTAAACACACACACACACACACACACACACACACACACACACACACACATATACACACACACAATATTCTTGAGAAGGCAGCCTTTTCTATCATCACAAACAGTCTGTGGTTGTTTGGACAGAAGTAGCAAAGCCTAGATAGAAAAATTTAACCCATAAAACTATGTTTAGTTTCTGTGATAGTACAATTTCATCTTCTATACAGAATACAAAAATGCAACACTTTATCTTCAAGTTATGATTCACATATTTGCAAAAGAAAAACAATTTTGAGGCAAGAAAATTAAAGAATAGGTAGTCTAGAAAAACAAAGATGTCTAAGCTTCTACCAATGGAAATTATCCTAGCATATGCTTACATTCTGATTAAACTTTTAAGAAATTTGCATAGGTTCAACACAATTCATCCTAGGGACTTGTATAACCACTAAATTCTAACCCTTTAAAAAAAATCTTAACAACAACAAGAAGTTGCCAGACATCCACTATATACGGAGGCTGTAAAACTTCTCTAAAGGAACTTTGTTGAACTAAAATTGACAATTTGTCTTTGAACTCCAAGTTTTAAACAAGGCAGTTTTACTAGATTTTTTTGCCTCGAGGAAAATAGCAAAACTGACTTGAGGAACAAAGGTATAAATTTCATCTCAACTCAATCCTACTGAAAATAGTTTAATTTAAGCAAATATGAAGAAATAAGGAAATCACCACACAAAATACTATTTCATCATTTGGCAACTCCTTTTCAAATCAATTAATGGTGAAATAACTTCTGCATATATTTAAAAGCTAAAAAGAAAACTCTTTCTACTAATTCAATTTTGCTAAATGGAGTTTTAGAAGAGGGAAGCAGAAAGTTAGGCTGGGCATTAATTTCAGTTAAAGTGATCTATAATCAGATTATAAAACAATTTGAGTATGAAACTTTCAAAAACTTTTAAAATTTTGTGCATAACACATGAAATTAATATAAGCAAAGGTAAAAACTTTTCGGAAACAAATACATGCTAGTTTTTCATTTACATTCAAATTTTTCAGTTTTCCAAAATACCATCATAAACTTAAAAAAAAAACCCAACAAATTTTATTCTACTTCAATATCAAATAAAGTTTGGTCTTTTTTTAACTCAAGAAATATAACTTCATGAAATATCAAGATAAATTCCATGCATTACACATTTAACTATATGATTCTTAGATAATACTGTAAAAGATTCAACCATTTTTTTGTATGTTCCATGATTAAATACAACAAGAACAAGTAAACTACATAACCAAGCAAATGCTGATAACTACATTTTGGTAGTTTTGTTTCAATGTTAGTCTGAATCAAAGCACTGACCATGCTTCAGAGAGATATACTAACAACACAATAACAATTACCTGTTTGGGGCTGAGAATAACAATAACTACATAAAGGGAGAGAAGTAGGGAAGAAGACTATTTTGTATGAGGTACTTAGGAAGTTACATTTTCTGGAAATAAGCAACTCTAGGCAACTAAAGTGATAAACCATGCTGTTGGAAGATGACTTGGTAGAAATGTAAGTAGAAACCATTTAAAAAAGGAGTAATTAAACTTTTTAAGCAACTTTAAGGGTATTTCCTAATACATAATATATGTACAATAATGTTATCAGATAAAGACAATGTTATCTTTGCATTTCTTTACTACTTATTACCATTGATATGATTTAGGTAGACTAAAAAGGTAGCTTACTCAGTTTTTTCTGCCCAAATATTCTAAGAATTCATATAAGTAAAAATGAGAGACCTATCTTCCTGAGATTTTTTTCCTGGCACAAGTTTTCAAGATTCTAAAGCCTGATACCAAGGTAAGTTGAAAGGAAGAAAAGAGCCTTATGTCTCCACCCCATATGCTGCATGTCCTAGCATCAGAATTGAGACAAAACTCTGAAGACCAAGAACTTCAAAGTAATGAGACATGGTTTTTTCTAGTTCTTATGAACCAACTAGAGAATAGTTGGAAGAAAGTTACCTTTTACTTCCATCCAATTTCTGTGGCACTAACCTTTGTCACATCTAGTGCCTTTAAGTAAGATAAATGTAACATCTAACATAAGAGTTTCTTCTCTAGACCTCAAGGTTCTTTTTCCTCTTATTCAAGACTTGAGATAAGATCTCTAAAACCGCAGCCAGATTACCCAATAGTATAAAAAATGAATGGTTGAAAGGATGTGACTATTCTTGAAAGTCAATCCTAAGCATTTGGTGTGTTTGTGTCAGTAAAAAGAACCACAGCCTTCATATTTTGATCAGTGGCACTCCCAAGCATCTTCTGCAGAAATTCTACCTGCTACTGCAAAAGACTCACAGAAGTGATGGATATATATCAAGGTTGCCAGATATGAGTCTTGGACAAAACATACGGTCTTCTGTAAACTCGAAGTAAAAAAAGTGTTTATGGACAGAGATGGCAGGTGTATCAAAGACAAAGTAGGAAACTCTTTCTATTCTATACTATCTTATTATAGGTTTACCAACTTTGAATTAGAAGGAACCTTAGAAATAGAATGTGAGTCTCTCATTTTGCAGATGAAGAAACTGAAGCCCAGAGAGGTTAAGTGACTTCCCCAAATTCAGATGGCTAGTATGAGAAGCAACATTTGAATCCAGATCTTCCTAACTCCAAGTCTAGTATCCTATCCACTATACCATGCTGCCTCTTAATCAAAGATTTCTAGCACCATGTAACTGTCTCAAAAGCCTTGCCCCCACCTAGTAACATTACCTTAATGGGGCTGAGTTTGAGCCAGTTAGACTTCGTTCCGGAGATTTCAAACAGACAATAAGACTTCTGGGGCACTGCTGCTCCTATATTAGATGAGAAGGAAAAGTATGGCTGGGTGTTGTTTGCTAACTAATAGCCTCCACCTTAGCAGAAGATATAAAAGCATGGAACATGCTATCAAGTTTTTGTTGCAACTACACTTGCTTGCTAGTTTCTAACTTTAGATTTCGTTTAATTTAGCTCTGTGATTGGACTTGTTTTCCTTCTCTCCATCTTCTGTATGAAGATTGTTTTCTGTTCAGTAAGGTTCCAAGAAACTGCTTTAGCAAGGCACACATTTAGATGTGACAGACAACACGCAGCTTAGAGCATGATTCATGCGAAAGAAAAACAATATGAACTTCTTTAATGTTGATGTTGCAGATTCACAGAGGGGGAAATTATTATTAATCTTTTGATGTGTGTATGTATATATGCATACACCCCCATGTACCACTGTCATTGTTGTTTGCATTTAAATTCATTTTGAGTTGCTATTAAGTAAAAAGGCAAACCTACACTAAACAAATTCTGCTACCTGTTCAAAGAACAGAAAGATGTTCAAATTTGCTAACTAAAACTTTCCACCAAGCAATTCATAACCTGATTGTTTTTCTTAGTAAAAAAAAATTTTTTTTAAATAATCAAGCACCTAGAAAATACAAAATTACATGTTTAAAAAAGAGAAATCTTGAGGAATTAGAAGAATGTGTCCTAATACTGCAAAAGACTCACAGGCAGCTAACATCAATATCCAGCACTATTCTAACAGGAATCACACAGAAACATCAAAGCCTTAGAAATTATTTTTAAAAATTTTAACATTGCAGAGCAGTTTTATAGCTCAGAAGCTTAGCAAAAGGGACATTCTTGACCTAAATAAAAATAAGAAGAAATAGATGTCAGATCTTAAGTGAAATTTTCAGTCTCATCTTTTCCAATTTTTAAGAAACTGTCATGTCTCAAAATTTCCTAAGGCAGAGGTGCCAGATAAGATTCTAAAATCTGATGTAGACTGGAAAACCCTGTTTCTCCAAAATGGAGACTGATTTCACATCAAAGGTATGCTCAAAAAGCAATGTGAATCTTGAGGGCCTCTGGAAATTCCATTCATTTCATAGCAGCATCAAACAAGTTTTCTTCATCCAGAGTCTAAAACAGTCATACATTGCAGTTCCAAAGTTTCTCTGCTTTCTGATTTTTTTTCCAGCATATTTCACAGTATAGTCTCAAAGATTTTTATGAAAACTAAACCATCTATTCCGTATTTTCTATCATTCTTGTATTCTGCCCAAGCCAGTTGTTTAGATTCTTAAAGAAAAAGTTCCAAGAAACCATTCCATTCTAACAATCTAGTAAAATAGGTCACTGCATAAACAATGCTTAACTAGCTGCTTATCATAACCTTCATTAAAAGAAAAAAGCATACCATTCAGGAAAAAAGGGAGTCTAACAACTAGACATAAGACAAATCACCCCATTCTTAAATGTTAAATGAAAATAAACGGCAGCATGCCTCTAAGGGGCATTAGAAATGTACTGATTAGGAGACCAGAACGTAACAGGTGACACGCTCATACCTTCAGTAAACTGGTTCTCTTGTGAAATTGTGCTTCCTAATTGCAGAGCACCAACACAACTAGGTCCTTCCAAAAGCTGCCTCTTTCCAAAACTGAACTCTGGAAGTCTTGGAGCCTGAGGTCTAGTTTTTCTTGCTGGATTCAGGAAAAAACAATATGCACACCGAAATGCTACAAAGAATCAGAAAATTTACCTTCTTGGGTTTGTGGTTCATAAAAATGAGTTTGCAAATATACAAACATACAAAGCATACTTCAAAAATATTCCTTCTAAGGCTGATAAGATTTTGACACTAAGAGATTTTAACCAAAACATTTTAACCTAAGCAAGACATTAAATTACAATACCGAATATGAAATGAAAACATAAAACAATATTTGTAATAGTGTAATCAGTACCATCTAGCAAATAAATCTAGAACTGTATCGATTTTAGCATGGTGGAAAGCATGTAATACTAATGGCTTAAATGAATGGTTATTTTGTATATATTCTGAGGAAAGAGTTAACTCACTCCTCCAAAATGTGTCATACTCAAGAGATGATTAGTCAATAGTAGTACATCTCACTAAGCTGTCTTCTCTGCTTTTTCTCTGATGTCCAAATCTTAGGTATCTCAGCTTCTTCAATAAGGAAATAGAAGGGTCAACTTGCCTAGTACATATGTTCAGAGATACAATAAGCCACCATAATGAGGTAGTACCATTTTAAGTTTTCATAGAACTAAAAGTAAAAAGCAATTAATTTTTAACTACCCAAAGCAGTTCTTACCAATATATTCAAACTCTTCCTTCAAAGCCATGCCATTATGAGAAAAACACTGTTGGCATATAAGAGCATACCTAAACAAATAAGAAAAAAAGTTTATCAATTATAAATTTACATAAATATAAAATATTAGGAGTTAACTATTTTCTAGCATCGTAACAAATCTCTACTTTAATATGATTAAATATCTAATAACAAGAAATCAGATATAATCTCCATAAACAATCCACAAGAAGAAAAAAGTATACTCATTTTAAGACATTTTGTAAGAAACAAAAAAAATTTAGCAACCAGATAACTTATAATAGCAACAACTAATAATCATATAGCCCTTTAAAGTTTGTAAAGCCTGCTTGCAGAGAGATAGATTACCTCACTGAAGGCTCACCACAACCCTATAAGGTAAGTGCCACAAGTATTACTAGCCCCATTTAGGAGATTAGTTCTGTGACCATATGAAAGGCATGTAACCTCTCTGAACTTCAAAAAGATTACATGACTTTCATATGGTCACAAAGCTAACAACTCTCTGACACAGGATCCGAACTCAGTTATGTTCTGACTCTAAGTCTATTACTATGTCCATTATGCTACATAGTTTCTTTTCTTGATCTTTATTTGAAATTTCAGAGTGAACACACAGGGAACATATTTCATAAGGTTAAAAAAATAGCTAAAGGCTATGAAGAGGTGAAAAAAAAGGAAAATCCAATCACCTGGGAGTGGAGGGAATGCATCTATTTTATTTTTTGACTCCACTTGGGATTTTCTTTTTTTTTTTTAATTTTATTAATTTTACTTATTTTTGGTGTTCTACAATCATTACCATATAATTTAGATTTTTCCCCCCTATCTTTACCCTACCTCCCCCCTCCTTCCCCGAGATGGCATACAATTTTATATAGATTCTACAAATACATTCCTATTAAATACATTTTCACTATAGTCATGCTGTGTAGAAGAATAAAAATGAATGGGAGAAATCACATAACAAACCAAAACGTAATACAAAAGAAAGTGATCTGCTACATTCTGCAATTGAATTCCATAGTTCTTTCTCTGAATGTGGAAGGCATTTTGCCTTTTGCCTTAAAAGACCATTGGGAATTTTTTTAAGTCCTTGCATTGCAATGAAGTTCCAAGTCTACCAGAAAAATCTCTCACACACTGTGGTTGTTGCTGTGCACAAAGGTCTCCTGGTTCTGCTCCTTTCACTCAGCATCAGATCATATATATTCCAGGTCTCTCTGAAGTCTTCCTGTTCATCACTTCTTATAGCACAATAGTATTCCCCAATTGATGGGCATCCCCTTGATTTCCAGTTTTTGGCTACCACAAAGAGTGCTGCCATAAATATTTTTGTACATGTGGGACCCTTTCCCATTTTTATGATCTCTTGGGGATACAGTCGTAGAAGTGATATTGCTGGGTCAAAAGGTATGCATATTTTTGCAGCTCTTTGGGCATAGTTCCAAATTGCTCTCCAGAATGGCTGGAATCAGCTCACAGTTCCACTAACAATGAATTAGTGTTCTAACTCTCCCACATCCTCTCCAACATATATCATCTTCCTGTTCTGTCATGTTAGCCAATCTGATAGTTGTGATGTGATACCTCAGAGTTGTTTTGATTTGTATCTCTCTAATCAATAGTGATCTAGAGCATTTTTTCATATGACTATAGATATCTTTAATTTCTTCCTCTGAAAACTGCCTGTTCATATTCTTTGACCATTTATCAACTGAGGGAGGGAATGCATTTATAAATAAAACATTTAAAATTAAGTTATAGGAACCCTGCAAAGTCCTCTCTTTGGCCCATAAAAAATCAGAATCACAGAACCTTAAGAATTGGGAAGGACCTCAGCGACTAGATAGCCCAACATATATATGAAACCTGGGCTATAGAAAAGAAAATTTGCAGATTCACAAAATCAAAAATAAAAAGGTGACCAACTAATCCAACTGTCAAATTTAAAGAGACCAGAGGCCCAAACATATTAAATAATCTGCTTGAGAACCAAGAACATAAAATCCAGAGCTTAAACCCATGTGTTTTGACTTTTGGTCCATTCTCCCCACCACTCCCACCAATTACACTACGCTGGCTCTTTGCATAAAATGACACTACCTTAATTATTCCAGAGAAATCAACAGCTAACTCATTTTAAAGAACTTCAAGTACAGAGAAAGCACCACCTCGGACTGTTATTTCTTTTCAAGTTCATTTAAATTTATTCAATACTCTAATTACTCATGTTTCATCTTCAGCATGCCAGGAACATCCACACCGGCCATCACTGTACAAACTCTTAATGTTTGTAGATCATTAGTTCAGATGTTCAGATACTTCACACATATATCAATGTGATGGAGTAAGGAAAGTTCTCAGCTTGGAATCAGTAGACCCAGGTCTGAATTACCCTTCTGACTCTTCCCAACTGTGTGACCAGAGCCAAACCCCTTAAAGCCCTTGAGTTCAGCATCCTTGTAAAGTTGCTGTGGCACTGTACTTGCCTCACAAGGCTTGAAAACCTCAAATCAAAACCCAAATGTAAGGTATTATTTGGGTAGTCACACCTTAGTTCTTTCTCCTTCAAGATAATAACTCTAAGCTCTTTTATGCTTCCTATTTCCAGACCTTTAATTCAATACTTTAGTAAATCTTTTTTCTGAACCTTCTCAAAGTTCCCCCTATGTCTCCAAAGTAACTGGAATTCAAAATTAGAAAAAGTAATAAGAATTTAATTAATACCAAATATTGCCAGTCTTTACTTACTTCTATTTGTACAATTATACGTGGAAAAGCAGCATGGTATCAGAGAAAGAGAAATGAACTGGATAATTTAGTTTAAGGATCCAGGTTCATGTGCTCTCTCTTCTACCTTTACAGGACTCAGATTTTTCACCTGTATGAAGATGGGCTTGCACTAGACAGCCTGGGGGGCAGGGGTGAAGAGGCTAACGAGGAGAAGAAATGGCTCTTTCTTGGACTAGTCTCCTCCAGGTGCTCTGTGCGGCATGCTGCCCCACAAAGCTCAACTGCTCCATCCTGTATTCACATTACAGGCTACATGGTAGGACTAAGTTACTTCACTGTTCTAAGCTCAGTTTCCTTTCTTATAAAAGGGAAGTAAAACTTCTATGACCCACCTCTTAGGTTTGCTGGGTAGAGTCCAGTTTGTAAGCCATGCAGCTCTATATAAATATGAGATAAGAGTATTCTAAGGATAAAAACTTCTCTTTCCCCTCTGAATATGGTACCATGGACTTGACCTACCAAATCTCACAATAGCAGTCAGCATTTCTAGGGAGTTTATATTTGCACAGTGCTTTCCATGCACTATTTCATTTGAGTTTCACTAGAACATCTGGAAATAGGTCTTACTCTATGCCTATTTTATAGAGGAGGAAACAGAAGTTAAGAGTTTAAGTGAGTTACCCAAAGTCACAAAGTTACTCAATAAGAAAGGATTCATGTACTATGAGAACTCTAATTTATCAAATATATTATATCCAATTTAAATTCTGATTCTACAATTCAAATATTAGGGCCACCTTAATGATTAAAACATTATCCAAATGTTTTCATTATCCAAAAATATCGAATAGTATCAAGGCCAGAACTGACTCTTATACAGCACCATTTTTTTATGGTGTTTTCCTAGACTTAAATGTTTTATAAAAGATTATTCCATTTCTCTAACTTACCATAAAATCAAAGTGAAAAGAATCAATATAATTTCCAATAGGGTTGATATTTCACAAAAGAAATTTAGAATGTATTATTATTCAAATCCAAAGGGAAAAGCAATTGCTCTTTTCCCAGGATTGTAAAATACTGTACAAGATACAATAATATTAAAATCAGCAAATAGGATGACAAAATTCTAGAATTAGCATCCAGTAAAAACAAAGCTGACAATGATCTTTAACCCCTTACTCATCTGTAGTCCTAGTAAATATTACCTGTTCTGTGGCCCATCACCAACTAGATACTCGACAACTCTATCCAGAGCACCTCTTTCTCGAGGAAGAATAGGTCTTGCTAAAGGTGGACCAGGAGGATGAAGACCTACCAAAGAATTAAATGAAATTATCAAACCAAATACAGCAGTTAAGATATAATGCTTGTTTCAATTGTAAAGATTTTTCATACCCTCCAATAAGACAATTTTTTTAAAGTTTCCCTTAATTTAAATTTGTAATTAAGTAAAATGACAGTTTACAATGCCACTGATAATCATTTAAAAGTCAGCTGCAGTTGGTAAACTATGAAAGTGGAAAGTGACCTGTACTATTCGTGAAAATCACACTACTGATCAGTTTTATTTAACTGTTTTGGGGCAACAGTTTTGTGGGAGGGTTATTTGGTATCTTTGGGAAACCTCATGTAAAAACAAAAATGTATCAATAAAAAAGAAATGCCAGTTTTGACTTTTCTAAACTGGCTTTTAACTATGAAAATTTAAAAAATATAAAGATGAAAATCAATTCCTTAAAATCTCATCATAATAATTTTTATTTTATTTTATTAAAATTACTGAGAAATCAAAATTTACTACAAGTAAAACATATATATATATATGTATATATATATATACATATATATACATATATATATATATATATATACACACATAAAATACCATTAAAAGTGAATACTGATGAATGATACTATCCTAGGTCACACATAAAGTAGTCAGACAGTCCTTGTCCCTTAAGAACTCACCAGTTAAACTAAACCAAAACTATGCCAAATTAAGAAAGAAAATACTGCCAGGGGAAGTCCCAAAGAGCTAGGGATATTGTTAATTACCAAATAAATGCTGTATGCTAATGTTTTATAGAAGTATTTGAAAACTAATATATTCTTATGATAAATGAAAAATACTAAAATAAATACAAGTCCACAAAGAGAAAGAGGAAAGAAACAGTCTTCAATACTAGGTTCTCAGGAAAACTTTCATGCAAACAGGTTTTCAAGAGTGAGGAATTAAAAGTAGTAAAAAAAAAAAAAAAAAAAGGTGGAAGGTGAATGATGATCTATTGAAGGTAAGGAAAAAGGTTTTCCATTTTGAGTCAGACAGAATGAAAAGGGTGTAGGCAGAAGGGAAACAAGTTAATTTAGTGAAGCCTTAAAGGAAATTCTTGAAATAGGTAGGAAATTGTCGCTAGATGTATAAGGCTAACCAGTCCAAGGTTTTCAACAAAGACATGACAAAGTTAAAATGGTGGTAGTTGATACAACTTTAAAGCATTCAAGATGGCCTGAAGGGTAGAAGTATTATATCAGAAGGAGGAGAAAAAAACTGAACTATGGAAATAAGACAAAGAAAGCCTGTATGTTATATCACAGTCCAGAAAAAGGTACCTAAAGTCAAAATTACTTTACATGAAGTTTAAATCCTGAAACAACTGTAACTTCATAAACCAAGTTGACTACCAAAAAATGCACATTCTTACTGTGGTTAACTCCTTCAATCACTATTATTAAATCTAAAAGCAAAATACTCCTCATGTAAGAGAAGATTATTGAGACTACTGGTGAGAGATTTGAGTTGAACAGGATACATACCAAATAAGCTGTTGAAGAAAAAATTTAAGATCACTGAAATACTTTCAAGCATGTTACTTTTATGTACAAATAGTAAAAGATCCCACAAAGAAATCAAGACACATGAAACAATATGTTTCATGAGATTTTCTTCAATTACTTGCATACTAATAACTCTCAAACCAGGCATCTTCATACTCACGCTGTTATGAACAACAGTGATTAATATAAACATCAAAAGCAATCATTGTAGGAAGACTGGTCATTTTTGCAAAGCTTGGCAAACTCTCAACTACCTGCTGGTTATTAATTTTCAAACATATGGAAGCTCTGTGGTAATACATGTTAAATTAATTCTCTTCTACCAAACACATTTAATGAAAAAAGAATTATTAATCTTTTTTACTTTATTAGAAATCATTAAATTATAACTTAAAAATTCATATTTTTAAAGCAATGCATAAACTTAGAAACAAACACAACCTCTTCTGCAAAAACAACTTTGATGATATATTTATATATACATGAAACTTAAGCCATAATTCCTAAATAATATTTTCACTATCATATAAACTTGTTAAAATTTTTCCACCTTAAAATTAGCCTCTTATTCATGTACCTGAATCCATAATGCAACTATTTTATCATGACTACTTCAAAGGAAACAAAAACTGAATATTATTTTGGCAAAAGAAAGTTTACATGCATACTTTAAGACTTGATGATGAAGCAGAAGTTCTCCCACAAAACAATTTGAATACTAAAATTTTATATTATAATAGTCCAAAGCAATTCATTTAACATATAAAAAAAATTTTCACTGGACTTCAGGTTTAAAATATACTCCCCATAATGAGTTTCCTATATGCCAAGTATAAACGTATTTTAGAGAACTGCCTTTCAAAATACAGTTCATACAATAGACCACAAGACTTATAGTTGGATGACTTTGTAATCCTCTTTTCAAACTTATCCCTTAAATAATATTTTTTCAGTTTTCCAAAATATGAATCCAGTCTTTTGAGCTAAGAAAACACTATTGCCACAAAAACCATAGGTGAAGACACCAATCACATATTATTCCCCATAAATATGCTATTTAGTCAGCACTATTACCTGGCTTTGGGGACACTGAAAAAGTAACTAAATTAGTTGTAAATGGCTTTGGAGAACTTTGATTAGCCAAACACATATTTAGTCAGAATAAAATGAAATTGTGACTGTTGTCAAATTCTATACTCTAACATTAAAACCTAATGTGATTCAATGGAATTCCACTTCTACTCACTATCTAAAAGCATATTTCAAATACAACACACTTTGACATTTGGAATTTCTAAAAGAACTATGTACCCTTGAGTTCATCAAATTTAATAAAGAACATGCCATTAAATTCAGTAATTGTAAAAACATCATGAATTGATAGCAGCTATTACTAAAAATTTGGAAAAACTAAGTCTCCACTGGGCAGGTAGGTGGCAGAGTAGATAGTGCCAGCTCTGGAGTCAGGAGGACCCGAGTTCAAATTTGGTCTCATACACTTACTAGCTATGTGACCCTGGGCAAGTCACTTAATCCTATTTGCCTCAGTTTCATCATTAGTAAAATGATCTGGAGAAGGAAACAGCAAACAACTCCATTAACTTTGCCAACTTGGCAACTTTGCCAAGGAAACCCAAGGTGGGCTCACAAAAAGTTGGACATGACTAATTGACAGAAAAAAAAGATTTCACTATCTTGAAAATAACTTCCAATAATACAGAAAATAAAAATCAGGTAATGGTTAAAGACACAGTAGTGCACAACGTATGAATATCTTTCCTGAAATTAAAGCTTAAGTAAATTGTCAGAATTCATGTTAAAAAATACGTTCAGGATATAGGAAAAAAACCTGATTTTATTCTAAAAATGTTGCTTCTATGTCTGATTTATTTAAATCTGGAGCTTTCCTAAACTTGGAACATAAAAAGGTACACTATGCTGTTGACTACAGAATACTGCAAAGTTTTATTGCCATTTAAACAAAGAAGCCATAACAGTTAAATGAGCTCAGGCAATAGGTTTCAGTATCACAAGGTGCCAGCTGTAAAGAGTTATGGCTAATTGAATATGGAACTCCTGCTTAATCAGATAACTGCTCTGCTATTTCCAGATGAAATGCCATTTCCATACTGTCTGAAAATGGCCTGTTTTATTGGTAACCAGAGAAAACAATATAAACTGTAAATAACATTAAGTGCTCTGTTTACCCATTCCAGGCACTGAAGTAGCAGGGGATCCAAGACGCCTTGGTAACACATTTGACTGCAAGGCTGGAGCAACAGCTCTTTCCGGTGGTCCACCAGGAGCTGAAGTATCCTTTTGCGGACTGGGAGATCCCGGAACTTGTAGAGGTGATCCTTGGTTTGGACTTGCTGGTGTTGATGGAGACAGGTTTCTTTGAGCTGTAGTCCGCTGACGGATTTCTGACAGGAACAGGTATATATGCTCCATTTAATGACCCATATCATATTACAAGACAGTAATTAGACAATACCACAAACTTACCCATCAGTGATTTAAATTATACAGTATAAGTATTAAGACATTATGAGGTCAGGCAAAATGCAACAGGAATCTATGCAAAATTATGCAGGAAAATTATCAAAAGGCAAGGAAGGTATCCTCATTTTAAATCTATAGTAAAATTACTTATTATTTTCTCATCACATTTATTATAAGATTACATATTGATACCCAGCTCTTTTTTCAAAATAAAAATTAGATAACTATTAGCTCAATTACATATCATGTTATTCAGGTCATAAACTGATTATAAAAAAATTCCTTAACAGAGTGTCTGGCATACAATGGGTACTTAATAAAAGCTCCTTGATTGATCTGTAAGTCATACTAATTTGTGATAATGTGGGGAAAAGTTAGTTTGAATTAGTTTTAAAAAAAGGACAAACCCAAATTTTAGGGTTATTTTTTCTAAGAAAGTTTCATTTTAAAGTAAATTTTAAAAGATATACCCAATACCCTCCCTGCTTCCCTACCCATTGCACCCCCATTCTTTAGGAATAACATATAATAATTTGTAATCAGTATATTGCTTAAATGCAATTGAATAGAGCCAAGCATCTTCAAGAGTTTTTAACTTAAAGTCAAAGGCTGTTTCTTATTTTCAGTAAGCTTTACACTATTAATTTGCTTACTCAGGATTCTCAGTCCTTAGTACAGTACCTGGAATGCAGTAAGTGATTAATACATGTTTACTTACTGACTAAAAAGTACATTTAAGGAGCTGAACAAAAATTATTCTCTTCTATTCATTATAATATTTAGAAAATCTTGAACTTATCTTATTCTGTCAATGGTCTGCTCTCCAGCCAAGCATCCCTTGAACCTGTCTAATCTCACATACATGTCAAATCATTATAAATTTAAAATGAATACAATTCAAATTATTGAAATTTTACTGAAATGGTCAAAATTAGTACAAACACATACTACTCCTTATATAGAACCTTGGAATATGAATAATTATGCCAAAGGAAAAATAAGATAAAAAGACAGTATTTTTAGACCTGTCATTACAGGAAAAAAAACAACATTTTGTTGGTGCCTTTTTTACTTTCCAATTACAACAATGAATTACAACTCCATAGCTTAATATTGCAATAAAAAAACTTAACTTATCTGAAGAACTTCCAATTAAGTTATCTATTTAGTGGGGGAGTGGAGTGGAGAGAAGGATAGGGACTTTAACCCATTAGGTTGATTTCCAATTAAAAAAGTTAAAATATAAAAGCTGAAATGACATGAACTAGAAGATCAGATAAAATTTAAGGATTAAATGGAGGACTGATGCGAGAAGAATGACAATGGAAAATACTACTTCCATGGTCTTTCTGAACAAGTGAAATGAGCTACCCTTACACTTTGAAACTTCCCATGTTTATCTGAAGTCGAGAATTTCAGATTCCACCTGGATTAATTATCTCGAATATGTCTTGCAAAAAGTTAGTCATTTAATGTTTCCTATCCACAAGGAAATCATTGTTACTCAGATAGGAAGCACATTAAATGCTCTGGAAACTAAGTCCTCTTACAAGGGGTTCCAAAATCAATATAGACATACAAGGATTTAGAAATTTAAATTGTTACTAAAAGAGTGCATCAAAAACTCCAAATCTATTTTTTGCCAAAGTATAGTTCTGAGATTTATTTGTATTTTTACCTCAGATAACTGAGAACACTTCTCAAATTGTGATAAGACACTTTAAATAGACTTATCTTTTCATCTCTTCATCAAAGACTATTCAGATATCTTCCTTTAAATGTATACTAAAGTACCTGAGACTAACTATATCACTGTCGTAATATCACTCACACTTCACTAAAAGGTAAAGGACTTCTAACTGTTAATCTTTACTGATCAAAAGACATGATGTCTGGCATTCTATAGAACAGTTAAGTCACAGACTTTGCCTGATGATTCTAAAATCTGAACTGGACAATATATGAAAGAAAAAGCAATGGGGGAGAGGGAGGAGAAAAAAGGAAGGTAGATATAGTTTCAGTATTACCAAATGAAGGGCTGGTAGAAGTGAGAAATAATAATAGCTACAATATTTTCAAGTACACCACAATGTATATTGGTATTACCTAAATTCCCAGTATTTTCAACTTAATCATTTCTGAATGTGTCCTTTTTTGTATCTGACCCACCATTATTTTTCATTATAGTTTGAGAAATTATATATTAGCTAATCTTTAAAAAAAGAGTCTCTTTCTATCTTGTATTTAATATAAATATTTTTCCCCAAATTAGTGATCAACTTGTTTACTCTCACAGTAGAGAAATATGACAAATGTTATATACCATAAAGTCCATCCTAGGCTGAGAACTAATTTAATAGTTCCATCAATTATCTGGAGATATAACAAAAATATTCTAATTAGATTGAAAAGAATCTGATTTTGATCAGTTTTGAATTTAAATGGAAGTAATCTGAATCAAACATGAATCCAAAAGGGATTGGGGAAAAGAAAAATAAAATGAAAAGGAATGGTTTTATGCTAAATATCTAGGGAGATCTAGAAATAATATGCTAAAAAAGCTTGTGGGTTTGGTTTTTTTAATAAAAAATAAGCCTAATACAGATATGAATACTGATTTTTAGGGAATGTGTTTCTGAAAAGTTGTGAATTTTTACAACTTTGTACATATACAAGTGCTGGACTCTTTAGTAATTCAACAAATTATGTTTCCTAAGTACAGGTTTTCCATGCCTTGTTTCTATTTTTCTTTTTTAAATCAAGGTACATTAAAAAAAAAAACCAGGGTTATCATTTACTTGAACACTGTTTTCAGCTCTGGGCTTCACAGGGATGGGTTACAGTAACTAGAATTATTCTGTTCAAAGAAAAGAAAACTGGAAAATGGTTTTAAAATGTTCAGATAGGTTAAAAGCTATTTGTGAAAGTGGGGAATCTTCAGCCTAATGCTAGATAAAGTTGGCACTCTTTTTAATCACATGTGCCATTCCCTCCAATGGAGAAAGACAAAGAAAAACAAAACAACAACAACAACAACAAAAAGCCAACCCAAGGGAAAAGCAATTTACCAGAGAAATATTCACCTCTCAGACTTTGAAAACCCACTCCTTTCTCTCCTATCTCTATTCTTCATTCCTCTATCCCTTTTTCTCTCTATATATTTAATTTTATTTTACTATTTGTTGCATTAATTGGTAATGTTCTATGTTTCTTACCTTTAATTTGAAAAGCAGGTGAGCTAAACATTTTATACTTTTAAAACAAAAAAAACTAAATTAAGGTGCTTTTTACTTGCATGTGGCCTTCAATTGATTTTTTCCTCTGTGGGTCGGTGGCCCTCAATAGAAAAGGTTCCCCACCCCTACATAGACGGTGGTGAATCAATATTCTCCATCTCACTGAAGATAATGTGAGAAGATGAGTTTGAGTTGAAGCAAAAGATATTTAGAATAAATATAGGAAAAGCCGACAATGACTGACACACCAAAATGTCACACCCCAGAGAGTATTTAATTATCTTCCCATTTTTTACAGTAGTATCTGGCACCAAAAAGAAAAAACATGACCTCTAGTCTAGTACAAATGCCAACTGGCAATGATGGACCATGGGGTCCCTAAATGCTGGCATGCAAGCTGTGACCTTAAAGAAGTATCATGGCATCTTGAATCCCCAGGGTAAGATTGGGGTAGGACCTACATCTATCCTACAGAGTGGATCCAAGGCCAGACTGATACCTGGTCCCAAAAATTACCATGCATTTGATGGAAGGCTCTGTTTAGAAATTTCTCAAGATCTCTCAGAGCTTAGGACTGTCACCTTCAGACCTCTAGGACTAGCACGAAGAGCCCCCCGGATAGTTGCAAGCAAAAGGCAGGAAATCTAGATCAAAAGTGTTAAAAAAAAAAAAAAAAAGTACTGTCTACGGGCACTCCTGAGTGCAGTCACACCAGAATAAAATTTAACTGGGAAAAAAATATTTAACAAAATAAATAAAAATATAACAGAACACAAATAATGTTAATACATGGTTTACACAGTTTAGTGGCCCCATTTCTAGCTGAGTTTGATAATACCGTTCCAGATGTATAAAGGTTTAAGGGGATGGATTAACAATATTTGCCCCTTTTTACTAAAGAATTCTCTAAATATGGTTAACCAAGATCTCACCACTCAGTGGCTTACTGAAATTATCTTCTTGTCTATTGGTCTTTACCAATATTCTAATACAATCCTGCTTTAAAGCAGAAAAATAAACTAGATATTTCAAGGAATTTTTTAGCACCCAAATTCTATAGTCAAATCACGTAACAAACATAGGTTTGATCCCAAACTAGACATAGTAAGATTTTCATTAACCAGAATGCTAGAGAAAAAGACACTGTAATTGACTACCAACTATAATCCCCAAATCCTCTTGCTTTCAACCCATGTTGAAAAGCTGTGTCAAGGGCAGTTTCTAACTTTTAATTTATAATCATAGAATCTAAGAGTTAAAAGGGGCCATAAAGGCAGCATGGTACAGTATACTAAGCGCTAGACTTGTAGTTAGACAAGACCTCTGATATTCCACCTCTCACTCCCACGTCATTACAATTATGGACGTGTCATTTAATCATAACCTTAGTTTCCTTATCTGTAAAATCAGGACAATAATACTTACAATACTCATGTCATAGGGTTGTTGTGGGGACCAAATGCCTATTAAATCCAAACCATAACTAAGGTTCTATGTTTTATCCTTAAAGATATCCTGTGAAAGCAAATCCATTGCTCTTAAATAGCCTATTCTACTTCTGAACAATTTAAGTTTTTTCTTTCATCAAACCTAAATCTGTCTCCTTCCTTCTTCACCCATTGCTCCAATCTCTGCCCTCTGAAGACATGAAGTTTAATTACTCTTCCATAGGAGGTCTCTTAAAATATTTCAAGGCTACTACTATTCCTCTTATTCTTCTTTTCTCAGGTTAAACAATCCTCATTGCTTCAAATGATCCATTCTCTAGTCCTCTCCTTCTAAACATGCTTCCCCATGCAAATTTCCTACCTAAACTGAGAGGTGAGCCCACATAGCATCATGGTAGAGGTTTTTAAATCATAAAAACTTCTGTAAAGCTTCAAGTTCACACATACTGAATACATGACCTTGTACAATTCACCTGACTTGTTAATGATCTAAGTAAACCACTATCACTGTAAGATGCAGAGAAAATATAGACTTGAATTGGTAAAAAGGAGTTACCTTATTCAAGAGTTAAATATACTAATGAAATCATAGATGCAGTAACTATCCCTGCCCTACAATATGACCAGAACTGAATAAAATATTCCAAATGGAATCTGGCCACAGCAAAGTAGAGCAGAACTATAATTTCTCCTCCTCTAAACACTTTACCTCTCAAAGCGGCCTATAACAGCATTAGCTTTTTTGGTGCAAAGTCATACAATTGACTCCTATTGGGCTCTAAGACCAGTTTTTAACCTCCAGCTCCTTTTCATGTAATTCAATCAACAAGCATTTTTTAAAAAATTTTTTTGTTCTTTATTGAATGGAATCAAAATTTATTGACAATTCTTTGAAGCTGAAAACTAATACAATTTCATTTCTTTAAAGGTTACTTTTCTTCACACATCCACTTTTTTCATAATGGTGCAAAAGTTATCTTAAGTGGCGTGAGTCAATCTCTACAAAAGCACTTCTGTCGTTGCCATTCTCATAAAACAAAAAGTTGTTCTGCGTTAACTTAACTGTATATGAATTTTTATTGTAACATTTAACACATGAACAGATTATTTTTCACTAAGACAAGAGTACAATGTTTCCTTCTGCTGACTATCTCTACTGGGTTTAAAAAAGGTTAACATTAAAAACAAAGAACCACTTTTCCTTGGAAACCCTTAAGCGTCTTGCACATCTTAAGCTTCTTTCTTTTGCCTGTGATCTTCTGCCAATTTATTCAGAAATTTCTTTAATTTCTGATAATGAGGCAAGCTGCTGCAGTGAGTATTTTTTGCAACTTCCTCATTTGTGTAGAAGAGTGAACAGAGTTTACAGTAAAATCCTGTCTTGGCTATCACATAGTCCACGCCAACAGGAACATTGGGTTGATATGGTCCAATTCTAAACTCATCTGGGATATCCTCCCTTTTAATTTCACTTGTCTCTTGGTTCAGATCCATTCCCTCAAGGTTCTTGGCAGATTCGGCACCTCTAGGCTCTGTACTGTCTTCATTTTTAATTCCATTTTCCAACAATCCATCATTCTCCTGATCAAGTTCCTCCACCTTGTTCACCTTAATTTCAACCAAACTATCATCATTTTTGCCACCAGATTTAATTGTCATTCCTGATTTACGAAGTTTCTGAAGTTCCAAATCTTCCTCATCACCAACCTCAGCTAGAGTGACAAAACCTTCCATACTCCCTGGAAAGTAACGCTTTTTGAGTTTTTTCTTTGCTGCTGCTGAAAAACCGAGATTCATTTCCATTTTTTTCAAAGCTTTTTCTGAAGGTTCTTTCTTAATATCAGCAGCCACATCACTTAAATTAGCAAGGTCAGTTTCATCTTCCACTGAGCTGCTACTTTCTAGAGGTGCAGCTGCTTCTTCTTCATCTACAAGTAACTCATCTTCAGATTCAAGAAGCAAACCAGGTTCTTGCTCTGCCTGTTCATCATATCTTTATCAGCATCTTCACTTTGTTTCTCTTCCTGTTCTTTTCCTTCAGCTCCACTATCACTCTTCTGGCTGCCATCAGTCTTGGACTTTTTGTCACTTGGAGAGTCTTTGCCATCTGGAGAGTAAACTCTCTTTCGAGATTTATCTTTCTTTAACAGATCAATTCCACTGTTGGGAATCCGCAAAACCAATTTTTTGTATTTCTCAGATAAGTCAACCTTCACATATCAGCCCTGGAACCACAGTGCCTTTTTTTGAACAGTGCTCAACCACAGCCATGGCATCCTCTCGGGTCTCCATTTCTATGAAAACCTGGCTCTTCATCCTCATCAATACGTAATTCTTTATCTTTTCCATACTGCTCAGCAAGTTTGATGATGGCACTATCAGAATAGCCAGAATGGGGCAAGTTGCTGAGATGGATCAACCCATAAAAGCTCACGCTTCTGCTCAAATTTCTGATCAGGTTTCCCATCCTCAGATTTCTTTATTCTTTTATACTTCCGGGACAAATGAACTCTTACTAGTTTGCCAAATACTAGAGCTGGTGTGGTTGTGTAATAGTCCACTGCAGCCTGAGCATCTTCTGTGGTAGACATTTCAATGAATGCCTCCCTGATTTTATTTAAGATCAGATGATGTGAAATTACTCCAAATGGTTCAACCAGCTGCAAAAGTTGGTATCTCAAGTTTTTCCCCTGCTGAAAATCCATAGTGAACAACTCTGCTAGTTTCCATTCTGCCTTTTTGCCTGTGTCTTGGTCCTTGCATATTTCCATTTCCGGCATCCATATGTCCTCTTGGTCCAACAGGTGATCCCCCAAGATGGAATGAGGGAGGAAGGGGCCCCAAAATTCCTGGCACTGGGTTTGTAGATTGCTGCAACATGAATGGATCACCCATTCCATGTCCAGAATCATTGTCAGGACTCCATTCTGGACAGATTTTGAGAAGAAGTTGGCAGCGTCGACTGTGCGTTGCTCCATTGATGTGTTGATTCCACTCCTTATCAGAATGAACTGGCATATCATATATAGAGCACAGATGGAGATAACCCTTCAGTAAGAATCCATGGAAGTCTTCAATATTGCTACTTGGATGAGAGCCTTTCTTTTTCTCAGAGAGATCTCTCTTGTAAAGGACCAGGACCATGACCCATTCTCTCACACTCACTGTCAAATTTATGATGGTAATGTGAGGGCTCACCATAAAAAGATTCATCCCTACACCTTTCTCCATCTCTTAATCTGTCATCATCATAATCCATTCTGTCATAATAACCAGGTTCTTAAGAATGACTTCCATGGTCAAAATCAAGCACTGGGTTGAGACTAGGACCACGATCATCAAAACTCTCTCTTTTAAAGTGCCTTTTTTCTTCCCAGTCATCCTTAGGTACTCTGTATGGTGGCTCCCATGTAGCAGTTCTGCCATCTCTACCATAACTCAATGAAGGGCCTTCTTCAGTTCTCCTCCTTCTAAGTTGTAGAAGGATCTGGGGCAAATTCTCAGGAGTAATCTTGTCCTCTGGATAATGATTCAGTTCATCTAAGTCTCTAGCAGACAGCCCAAAACTGACCAAAATGTTACTGGCCTAGTCCGCATCTCCACAGTGTTGAGAAGACAAAGGGAGTGGACCACTACTTCCAATGTTAAATATAGATTGCAAATTATGGGAAGAAGTACTAGCAGAAGACAGTGTACTATGAGATCCTTGTTGATTCAATGAAGAACTCATTCCAAGATTCATTAAACTAGCAAGGTGTGCAGCACCCTGGTTCATCCTTCCAAGAGATGCTGGCATACTTAAAGACTGGGTAGCAGCAGCAAGAAGGCCTATTCCTGCAGATAGGTCACGCCCATGACCTTGTGAGTCCCTACTGAGAGATGACTGCTAGAATGACTTGGACATTGTAGAACTATCTCTTGTCTACCTTATGGATCAAAAAAAATTTTTTTAAAGATGGCCAAAAAGAAAGCTCGGACTAGAAAGCTAGTTAACTTTGCTTCAGAAATGGTAACGCCAATGAAAAGGATCAATAAGGACTGTAGGTTCTTCTTCAAGCTGAGAACCAGCAGACAACTCGGTTTCACTGCTACCTCAGGGAAGGGGAGGAGGAGGAGGAAGAACCACAACACCTCTCTTTGAGCGGGACTCGAAAGCTCCCACAATCCCCCGCAGCAACAGTGGTGTGGCAGTGGGCGGACAGCAAAAGTAGCAAAAGCCGACAAGCATTTCTTAAAAGTCATTCTCCAAATGGAAAATAATTAAAGGATATGGATAGACAACTTGTAAAGAAAGAAACCTAGGCTATCAATCACCATATGAAAACAAATGTTCCCAAAAAGTAATAGAGAAATACAAGTTAAAATAACTCCAAGGTTCCATTTCACACTCATTAGACTAGGAAAGTTGATAAAAAAGGAAAATAGCAAACGTCGGAGAGGCTACCAGAAAATAGAAACATTAATGCACTGTTATGGGGGTCAGGAGTTGATCCCACCATTCTGGGAAGTAATTTGGAACTATGTCCCAAAATATACTAAACTGTGCGTATCCTCTGACCCTCTCTCTCTGACATCAAAGCAAAAAGGACCTGTATGTACAATAATTTTTATGGTGATAAAGAACTGGAAACTAAGGGGGTAGTCATCAACTGGAGAAAATAGCTAAACAAATTATGAATATAATGGAATATCATTATGTCATAAGAAATGACAAAAGGGATGGTTTCAAAGACACCTGAGAATACTTGTATGAACTGATACATAGTGAAGTAAAAGCAGGAGAACAATTTATATATTAAGAACAACACTGTAAAGACAACAACTTTCAAAGACTTAAGAACTCGGATCAATGCAATGATTGACCAACCATGATTCCATAGAACTGATGGTGAAGAACACTTCATACCAAGTGCCAAAAAAGTTATTAACTCAGACTAAGTGCAGACTAAGACAAGTAATTTTTAGACATGGCTAATGCAGAAAAATTTCTTTTGCTTGACTATATATATACATAAACACACACACACATATTTGTAACAAGAGTTAAGGGTTTTTTTTTCCAATGCAAAGGAAAGAAAATAGAGTTTTATAACTGAAAAGAACACATTTTTTTAAAGAGAAAAACAAACAAAAATTGAAGCGCCTATGTGTGTCAAGCACTATACCAGGTGCTTCAAAACCAAAAAAGAAAAATCTCTTCCCTCAATGTGCTTACATTTTATCATGGGAGATAAGGTATGAGAGAAGGAAGGGCAAGGCACTAGAAGCTTGGAGGAAAGGAAAAAGACTTCATACGGAAGGTTCTTCTTAGTGAAATACTATATACCTAATTTCCTACAAGATAGAGGAAAGGTGGGGCCTCAGCATAAGGGAATACAATGTGAGAAATATTAAGAAGTATATTTAGCTAGACCAAAGACTTAGGGAACTAAACATGAATTAAAGCTAGAAAGATACATTGGGATCACGTGGTAAAGGAATTTAATCAATCATGACAAGCATTTGTAAAGATCCTACTGCATACTAAACAGTGTGTTACATGGCAGAAAGGAAGAAAACAAGCATTTATTAAGTGCCTATAATGTGTCAGGCACTGCACTAAGCATTTTATAAATATTATTTCATTTGATTCTTACAACTGCCTTGGACAGTTGGTGCCACTATTCTCCCCATTTTATAGTTGAGAAAACTGAGCAGATCTCTTGAGGTTAAGTGACTTGCCCTGGGAAAGACAGCTAGAAAGTATCTGAGGCTGGATCTGACCTCAGGTCTTCCCAACTCCAAGTCCAAAACTCTATCCTCTGCACCATTCAACTGCCTCTTAGATGCCTGCTGAGGATAAAAAAACTAAAACTAAAAGGCTTAACTCTCACAGAATTTACACTCCATAGAGGAAGCAGCATATACATGCACAAATATGTACAGAATAAATAAAAGGTAGTTTAGGGAAAAATATTTGGGTAACATCGGGAAGGGCTTCAGGGAGGGGATTCTAAAAGTCAAGGAAAGGAAAGCATTCTACTCATGGGTTAATCAGTCACTATAAATTATAAAACAGTGGTGAGCCCATTGTAAAATAATGCCCCCACCAAATTTGGCAATCCCTTTATGTCTCATTAATTCCTTATTATATTCTCCACAAATGGCTATTTGCAACCTTTTCCAGAATCCTTAATTCCCCAACTTTAGCCAAGTCCCCCTTAATTCAAAAGTAAAGCATTTATTCATGCCTAGAACATATGTGTTCAGTGAAATATCATTGTGATAAATAATCTTTCAGATTATAGCGTAGTAAAATTTACCATGTACAGTGTAGTAAAGGGTTAAAATACAGATAACCATAAGTAACAATGCATGATGAATACATTAGAAAGTTGCTGAATAATTTGAACTCTCTCAATTTCCCTCTTCTCAACCTTGCCCACCTCAAAATTACCCTACCTTCACCTATCCCCAAACCTGCTACCTTGACTCAGGAAGAAATCCCTCAATTCCTTCCCTTAATTCCATTCCCTTATCCCTCTTTAGAGACCTTGATCAAATAACCATCCTCCCAATCCCACAATTCAATCTCTCCTCCTTTTCACTTGTCTTCCACAAACATTCTCAAATTTCCTTTTATACTTAAAAAAAACTTCCTTATCTCCTGCTATTCCTTTTAATTACTAACCAAATTATTTCTTCTTTCTTACCAAATTTTCTCAAAAAAGTAGTCTAAACTTCTAAACTATTTCCATTTGTACATCACAAATAATCCACAAACATTTATTAAGCACCTAATATGTCCCAAGCACTGTGTTAATCTCTTTAACCCTTGACAATCTTGCTTCTAATGCTATCACTCAGTTAAAATTATTCTTTTAAAAGTCACTTTTCCTCAGTCCTAATTCTGACTTTTCTGTAGTATTAAACACCAGCTATATAAGTTTTCCTTGAAATATTATTCTGCACCATTGAAACCTGGTTCTCCTATTTCTTACCTGTTCTATTTCTTTTGCTAGATCAGCTATACCTCCTGTCACCTCTAAATTTAAGTTATCTTCTCTTGCTACATCTGGCCCATTTCTTCCGGCCATTACTACAGGCAAGCATTTGTCTCTGCTCTATGTCTCACTTGATAAAATAATCAGAGAGTCACTAAACAAAGTTATCTCTGTCATTACAGATGAGTAAAGAGGAATTAAGAAGGAATCTTAAGATTTTAACTTATATACGGGAGATACCTGATTAGAGCAGCATTTTGTTCTACCAAATAAAAGACTTTTCAAACAATAAGCACAGTAAGATTTTGTATTCTCTGCACCTTTCAGTCTATAACATACTAAATATAATTTGACCTTATATGATGACTCAGTGTTTTCATTAAGAAGCTCCAGTGTTGTACTCTGCTATATATAGTACACTTCTGTCTTCTAATTTTTCTGCCTAATCTACCATCAGTTGTTATTTCTAAACTATTCTTGCCCATCTCTAACAACCCTCCACTAAAAATCCCTATTTTATTGCTTGCTCCAAAAAGAAATAGCTGCACTAGTTTAAAAAAAAAACAAAACACTGTACATAAATACCTGAAAATATAACCTAAATGGGCTATGGAGGGTTTCTAATGTGGTAGCTGTGTGATAGGGCTTTATGACAGATATTTCAAAGGCCTTTTTCATTCACTTCTGGGTTCATCGACACATTCTAGAGGATGAGCATTGTTAGAAATGTGATAAGCAGAAAACTGTGTAATAGCTTGCATCTAGATAGAATTTTTAAAATTTTCAATTTCACATTCATTATCTTATGTGGTGATTCTCAGAAATGAAATAGAGCATTATTAGATTTTACTATAAAAAAAGAAAATGAATGCTTTAAACCAGTAAAGACTGCTCTCGAAATTGTTCTTTTTAAATTGTTTCAAGAAACCCAAAATTATTTTTAGAAAACTTTATCAAGTTAAAAATCTGAGACGTTAATTTAAACACATTCTTTCTTAATTGCCAAATTAAGCAAAAATTACTCACATCAATACAACACTTTAAATTTCAACAAACTTCTTTCCTCACAACCACCTCATGAGGTAGGCAGAGTATTCTGTGCTCCAATTTAGAGATTAGGAAACTGAAGCTAAGAATGTTGCCTAATATCTCACAGATAGTAAACAGAAGAGGTAGATTGGGGACAGAGCCAAGATGGTGGAGTGAGAGCAACTACTCACCTATGCTCAGAGACAAACTCCTTCAGATACCTCTAAAAAGAGAATCTGACCAAATTTTCAAGGAGCAGAATCCAATAGGAGACAGACTGTGGCAGATTCACAGCCCAGGACAGACTGGAAGGTTGACAAGAAGGATTGGTTGTGTGGGACTGGAGCAACACACAGCGTAGGCTGTCCAGCACGCCCACCACATCAGGGATGAGCAAGAAGTATGGGGAGGGTCTGAGGCTGCACTGTGGAATCTCCGGCATATCAGCCCAGGACGGGAGTTCAGCGGAACCAAGTGAGTGAGAGCTGTGGAGCCCCAGGTATCTGCAGTGGCCTCTCCTGAGACTATCAGCCTACAGATTAAATGTCTGTAAGTCACCTACTTCAACTTCTAGGAGCCAAAATGATGGAATGATCCGTAAATGCTCTCTCCCACTCCCCTTGTTGACCTTGAAAGGATCATAAAATATTTCCTCAGAAAAATCCTGGAACAGTGAGATCAGCAGAAGGGGCAAACAGTCTCATAGCATGTGAGGCTAGGAAAATCACTAAGGAGGGTTGCTCTTGCTGTAGCTGCAACAGACCAGTGCAGGACCAGAGCTGTCCCAGATAGCCCCACCTCAGTAAACCAAGAGGAAATCCAGAGCCCCAGCAGGGTGGAGTTCTGCAACCACCAACACCAGGCCCCCAGGCATGTCTCAGCACCCCAGTGGAATTGGGAAGACAGCCAGGATCACCAACCACTGAGCCTGCCTATGCTCTAGCTCAGCAGAAGAGACCTCTGGTGGCCAGACCACCGCTCCCCCATACTTAACAAGCTAGCTCCTGGGTTAATCCAGGGAAACACAAAAGGACTTCACCTGGCCTCTGCTTTCTCATTCCAGAAAGCTCAGCACTAGATAAGCTGCAGCACTTTAGCTTCTAGCTGAAAGAACCGGAGGCCACAACACACAAAGCCTCAATTTTAAGACACAAGAACTGTGGAACAGAGCCCCTCACACCCTAGAAGCAGAGATCTACTTTAAAAGCCAGGAAAAGGGTGATTATCATCATCATGAGTAAGAAGCAAAGCAGAAAAGAAAAAATGATAGAATCTTTCTATGGGGACAAGAACCAAAATATAAATACCAAAGAGGTCAGCATTGAGACTGTACAGTCTTCAGAAGGGACTATGAACTGGTCACAAGCACAAAGAGTCCTCTTGGAAGAGCTGAAGAAGGATTTTTAAAAAGCCATGTTAGAGAAATAGAAGAAAAACTGGTCAATGATATAAAAAGTATGAAAAAAGCATTTACTGAAGAGAACAGCTCCTTAAAAAGGAAAACTGGACAAATGGAAAGGAAACACAAAACCTAACTGAGGGAATTGGACAAACGGAAAAGGAAGTACAAAAACTAATAGGAGAAAATAACTCCTTAAAAGGAATAACTGAAGAGATGGAAAAAGAGATGCAAAAGTTAACTGAAAAAAAAATTTGATAAAAATTAGAATTGGGCAAGTAGAAGCTAATGAATCTATGAGATATCAAGAACCAGTGAAACAAAATCTAAAGAATGAAAAAATAGAAGAAAATGTAAAATATCTAAATGGAAAAAAACAACTGACCTGGAAAATAGATCCTGGAGAGAAAATCTAAGAATTATTGACCTACCAGAAAGCCATGATGAAAAAAAGAGGCTGGACAATATCTTCTAAGAAATCACCAAGGAAAATTGCCCAAAAGTCCTAGATCCAGAGGGCAAAATAGTAATCAAAAGAATCCACTGTTCACCTCGTGAAAGGGATCCCAAACTAAAAACGCCAAGGAATATCAATGACAAATTCCAGAACTATCAAATAAAGGAGAAAAAACTACAGGGCAGCCAGAAAGAAACCATTCAAATATCAATGAGCTACAGTCAGAATCACACAGGACCTTACATCTTCTATATTAAAAGACTGAAAGAATTGGAATATAATATTCCATAAGGCAAAGGAGCTGTGACTGCAACCAAGGATCACTTACCCAGCAAAGTTGAGGCAAGGAGATGGACGTTCATTGAAATAAGGGATTTCCAGACCTTCTTGATTAAAAGGCGAGAACTCAATAGAAAATTTGATCTTCAAAGAGGTAGGATTAAAACATAGATCATCTAACTCAAAACCTATCATTCTTTTTTACTAAACTATACTATCTATAGCAGTAGTGAATAACTTCAAGGCAGTGGATTTTATAGAACTGTCACAAATCTATGCACTGTTACATTCTATGCCACCCAATTTCATGTGCTTCTGCTTTATATCCAAATAGTTTTATCAAACATTTTTTCCTAAGTAAACTGTAGAAAGGGTTAAGTAGTTTGTCTAAACAAGGTTTCTCATACTACTGACTTACAACCAAGTCTTACATCCAACCATGTAAGCCATATAACAATATTCCAAGTAGGTAACAATAATATCACAAGTTGGGCAGAGCTATGAATAGATCATATATACATATTCTGCTGTTTTTCAAATAAAATGAAGAAGCAATTAATAGTCAAATGAAGAAATATATTTAATTTTAAAACAACTCACAGAGTATAAAGTCATAGAACAGCATCCCAGACACCAGTGACAAATGTCTAGCGTCTTTGTAATACTCAAAGATAATGCAAAGTAAGATCGTGACACACTACATATATAGAGATCAACATCTCACACCTTATAGAGAGATGAATTTCAAAAGATAACATGACTTACACATAAAACATAGTATCACAAACAAATTAGAGGAGTAAGGAAGAAATTACCTTTCAGATTTGATAGGGTAACTTTTATGACCAAACAAATAAAATAGCAGAAGATAAACTAGAGAAGTTTGATTATAAAATTTCAAAGTTCTTAAGCAAACAAAACCAATGCAGCTAAAAATTGGAAGGGAAACAACAGAAAAAAAAGCCTTTGTAGTGTCCTTTTCTCACAAAGGTCTGAATTCTAAGAGATATAAAGAAGTGATTCAAATTTATAAGAATAAGACCTTTTCCCCCAACAGACAAAACAGACAATTCTCAAGGGAAGAAATCCAAACTATCAATAGCATATGGAAAAAATGCTTCAAATCATCATTAGAGAAATGACTATTAAAATATCAAAAGCAGATCCTGGGGTAAGACTTCATACTCATTAGATTGGCAAAAATGACAAAAAAGAAAAAATGAGAAATGTTGGAAAGTCTACAGGAAAACAGGCATATTAAAGCACTGTTGGTGGATCTCTGACATGGTTTTGACATTCTAGAAGGCAATTTGGAGCGACACCCCCCAAAAAGTTACTAAACTCTGCAAATTCTTTGAACTAGAGATACCATTATGGCTATAGCCAAAAATATGAAAGAAAAAAGAAAAGGAGCCATGCGTACAAAAATATTTACAGTAGGTCTTTTTGTGATGACAAAGAGTTGGAAACTAAGGAAGTGCCCATCAACTGGAAAATAGCTGAGCAAATTGTAGCATATGGAAATAACACAAAATAATGTGCTGAAAGAAATTATGAAATTTTAGAGAAATAAAGGAAAATTTGTGTGGATTGATGAATCTAAAATGCAGGAAGAGACATACATTTATGGATATGGCTAAGATGGAGATTGTTTTGCCAGTCTATGTAGATATGAATTTAGGGATTAGTTTTTCAGATTTGTTTTTGGGGTTTTTTTTTTAATTTGTTCAGTGGGAGAGTGAGAGAATAGGAGGCTCAAATTAATCTTTCAAAATACCTGTTACTTGAAAAAAAATAAACCAAAAAAAATAACTGATGCAAAGTGAAGCAAACACTTTATACAGTAACAATAAAGTAAATACAATCAACTCTGAAAGATTTAAGAACTGTGATTAACCCAAGACTGAGATATATAATTTTTGGATTTGGCCAATGGGAGAATCTATTTTAACTACTCATATTTGTTACAAGGGTTTTGTATTTTTTTTCTCCCACTTAGGGGAAGAAAGAGAAAAAATGGAATTTTAATTGAAAATAATTTTTTAAAGAAGGAAAATGAGGGCATACCACAGCACTCAAAAAAAAATGAAATCAGAATTGGGTTTTAAGAAAACTGGGCAAAAGGGAATCTATGTATATAAGAAAGCAGGAAAACAGAATTTAGAACTGGAAAGAAAATTAGAGCATGAACAACCCAACTCATTTTATAGATGAGGAAATCAATGAGCTGCACATAATCAAAGTGATTTTCCCCCAGTCATATTGGTGTTAGTGTTGGGATTTGAATCTAAGTCCCCTGACTCCAAATTCTGGAGTCTATCCACTGTAGGTGGCAGGTAGGTGGCATAAATAAATGACAGACAGACAGATAGATAGAAAGATAAAGTAAATAAAGTACTGGACCTTAAATTAGTAAGAACTTAGTTCAAATCCTGCCTTAGGCACTTACCAGTTATGTGACCCTGAGTAAGTCCCTTAAATTCTGTCAGCCTCAGTTTCATCTTCTATAAAATAGGTATAATAACAGCACCAATCTCCTAGAGTTTATTTTTGGGATCAAATGAGATAATGTTGAGTGCTTTGCAAACCTCAAAACAACGTATAAATGTTAGGGCTATTATTGTTATACCATAATTGCTTCCCTTCTCAGGGATAATACAGCCAAATCACCTCTGTCTGATATTGCCTCTGACATCACTTATTTCATAACTACATGGTAGCTGTGCCCAGGGATATAAACACCTAAAGAGTAGGGTTATATATCCTAAGTCTAGAGATAAGAAAAAACAAAAACAGAGAACAACACTGGCTATTCTGAAATTAAAATATGACATTCCATGTAGGGAATTTATTCAGTTTTCAAAAAGTATAATGGGAAAGAGAACTTTGGCTTCTTAAAATATCTTGCGCATGCTATATGTAAATGTTGCTAAATCATTAAGAAGTTATGTCAGTAAATGAGATCAAAAGTCTTTTTTAAAAAATTAAAAATTTTTTAAAAATTAAACAAAGAAAGAATAAAGAAATGTGGAGCAACAAGATAAAATCACATGAATGGCTCAAACCAAGACTAACCTTTTAGAAATTAAAAATTAACAGCTCTCCTATACCTTGAAATGAAACATGCATATTTTATCTATTTTCCCTAAAATATGGGCTACTCCTTGAAGTCTCATAAATTTTATTATGCAAACTTCAAATCCCTTCAAGTTTAAAGGATTATAAGGGTTTTCACTTGCCAAGGCAACTGGAGAAGTAGTTTGAACCAACTAGTTAAATTCAGGTACATGTACCTGGAATTCTGATCACTCTCTGTCCAAGTGCAATTGCCAAAACCACATAAGCACATAACCAAAGGGGATTACATTTATATAAAATTCCTCCCCTAAAGAAGAATGCACATCTACCACTGCTTCTACTCTCCCCTCTCTCTGACCTGCCCTCAGTTAAAGTGAAGTTAAGGCTGAAAGAGTGGACAGAGAAATCATGAGGCTCAGGTATAAGGAAAGGGGAAAGATATCAACTCCCAGAACTCACTCTATGTTGCTGCCAATGGTGGTTCACTTCATGACAACTTAATTCTTCCCATTTTAAGAAATAATGGAGTGATGATGACAGGTCTGAATAGTGACAACAATGGCATTTATATAATGTGTGAGCAAAATATTTTGTCTGTGCCAATCCTAGAAATAAATCCATAAATAAATTTAACAAATACTTTTCTTGAGACATTAAGAATCAGACACAACTTCATTTGATATTTACAGGTTTGTGATCTATTATTGAGTGTCAAAAAGGTTAAGATTAATTTGACTCTTTCCAATGAAACCCACAATGTACTATTTGGGCAGCTAGGTGGTGCAGTGGATAGAGCACCAATGCAGGAGTCAGGAGGACCTGAGTTCAAACTTCCCTCAGACCCTTGACACTCACTAGCTGTGTGACCTTGAACAAAAGTCACTTAACCCCAATTGCCTTATCCTGGGTCATCTCCAGTCATCCTGATGAATATCTGGTCACTGGAGGAGAAGTGAGGCTGGTGACCTGCACTGCCCTCCCTCACTCAAAACAAAGTCAAGTGCAAGTGGTGTCATGATTTCTCTGATGGCATGGTCTTCTTCAGCAACAAAGGACGAACACACAATGTACTATTTAACAAAAATGTATTGCCTCTCCAATTTTTCTTGGAATGATGGGAAAATATTTTAAAAGGCACACACAAGTATAGATGAGCCAAAAAAAATTGTTAGAGGACACTACTGTTAAGTTTTTACACAAATAATAAAACACTGCATGCACTCAGCAAAGTAATTATGGACTCTCTTCATCAAAACTGAGCAACTGCCCTAATATTACAGGCAAGAACATTACATATCCTTTTATTAATTTTTATTTTTTATAGCTACTTTCAGAATGTTTGCTGGTACAACTGCCCAGAACACAATTCAAATAGTGTTATGCATTTTGTTGACAAACTATACAGAAATTTGTCTGTGAGACTGTCTTAAGGGAGAAATGCTCATCTAAACCCTTATTGGAAGCTTACTTAGGAGACAGGCAGCTTTTCAAATCAAATTTCACAAAAAGATAATAGAGATATTTGATAAGAATCTCTGAGAAAAGTATAAAATGCAGGAAATATTGTAAAAATTTCTGAAACTTTATATGAGCAACAAAAAAATTTTATTTCTTTTAAAGGGGTAATAAACTACAGGAAAATTTAAATTATAATTCTGCAATTCACTGCATATTAATTTCTGCTGAATTATGAATTTTCAGTATTATGAAAGAAAATTGGAAGCACAGGATAGGGAAAAGTCTTGGGTTTGGAATCAAGACGAGTTATCTGTGTGACATCTGGCAAATCATTTAACCCTTCAGAGGCTTATTTTTAGCATTAATTAAACAAAGAAAGAAGATTAGAAGATGCCCTAAAGTTCTTTTCAACTCTAAATGAATATCTCCAATATGGAAAAATTATCAATATGTAAAACAATACCTATTATTTTTCTCAGTATTTACGAAAGCATTTTTTGTAAAGAAGCAAATTTCTCTTACAAGTGACCTCGAGCACTATCAGAATTTTATGAAAAAAACAGGCAAAGACTTTTGAGTATTATTTTTAAAAAGAGAAGATAGAAGACAAAAACCTCCAGGTTGTACGGCACCACTGGATTCAGCAAGAAGAGCAGTCACAACCTGCTCAAAACAAAATGATTTTCTTTTAAATGCTCATTTTAAGTAAAACTAAGTATACCTCACCAGGTCACAAATTTTCAAACTTACTTATTACTAAGATGATATGGAATTAATAGATTTCCTTGTGCTACACAATCTAAAGAAAGTTTTGCAACAATTTTAAGAATAGTTGCTTCAATTTTCTTATTTATGTGTTTGTCTAATTCCTAAACTCACAAAAAAATAGCAATGCAAAGAAAAGTTCTACACCAAAATGAGGCAATATAAAGATTCAAAGACTTCTGTTATAATCAAACTGCCAACTGACTAAAAACAAAATAAATTTTTACTAAATCTCAAGCAAGGTTACTCAAATTTCAAGAGGTTAAAATCAATTCCAGATTTCACCTCAATAGGCATTAACATCCCAGAAGTAATCTCATTTGTCATACTATTCACATAAAGATCTACCATCATCAAGAAAAATAACCACCCACACCAAATTGTATTCTAAAACAAATGTAAAAACATAAAAGCATTCCACATATATTTTCACACTTCTGCATCAGACTTTAGAACTCACTTGTATAAATACAGATCTTTCCAACAGCAGTAGCAGCTTCTACAAAGTTATTTACCTTGTCCAGGCCTTGCAGTTGCAGCTGCTCCTAAAGATGATGGCTCAACCTCCTGTTAATTATAGAAAGTTGTAAATGTTGTAAAAGTTTTGCTATACAGTATATTTCATAATTTTAAATGATTACTGTTATCAGGATCCTACCTTTGCCTTCCTTGATTCTGGATCAAACCTTTCAAGAATTAATTTAGCAGTCTTATAAGTTTCTTTTTCCATGACTTCTTCAAGCTGTGAACAAAAATTTCTGTAAGTTGTCATTTTAAAATTTTAACTGCCTATAAATGTTATTTTCACAAGTTTAATTTAAAATTTGTTAAAGTGAAAAGTTCAGTGAAAATATACCACATAATATATCTATACAGTATTGAGAGACTTCCTACATTCAAAAATTTAGATTTTATAATAGTTTCTAACTTCTAATGTGCTACTTGTATTTTACAGCTTTATTGGAAAGAACCACCAAATATTACTAATTGTTTACATATAATGAGGAGAATAATTACATGCACCAACTTCAATAATGGAATGTGCAAAAATCTATCAGCCATCATTATTGGAAGTTATTAGACATGACAAGCAAATGACAGGCAATTCCTCAGATTTATTTCCTCAGCACTTAATGCTATTAATTTAAAGAAGGTCGTTAGCCAAGTGCTTTACAGAATAAAGTCTCTGTGCCAATTAACTGCTGTCAGCATCGATTTTAGATTATTTATTAGCAGAAGCAATTAGCTTGCTGCAAATGCTGTGAAAATTCACTAACTGGGAGAACAGCCATGGAATTTGCTCAAATGATTTTAAGGGCTAAATTCCATTTTTACAGTTAAATTCAAACAACTTCTGAGGAGGAAAAAATGTACATGCTAAGAATTTAAATAAAAAATTTACTGAGTTCTATACATACTTTAGGAGTTGTAACTAGAGCACTCCATTATTATAGTAGTTTATTTACAATGAACTCAGGTTACATTATAACTTTAATATTTAATATAAAAGTAATCACTAGTAAAAATAATTTTAGCAGTTAAAAGGCAATGTTAGAAAGTTTAACTTTAGTATGCAGATATTCTGTTATAATTAAAATGCAGAATGAATGAAACACTTCTAAAAATCTTAACTGGATTATCACCCTTCCAAATAACTACTTATGACAACTTTTTAGATTCAACACTTTATATAATTCAAAAGGTCATATATATTTTAAAATACAACTCCAAGTGTACTTACTAATTTGTGAAAACAATTAAAAAGACATTGCCCCAACAGGAGATAATATACTTTTCATTAATCACTCAATTCTTCATGCTTTCATTGAGTGATTCCCAGTCCTACTTTCATGCCACTACTGCCTCTTCTCCAATTATCACAAGGAATACAAAGATATCCTCTTCCCTCGAAAAGTGATTTTTTATTCATTTCGATTTTTAAGTGCTTTATATAATTTTGCTGATGGTACAGAACACCTCTCTACACAAAGACAAAAAAAAGACAGAGCAACACACCTCCAAAAAAAGACTGAGAATTGCTTACCAAGATAGAACTTTATTACTTTGGGGTAAATCAAATGAGTATTAAGCACCAGAAAGTGTAGTAGGCACTGGGAATACAAGAGCTTTAAAGAACTAAGTGATACATCTTCCCTGATAAATAAATGCTGTACATACATAAGAAAAAAATACCCGCTGATGGGATGGTACTAGCAACAGAGAGTATCAGGAAAGGCCTCTTGGAGGAAATTGCAATGATTTGAGTCTTGAAGGGAACCTAAGAGTTCTAAAAGATAGTGGGAAGGAGGGAAAGCATTTTATATATGGAGAAACAAGCTGTGCAAAAGCAGTGAGGTGAGATCTAGATATTCATAATTAGGGAACAGCAAATCTGGCTTGACAGGATCTAAGAGTGTGAGGGAACAATCTATAATCACCCTGGAAAGTTAAGCCAACACAATGGAAAGGGAGGGAAGATACAAGTAGATACTTGAGAGAGACAGAACAAGACATAAATGGGGTAGGAAGAAAGAGGGAATGGTGGCCAGGGAAAGGTGTTTTAGTATAAGAAGCCTACAGGGATTCTTTGTAAAGCCATAAGACAGTAGGTTATTATACTCTTCCCAGTAACTACAGTAACACTGATTTGAGGAAGAGGTAAAAAGGAGATGGGGATTTGTGGTGAAATAACTACAGTAGAAGGCAATTGCCAAGATATCCAAGCTGCTTAAACCCTGCTGTCCTGAACAGATGACTGGGACCTATAAAAAATAGAAGGGTGAGGCTAGGTTTCACCTATTCATCTCTAATCCAGAACTAGGGCAACCAGGCAAGTCCCAGAGATGAATGAATCAACTCCTATAGTGCTATTTGTCTTACAGAGCAAAAAGGTACAATATCATCCTTTTAAAGTAAGTTTTAGAAATCAAAACACAACAATGAACTAAATTAAAACTTTGGTAAACAAATTTTATTTGTCCAACTAGTCATCCTGTTAGGAAGGCAAAAACTCCGAAGAACCATAATGCTAGTTCTAGGGATCATAGCCTGCAGCCAAAATGTTTTTTGACGGTAAGGACAGGAATTACAGGAAGAAATTTCCTAGAAGCTTATGTCATGATTATGGGCAGCTAAACTGAGGGTACTAGAGTTTGATCCTAAGCAGTTCTGAGCCTTATTTGTAATTCCCAACTATAAAATAGGCTAGGGACAGAGTCTTTTGTAGCTACTTCTTCACTGTCTTCTAGTAAACATATGAACTTTGTATGGGGGAGACCAGCTAAGAGCCTTCCACCAGTTTCAGTTACAACTGGCTTCCACTAGGCTTCACAATTCCTGAATCCCACGTACTCCTTTATTCATTAAACAAGGTTTCACTGAGCTTGTACTTGGTGTATAACATTGTCTTAAGTTCTAAGAGGTATATAAAAGATGCATAAATACTTAATAACAACATCAGGCAGTCTTTGATCAAATTTGAAAGTTTACACAATGTATGACATTACAGAGAAAGGAGAAAGAAACCAGTGAAGGAAAAGGAAGGAGTAAGGGACAACTATGAATTAATAATAATAATTTAACATTTATATAGCACTTAGTATATACCATGTACTGTGCTAAGCGCTTTACAAATATTATCTCAGAAGAAAAATCCTAGCATGAGGTTTGGTCCCTGTGAAGAGTAAACACCTCCAGGCTAGGGTTCACTTTTAATAACAACTGGCAAGCCCTGGGGTTAGTTGGTTTGAAAGGCTGCCTCAGGCCCAGCCACAGCAACTCTTTCCCTCCTCCTTCCCCCCATAGTGAGGGGAGTTGGGTGTCTGAGTTGGGAAGATTCCCTCAGATGACAAAGAACACCAGAATCAGCTGTGCTGTGAAGAGCAGTGGGGGCAAGAAAGAAAGAGCACATGCCCAGTGAGTGCATAAGTATTGGGGCAGAAAGGGCCCAGCTGTGGGCACTTACAGGAGTTTAGAAGTTTGACTTGGGTTCCAGGCTAGAGGGAAGAACCGAAGATCTGGGGCCAGAGGCACCATTCCCTATACCCCAAAGCTAGAGATGATTACAAAAATTAAACTATCACCTCAAAAAATGAATAGACAAAGGAGAAAGAATCCAACCATAGAAAGCTATTATGGGAATACAGAAGACCAGGGATCATCTTCAAAGGAAGATACCCCAAAAAGTAACATCAAATGGTCACCAACAAGAATTCATAGATCTTAAAAAAGACTTTAAAAACCACAGAGGTGGTGGAAAAATTAAAAAATAATAAGAATAATCCAAGAAAAACAAGAAGTTTATAAAAAGAAGGTAAACCAATTAGAAAAGGAAATCCAGAATCTTAAGGAAGAAAATGACACCTTACAGGCAAAGAAGAAACTAAGTTATCACTCTTTGTAGATGATATGATGATATACTTGAATCCTAGAGAATCAAGTAAAAAATTTGAAATAATAAACAACTTTGGCAAAGTTGCAGGATACAAAATAAACCCACATAAATCATCTGTATTTATATATATTACTAACAATGCCCAACAGCAGGAGATAGAAAAGAGAAATCCCATTTAAAGTTACCATAGAAGCTATAAAATATAACCAAAACAAATCCAGGGACTGTGTGAACACAATTACAAAACACTTTCCACACAAATAAAGTCAGATCTAAATAACTGGAAAAACATAAGTTGCTCATGGGTAGGCCAAGCTAACGTAACAAAAATGACAATTCTACCTAAATTAATTTTCTTTTGCTTTTTGAATGCAATTTTATTATTTTTAAGTACTGTACATAAAACTGAGATGTAAAAATAGATACTAATAAGTTAAACAATCTAATGAGAGCAATTTGCAGTTGCAAAATTACAATTATATAACAATGTATCCAAATATACAAGTCCTTTAACTTATGGGATTGTCAGCAATGAGACCTGCAATTACTAACCATTACTACAGTCAAAAGCTTCTGGTTTTACTTTACCAAACGCTAATTTCATGTTGTTATAACTTAAAGTGCCACTTGCAACTCACCATCACCATCAAATTATATCTTTTCCCAAACTTCAAGACTTCTAGATACTACCTAGAGCAAGAAGTCTTTCCTGCTTTCCTCCTCTACCCTCACCACCAACCAAAAATAAACTTTCAGCCTGAAATATTTGGTATCTCTTCGTACTTACCTAAATCAGTTTACTTATTCAGTGCCATACCAATCAAACTATCCAAAAATTATTTTCTAGTGTTAGAAAAAATAATATCAAATTCATCTGGAAGAACAAAAGTTTCTGAATATTAAGGGAATTAATGAAAAGAAATGCTAGGGAAGGTGGCCTAGCCATACCAGATCTTAAATTATATTATAAAGTAGCAATCATCAAAACCACTTGGTACCGGCTAAGAAATAGAGGGATAGATCAGTGTAATAGGTTGAATACGCAAAACACATCAGTCAGTGATTATAGCAGTTTATTGTTTGATAAACCCAAGGACCTCAGCTTCTGGGATAAAAACTCACTGCTTGATAAAAAGTGCTAGGAAAACTAGAAAATAGTGGAGCGGAAACTGGGCACAGATCAATGCCTGACACCATATACTAGAATGAAGTCCAAATGAGCACACAATCTAGGTATAAAAGCTGATACTATAAATGAATTAGGGGAGCAAGGCACAGTTTATTTGTCAGATTTATGAAGAATGGAGAAATTTATGACCAAACAAGAGATAAAGAACATTATGAAATGAAAAATGGATAATTTTGATTACATTAAATTGAAAAGTTTTTCACAAACAAAGTCAATGCAACCAAGATTAGAAGGGAAGCAGAAAACTGGGAAAGAATTTTTCCAACTAGTGTCTGTGATAAAGGTCTCATTTCTAAAAGATATAGAGAATTGATTTAAATTTACAAGAATACAAGTCATTCCCCAGTTGATAAATGGTCAAAGGATATGAACAAGTAGTTTTCAGAGGAAGAAATTAAAGCTATCAAGTCATATGAAAAAATGTTCTAATCACTGTTGATTAGATAAATGCAAATCAAAACAACTCTGAGGTACCACATCACACCTATCAGATTGGCTCACATGACAAAACAGGAAAATGATAAATGTTGGAGAAGGTGTGAGAGAGTTGGAACACTAATTCATTGCTGGTGGAGCTGTGAGCTGACCCAACCATTTTGGAGAGCAATTTGGAACTATGCCCAAAGGGATATAAAAATGTGCATACCCTTTGACTCAACAATACCACTTCTAGGACTGTATCCCAAAGAGATCATAAAAATGGGAAAAGGACCCACATGTACAAAAATATTTGTAGTAGCTCTTTTTGTGATGGCCAAGAACTGGAAATCAAGGGGAGGCCCATCAATTGGGGAAAGGTTCAACAAGTTGTGGTATATGAATGGAATGGAACACTATTGTGCTATAAGAAATGACAAAAAAGCGGACTTCAGAAAATCCTGGAAAGACTTATATGAACTGATGCTGAGTGAGAAGAGCAGAACATTGTACACAGTTAACAGCCATGTTGTACTATGACTAATTTTGGTAGACTTGGCTCTTCTCAGCAATGCAAGGTTCTAAGACAACTCCAAAAGGCTCATGATGAAAAATGTTATCCACATTCAGAGAAAGAATTATGGAATCTGAATGCAGATGGAAGCATACTATTTGCTCCCTCTTTTTTGTTTTGTTTTGTTTCTTCTTTCTTATGGTTCATTCCATTGGCTATAATTTTTCTTTGCAACAAGACTAATGTGAAAATGTTTAATGTGAATGTATATGTAGAGACTATGAGATCACATGCCCATCTTGGGGAGGAGGGAGGAGAAGAAGGAAGGGGGAGAAAATCTGGAACTTTTAAAAGCCTGTGGAACTGAATGCTGTAAACTAAAAATAAATAAATATTAAAAAGAAAGTCAGAGAATTGGTAATCAACATAATTCGATACTTTCACTTAGTAGTTCTCCTACCTATCTCATCACTCCTCAATATCCTTTGCTCAATCTTCATTCAGGTCATGCTTACAAACCAAAAGCTTTGTTCTGGGGCTTCTTTTCTCCTTCAATACTGTTTCACCTGATTTCATGAATTCAATTATCATCTCTATGGTTAAGTAGATTCTCAAATATACTTAACCAGCCATAACCTCTCTGCTAATCTCCAATCACATACATCCAACTGCTTCCCAAACATCTAAATGTCCTTAAACTAAATATGTAAAAAACCGAACTCATTATCTTTTCTCTCCAACTCTCCCCTCTTCCTAACTTCCCTATTACTGTTCAGAGTACCACCATCATCATGGTCACCCATACTTGTGACCTAGGTGTCTTCCTTGACTCTCCTCATTCCCTCACCCTCCCATATACAATCTGTTGCCAAGGCCTGTTGATTCTATCTTCATAATATCTCCTGTATATACTACCACCCCTTTCTCTCCTCTAATACTATCACCACCTTGGTGCAGACCCTCATCACTTCACACCTGGATATTGCAATAGCTGGCTGACTGGTCTTCCTGCCACAAGTCTCTCCCCACTGCAATCTATTCTCCACTCAGCTATCCAAGTTATCTTCTTAAAGCACAGGTCCAACCATGTTATACACACACACACACACACACACACACACACACACACACACACCCCAACTCAATAAATTCCAGTATATTCCTAACAACTTCAAGGATAAAATACGAAATCCTCTGCTTGGCATTCAAAGTCCTTTATAATCTTTGCCTCTTCTGTGTTTCCCCTCCCACCCCTAACTCTCCCACATTTCCAGTCTCTTACACTTCATACCATCCTACTTACTCTGTGAGCCACTGACACTTGCCTCCTTGCTATTCCTTACATAAGACACTTTATGTTTTCCTTCCTCCTCTCTGTCTCTCTGCTTGCCTGGCTTCCTTCATGTCCCAGCTAAAATCTCCCCTTCTTCAAGGAGTCTTTCCCAATCCTCCTTAATTCTGGTGCCTTCTTTCTGCTGATAATCTCCAATTTATCTGTACATATCTTTTTGCCTATATGTTTACATGCTATCTTCCCTGTTAGATTGTGAGTTCCTCAAGAGCAGAGACTATCTTTCCTTGTACCACTGGTGCTTAGCATAGCAGCTAGCACATAGTAGGCACTTAATAAATGTTTACTGATTAAATGATTGACATATAGCAGATACAATTATTGCCCCTGGGTAGTACTAATTTGTCAAACATCACTCTAAGAAAATCTTATCTAGATATCTTAGGAGTAGATGCTTTAGTGTTATTAATTACTACGTCTAAATAGATAATTTTTACCTTAAAATTAATAAGCATCTATTGTTTACTAATAGTTATTCATGTTTTATATCAAAAAGGGGCAACTTTAAAATAAATTCACTGAAGAATCATAGGAAAAAAGATTTAGAGCTATAAGTAACCTTCAGAAGTTACCTATTCTAACCGTCATTTTATAAATGAATCTGAAGCCCAGAGAAATGACTTGCCCAAGGTCACGCATGAACCAAGTAACAAAGTAAGGATTCAAATTCTATAGCCAGAATTTTTTCTACTGCACCACAATATAAGGGAACAATTCCTCAAAACTCACTTAAGATTTTCTACATGCATTTCTATAATCCCTTCTTCAAAGACAAAGGAAAAATTTTAAGGAAAGCAAACATCAAGTACCATCCCACTGCCATACAGAGTTCAGAGGGTCAGATCTAACAACTTATTTCTGGCTCAATTTTGTTCCCCACTTCTTTTTGGCAACATTTGAAAGGAAGTTCAAATACACAATGATGTGCTAGGTACTATGCTAAGCAGTGGAGATACAAGAACAAAGAACCAAACGATCCTTACTCAAAATGAACCTATATTTTAATAAAGGAGACAATAATTACATATAAAAATATATACAGCATAAATATAAAGCTAGTAAATACAACTATATACAAAATAGTTAACTACAAGAAAGGAAGGAGAAAGGGAAACTAGCATTTGGGGGACCAGGAAAGGTTTCATCAGGTTTAATGCATAAGATGGTATTCTGTTGATTTTATATCCACAGTTTTTCATCTTTGTTCCCATTTCTATTCTCACTATCACTACCCCGCAGTAGTGGCTCTAATTATCATCTGGTTGGGCTACTGAAAGAGTCTCAGAACATATTCTTCCTGTCTTTCTTCCTATTGAAATCAATCTTTCCTATCATTGTGAGACTAATCTTACTTAGAAGAAACATTATGTCATTCCCCACTTTACAAGCTCTATATAGTTCCCTATTTGTATTTTATGTTTAGACTCCTTGACCTGACATTCAATATCCTCAACAATCTGACTTCACACTATCTTTTCATCCCAATTTCCCACTACTATTCCCCTCCACATCTTCTATCCTCCAAACTAGACTACATGCTATAGATTGTTCACTCCAAACCTCAGGTCACAATATTTACTATGATTTGTTATTCTTGACTATGTATGTTTGTTACAGGACTTTTTCCTTTTAAGTAAACAAAAAGAAAAAGAACAGGGTGGTCACTGAAGCATCTTTTTTAAAAAATGCACAGAACAAAACTGAAGGCCAAAATAAGAATCACAGTTAAGTAGAGACAACTCTGAAAGCTACATTTATTATATATTTAAAAGAAAAGCAAGCTTTGCATTAACAGTACAATTTCATGTTAACTCTTTCTTTCCTCATATGAAAATATCCATTTTACTTGGTGTTTGTTAAATTTTTTCAAAGTGTTTAGAATGCTGTCATCACACTCTTTAAACTTAAAGCTTAATACAAAAAAATGACCTCAATGAAGTTTTTCCCAACACAATGCCCAAACCCCCTATTCCCCCCACCCCAGACAGCTGACTTTTATCATAAGGTCCGCTAAATGCCTCACACATTTAATTTTGTAATTCATTTGATCCTCAAAATAACCCCATGAGATAATGATAGCTGTGGTTTGTTGCTGCTGTTCAGTTGTTCAGTCCTGTTCTTTAGGACCCCATGGACCATAGCACATCAGACCCTTCTTTCCTCCACTATCTCTCAACATTTGCCCAAGTTCATGTTCATTATTTCCATGACAATATCTATCCATCTCATCTTCTGCTGTCCCCTTTTCCTTTTGTCTTCAATCTTTCCCAACATTAGGATCTTTTCCATCTTCTCATTATGTGGAAAAATATTTAAGCTTTAGTTTCACTATTTGACCTTTCAGGGAATAACCTGAATTAATTTAAGTATTGACTTAATTTGACCTCCTTACTATCCAAGGGACTCTCAAGTCTACCACAGCACCATAATTTGCAAGTGTCAATTCTGTGTTGTTTTCTTCATAGTCTAATTCTCTCAGTCATACATTGCTACAGGAAAAAGCATAGTTTTGATTATAGTCAACAAGGTGATGTCTCTGTTTTTTGTAGTGTGCTATCCAGATTTGCCATAGCTCTCCTTCCAAGGAGCAAGCGTCTTTTAATTCCATGACTGCAGCTGCCATCTGCAGTGATCTTTGAGCCCAAGAATATAAAATCTAACATTGCTTTCATTTCTTCTCTACCTATTTGCCAGGAGGTGATAGGACCAGTTGCTAAGATCTTAGTTTTTTGTTTTTTTATGTTAAGCTTCAAACCAGCTTTTATACTTTCCTTTTTAGCCCTCATTAAGAGACTTCTTAATTCTTCTTCTCTTTCTGCCATCAGAGTGGTGTCATCTGCATACCTGAGATTATTGATGTTTCTCCTGGTAACCTTAATTTCAGTTTCTGATTCATTCAACTTGGCATTTTGCATCCCCATTTTATATGACGAAAATCAGAAGGTTAATTTCACTTACATATGGCTACACAGCTAGTACCAGTACCAGGTCTGCTAACTTTAGGATTAGCATTAATTCCACAAGGCCAGACTTCAAAAAGCCACATGTTTAGACAATTAATGATTTATTTTATTGAAGTTATTTGTATATGCATGGTAGACTGGATAGAGAAGTTACAGCTAGAAAGGCAGGAAGAGGAGAATAGTCTGGTATCTTCAAGACAAAGAGATGATATCCATCATAGACATAATTAGGATCCAGTGTCTAGTACTTTTTCCAAACCCCAAAAATTGAGATGGTAATCCCTGGTCAGGCCCTGCCCTACTCCTTTCACCTTCTCCTAGACATAAGTGGTTTGATCTAGTCTAAGACCAATGCCTACAGTTGTTTCATCCCAACGACATCCCCAACTGAATTTGTTGAGAAAAAAAAGTTGAATCAAGGGCCACTTTCCCACTGCCTTGCCCCAGGTGCATAATTATCTGTTATGGCCCTATTCAAAACAGAGAAGTGAATATTTCAATGCTATAAATAAGTAAAAAGAGAATAAGGACTGAGAAAAGAGTCACTGAATTTGGCAACTGGGAATTCAATGGTGACCCTAGGAAAAGCAATTTGAGTAGAGAAACTGGGGTAGAATGGAGATTGCAAGGGGTTTGGAGAAACAGTGGGGGATGGAGAAATACGAACAAGATGCAAATAATTTGGCTACTAAATGAAGAGATGATGGGACAGTGTCTAAAGGAATTTTTTAGGTCTTATTTGCAGACAGATGGAATTAAATCATCAAAAAGGGAGAGACTGAAGGTAAACAAGAAAGACTCAGGCAAATTTTTATTCCTCCTTGATTTTCTATCACACTCCTCACTGTAGCTATTCCAAACCTCCTCTTCTCTCCTTAAGCCTCTAATACAATCCCATTATCCTCCATCTCAGAGGAAGACCTAGGCTAACTTCACTGAAAAAAATAGAGGACAACAGCTGTGCATCTCAAAACCCCTTGACATAATGCCCCATTCTTTCCTCCAGTTTCAGGTGAAGAAATAATCCTTCCTCTTACCAGGGTCAACCCCTCTATTTGTGCCCCTCTATTTGAGACCCCTTTCAAATCCTACAGGAGTTTAGGTTTTTTACCATTCCCTCCCTCCTTCTTTTGTCCAATTTGAATTTCTCCTGTCTACTATCTAATTTTCCTTGCTTCCTGCAACCATGCCCAGGTTTTTCCCCATCCTTAAAAAACTTTCACTTGACCTCAAGTTATTATTCTATATCTCTCCTCCCTTTTACAGCTTAAATAAACTGTCTATATTTACTCTCCTCTCAATTCATTTCTTAGCCCTTAACAATCTGGCTTTTCCTGAAATTCCTTTACACAAAGTTGCTAATGATCTCTCAAATATTGAGATATGATAAACTTTTCTCAACCCTTCTGCAACATTTGACACTGTTAACCACCTTCCCCTTCTTATGCTCTACAGAGTGTATTCTGGCCACACCATTCCTTGTTAGTTCTCCTACTGGTCTCACTGCTCCTTCTCAGTCTCCTTTGCTGAAGCATGATTCATATGTCATCCACTTATTATGGGTATACCTGAAGTTTCGCAGCTGAACCCTCTTCTCTTTCTACATGCTTTCTTGGTGACTTCAAAAGCCCAACCTCAGCTCAATTATCTCTACACAGATGACTACCATATCAATATATTCAGCTCTAGTGTGCAACTTGGACTCCAATCCTGGTATTGCCTTATGGAAATCTGGAAATGTAGACCTCATGAATATCTCAAACAAAACATGTCTAAAACACATCTTTCTCCTCAAATCCATATATCTTCCAAACTTGCCCATTTAAAGTTAAAGGCTCCACCATCCTTCCAAGGAGCCCAGGGTTCCATCGTTGGAGTCTTTACTCTTTAATTTCCCTCACCCCATAAATGCAATCACTTTCCAAATCTTGTTCACAGAATCGTACAATCACAGAGCTGGAAGGGACCTAAGCAACCATCTAGACAAGAGGTTCCCAAAACTTACTTTACCTACCACTCCCTTATTTCACCTATCACTTCACACAAATACAGAAGAAGGAAAAGGAACAAAATTATATCATAAACTTAAAGATTGGAACTTAAATACAAAGAAAAAAACCATGTCATGCACATAGCAGAACATAAGAGAGGATTCAAAATATGTAACAATAAGTTTTCATTTCAAGAAAACCATATTGTGTTGGGAGCTGTCAATCATTTCTTCATTTCCTTGCAAGTTTTCTTCTCTGATGTTTACATTTTGACTTTATTCTTTGTTCTTTCCCTCCTATTACTTGCCTATCCCCCTCCAACAATCCCTTCCCTACCCTCCGATTCCCATAAATCTAAGCACTCTTCTGTAACTTCCTATAACCTATTCCCTCAGCCTCCCCTCTAGAGATCCCTCCCTTATTCGCCCATTCCCATTGATCTAAACACCATTCTAGAGTCCCCTTTTACCTATTCCCTCACCCTCCCCTCTAAGAAGCCCTTCTTTATCCTGTCCCCTTCCTATTCCCCTATCATTTTATTTCTTCTGAATTTAGAAAACTTCTATACTCTTCCAAATATATATATAATTCCCTCTTAAACCCATTCCCAATGAAAGTAGATTACCAGATGGGCAGAGCAAAAATGGTGGAGTAAAGGCAAGGACTTGCTTGAACCCTCAACCAAAACCACTCAAATATCTGTAAAAAATTACTCTAAACAAATTCTGGAGCTGCCGAACCCACAGAATGAGAGTGTGAAGCAAACCTCCAGTGGACAGCACAAAAGGTAAACAGGAAGTCTCTATCACATTGGGCTAAGAATGGAATGCAATCCAGCATGAGTCACACCAACACAAATAGGGCATAAGCAGGCCTCAGGGGAACTGAAACACTGGCAGCTATGGTGATTTCCAGACTTCTCAACCCCATAATGCCAAGGACAACTTGGAAAGTCAGTGGAAAAAATCTGCTGCACCTGTGTGAGAGAGTAGTGCTGCTGGGCCCCAGCCCCAGGGCTCTGGAGAGAGCAGAGAAGCATGTGGTAGCCACAGCAGCAGTGGCAGCAGCTGTTTCTAAAACTCTAGGCCCATAGATTGTGAGAGGGGATGGAGCCCCTGATCCCAGCCCCCTCCCCACCCCAAGCACAGAACTACCTTGACAAAAAACTCAAAAGTCAAGTAAGGACTGGGGAAATGAGCAAAAACCAGAAAAAAAAAAATCAGACTACAGAATCTTACTTTGGTAACAAGGAGGATCAAAACATACAACCAGAAGAAGACAAAATAGTCAAAAGCTCCTACACCCAAAGCCTCCAAGAAAAATATGAATTAGTTTCAGTCCATGGAAGAGTTTAAAAATCAAGTAAGAGAAACAGAGGAAAAATCAGGAAGAGAAATGAGAGTGATGCAAGAAAATCATGAAAAACAAGTTAATTGCTTGCAACAGAGAGACCCAAAAAAGGTTGAAGAAAATAACACTTTAAAAAATAGACTAGAGCAGGAGCCAAGATGGCAGAGTAGAAAGATACACAGACACTTAGCTCTTACCCCACAGCCCATAAAATATCTGTAAGGAAGAATTCTCAACAAATTCTAGAGCAGCAGAAGCCACAGAACAATGAAGTGGAGATTTCTGTCCCAGAGAGACCTGAAAGACCGACAGGAAAGGTCTGTCACGCCCCGGAAACGGAGTAGAGCCAGCCCTGCCTTGGCCATGCAACATCGGAAGGAGTAGATCTGAGCAGGCTTCAGGGACAGAATCTCCAGCAGCACCACAGATTCCTCAACCCACAGGCACCAAAGGTCAGTGAGAGGTCTTTTTGGCTGGCTGAGAGGGGAGCAGGGTGTCCCCATAACTCAGTCTCCCTCAGGAGGCAGCAGTAGAGGCAGCAGCAGAATGGGGCTCCCAAAGCAGGCAGGACCCCACATTCATTGTTGAAGGTCTCATCCTAAGCCCCTGAGGGAACTGAGCCAGGCCTGGGTGATGGCCCTAACCCCTCCTGAGCAGCTGATTTTAATCTCACACTGAATAGCAGCCCTGCCCCACCAAAAGCCGCTGAGGCTTTGGAGCAGCTCATTTGAATCTCAGCCCCCAAGTGCTAGCTTGTCTGAATTGGAGGCCACGTGGTTGTGGAGAGGAAACTCAGAAGTCAAGTAACTGTCTGGGAAAATGCCCAAAAAAGGGGAAAAAAATAAGACCATAGAAGATTACTTTCTTGGGTAACAGGTGTCTCCCCTCATCCTTTTCGATGAGGAAGAACAAGGCATACTGTCAGAGGAAGTCAAGGCCTCTGCCTCCAAAGGGAACTTAAACTTGGCTCATTTGGAAAAAGAGGTCCAAAAAGCCAATGAGGAGAAGGAGGTTTTAAAAAGCAGAATTAGCCAAATGGAGGAGAAGGTTCAAAAGCTCACTGAACAAAATAATTCATTGAAAGAGAGAATTGAGTTCAGGGAAACAAACGACTTAGAGTTAAACCAAGCAGTTTGTAAACAAAACCAAAAATTTGAAAAAATAGAAGATAATGTGAAACAACTAATTGGAAAAACAACTGACCTGGAAAACAGATCCAGGAGAAATAATTTTAAAATTACAGGACTACTTGAAAACCATGATCAAAAAAAGATTAGACATTATCTTCCATGAAATTATCAAGGAAAACTTCCCTGATGTTCTAGAATCAGAGGGCAAAATAAATATTGAAAAAATCCACCGATCACCTCCTGAAAGAGTCCCAAACAGAGAAACTCCTAGGAATATTGTGGCCAAATTTCAGAGTTCCCAGATCAAGGAGAAAACACTGCAAGTAGCTAGAAAGAAACAATTTGAGTACTGTGGAAATATAATCAGGATAACACAGGATCTGGCAGTTTCAACATTAAGGGATCGAAGGGCTTAGAATGAGATATTTCAGAAGTCAAAGGAACTGGGATTGAAACCTATACAGCAAATCTGAGTATAATACTTCAAGCGAAAAAATGGTCATTCAATGATATATATGACTTTCAATCATTCATGTTGAGGAAAAGAACATATCTGTATAGAAAAATGTGACTTCCCAAGACAAGAATCAGAAGATGCATGTAAAGGTAAACAGGAAAGAAAAATCATAAAAGACTCTCTAAAGCTGAATGGTTTACATTACTACATGGAAAGAAAATATTATTAACTCTTGAATCTTTTCTCAATATTTGGGTAGATGGAGAGATTGTACATACATACATACATACACACACACACACACACAAACACACCATACACATAGATAGAGAGAGAGTACAGGGTGTGCTATATCAGAGGAGATGATATTCACACAAAAAAATAAAATAAAATAAAAAATTTAGGGATATAGGAAAATTCCAATAAGAGAAAGGGAGAAATGGAATGGAGCAGGTTATAACTCATAAAAGAGGTAAGAAAATCTTATTCAATGGAGGAGATAAAGGAGAAGGGGAGAGGGGGGAAAAATAAAGCTATTCTCTCCACATGTGACTGAAGGAGGGAATAATATGCTCACTAAATTTGATATGAAAATTTGTATCACACCACAGGAAAGTAGGAGAAGAGGTGACAAGGGGGGTGAGGGGATTGTTAGAAGGGAGGGCAAATGGGAGAAGGGACTCACTAGAATTTAACACTTTCAAAAAGGGACAAGGTCATTTGTAGGGGAAAAAATAGGGGGGAATAGAGTAGGACAGAGGGTAATATAATTAGTACCACACAACATGATTATTATGGAAGTCTTTTGTAAAAGAACACATATTTAGTATGTACTGAATTGCTTCCCTTCTTCTCAGTGGGGCTGGGGAGGGAGTGGAGGAGGGAGAGAAGTTGGAATTCAAAGTGTTAGAAACGAATGTTGAGAATTTTTATTGCATATAATTGGGAAATAAGAACTACAGGGAATGGGGTATAGAAATTTATCTTGCCCTACAAGAAAAGAGAGAAGATAGGGATAAGGGAAGGGTGGGGTGTGATAGAAGGGAGGGTACATTGAGGGAAGGAGTAATCAGAATGCAAGGTATTAGGAAGCGGGGGGAGTTGAGTGATGGGGAGAAAAATTAGATATGTTACAAAGTGAGGTAAAAGCAATTAGTACTAAAACAACTGGCTGAATTAATTACTGAGAATAAATCAATGACATCTTAATTTCAGTCTAAATTTCCTAGAGGAAGGTAGCCTTGGGTAAAATTTGGCATTGAGGGAAAAGTTAAGGTTTTAATGGTAAATTTGATTTTATGATTGCTATTTAATCAGGAACTAGAAGATGTATAGAAAGGCATGTAAGCAACTTAAGACTTGCCTCAAAAGATGTTCCTTTGCCAAAGTGAAATTACAATCATATTTGAAACCTGGTTATTGGAACTTGCCATTTTTTAGATGCTATGGGACTATTAAGTGACTGTTCTTCTGAGTCTAACTCTAGGTATGGGTAGCAAGAAAGGTGATCTGAGCCTCCAACTCATGATGTCAGTAACTTGATGAAATGCTGGTATGAACTGCAAAAGGTGATCTCATGGGGAGGGTGGGAGAGCGGCTGTTCAGCCTGGGCTGAGGTAGGATTCTCCTATTCAATTTCCTCACTGATACCTGATAGACCTTAAGCCTGACTGAATGCAAGTGGACAATCTAATCCTACCTGGAACTGAGATGAAGTTGGGGAGATAGTGTATCCCTGCAATGTCCCTACTCTTGGTGGCAATTTCCTATAGTCAAAAGGTTTGCAAGCTTAATACCAGATCTACTCAATTATAGATTATTGGTAGGGGAACATCCGAGGTTAAGTCTAAAATTAAACTATAATTTATAATTTAGACCAAAAACAATAAGCTAGGGTCCTTTAATTCTTAATTTAATTCTTAATAATTGTGGAGACAATTAGGTCAAGAGCTTGTGAAGTTAGCAACTTAAATATCATTTGTGTCTCAGTTGGTTAATGTTTAAAAAAAAAATTCTTTTGTGGTCCATATTGTAAATGCTTTAAAAAGAAGTGTCACCTGAATAAAAGTTTGAATTGTTTTATCTATTATAAACTGTATTAAAAAATGAAAAATTAAAATTAAAAAAAAATAGACTAACCCAAATGGCAAAAGAGATTCAAAAATCCAATGAGGAAAAGAATGCCTCCAAAAGCAGAATTGGCCAAATGGAAAAGAGGGTCCAAAAGCTCATTCCTTAAAATAAATTTTAAGGAAAATAATTCCTTAAAAACTAGAATGGAGCAAATGGAAGCTAATGACTTTATGAAAAATCAAGAAATTATAAAACAAAACCAAAAGAAAGAAAAAAATAGTAGACAATGTGAAATATCTCACTGAAAAAAAACTGACCTAAAAAATAGAACTAGGAAAGACAATTTAAAAATTATTGGACCATCTGAAAGCCATGATCAAAAAAAGACTCTAGACATCATCTTTCAAGAAATTATCAAGGAAAACTGCCCTGATATTCTAGAACCAGAGGATAAAACAGATATTGAAAGAATCCACCAACTGACTCCTGAAAGGGATCCCCAAAGGAAAATTCCTAGGAATATTGCAGCCAAATTCCAGAGTTCCCAGGTCAAGGAGAAAATATTGCAAGTAGCCAGAAAGAAACAATTCAAGTATTGTGGAAACACAATCAGGATAATACAATATCTAGCAACTTTTACATTAAGGGATAGGAAGATTTGGGATACGATATTCCAGAGGTCAAAGGAGCTAGGATTAAAACCAAGAATCACCTACCAAGCAAAAGTGAGTAAAATACTTCAGAGGAAAAAATAGTCATTCAATGACATAGAGGACTTTCAAGCATTCTTGAATCAGCTCTTGACCAGAACTGAATAGAAAATTTGACTTTTAAATACAATAATCAAGAGAAGCTCGATAAGGTAAACAGGAAAGAGAAATCATAAGGGGCATACTAAAGTTGGACTGTTTACATTCCTATATGTAAAGATCATATTTGTAACTCATAAAACTTTTCTCAGTATTAGGGTAGTTGGAAGGTTTTTACATTTAAATAGGCAGAAGGCACAAGATGAGATGAATATTAATGGATGATATCTAAAAAATAACTAAGGGAGGTGAGAAAGGAATATATTGGGAGGAGAAAAGGAAAAATTTAATGGGGTAAATTATCTCTCACATAAAAAAGGCAAGAAGTTTTTACAATGGAAGGGAAGAGGAGTTGAGAGGGAAAGAATGAACCTTACTCTCATAGGATTTGGCTTACGGAGGGAATAACATGGACACTCAATTTGGTTTGAAAATCTATCTTACACTACAGGAAAGTAGGGGGAAAAGTGATAAGTGGTGGGGGAGTGATGAAAAAAGGGAGGGCAAATGAGTGGAGGGAGTAATTAGAGGTAAACACTTTTGAGGAGGTACAGGGTCAAAAGACAGAACAGAATACATGGGGAGCAGGATAGGATGGAGTGGAATATCATTAGTCTTTCACAGTATGACTGTTATGGAAGTGTTTTGCATGACTACACATGTATATAACGTATATCAAATTGCTTGCCTTTTCAATGTGGGTGGATGGGGAGGGAGGAAGGGGGAGAAGTTGGAACTAAAAGTTTTAAAAACAAAAGTTAAAAAGTGCTTTTACATGCTACTGGGAAATAAGACATACAGGCAATGGGGTACAGAAATCTATCTTGCCCTACAAGAAAATAGAGGGAAAGGAGATAAGAGAATGGGGAGAGGGTGTTTAGAAGGGAGGGAAAACTGGGAGAAGGGGTAATCAGAATTGGAACTCAAAATCTTGTGGAAGTGATTGTTGAAAACAAAAAAATTACTTGATTGATTGATTAGGGGGAAAAATAGGCTACCAGAACTACCAGCCCTCCTCCTCCACCTAATTTCTTTGCATTGTTTCTTCCTCTGGGACCTCATTTGTACAAAATAATTACTCTTTTTAGCTATTCCTAAATGGTTTTTCGTTTTAAATTCATTTAAATTTAAATTCATATTGGGGCTTACCCCAATCTTTCTTATGAGCTACTCAATTATAAATAAGAGTCTTGAACATACATTTTGCATTTTACATGTATCAAAAGTAAACAGACTATGACATTCCTATGAGTTTTCCTTATAAGATCTCTTTTAACTGGTGATCAATGGATTTTTTCTATTTCTACCTCCCCACCTTGTTGTAATGCTTCAAAAAAATTTTCTTGAATTAGTTCCTGTGTTATCGTATCAAGATTCCTTTTTTGATTGTAGCTTTCAGTTAGTCTGACTATTCTTATTTTTTCCCTCTTAATTTATTCTCCAGATCTGTTGTTTTTCTTATAAAATGTTTTACTTTTTCTTCGATGTTTTCACTATTCATATTTTGTTCAATTATTTCTTGATCTCTTATAATTTTGATGACTTTGCCTTGCCCAATTCTAATATCAAAGTATTATTTCTTCCTTAGGATTCTAGATCTCGTTTTCTAATTAGTTGACCTTCCTTTTATAAACTTCTTGTTTTTCTTGGATTATTTTTATTATTTTTTAGTCTTTCCTCCATCTCTGTCATTTGATTTTTAAAGTCTTTTTCAAGATCTTCTCTAAATTCTTTTTGGTAACCACTTGATGTTACTCTTTGGGGGCTTCTTTACTTCAATATCCTCCTCTGAAGATGATCCCTGGTCTTCTCTATTCCCATAACAGCTTTCTATGGTGGGATTCTTTCTTCTTTGCCTGTGCATTTTTTGAGGTAATAATTTTTGTAATCATCTCTAGCTTTGGGGTATGGGGAATGGTGCCACTGGCCCCAGATCTTTGGTTCTTCCCTCTAGCCTGGAACCAAAGCCAAACTTCCAAACTCCTGTTAAGTGCCCACAGTCAGGCCCTTTCTGCCCCACTACTGTACTCACTGGGCATGTGCTCTTTCTTTCTTGCTTCCGCTGCTCTTCACAGCACAGCAGGTTCTGGTATTTTTTGTCATCTGAGGAAAACTTCCCAACTCAGACCTCCAATTCCCCTCACTATAGGGGGAAGGGGGAGGGGAAGAGTTCCTGCGGCTGGGGCTGAGGCAGCCTTTCAAACCAACTAACCCAGCATTTGCCACTTGTTATTAAAAGTGGATCCCATCCTGGAGGTGTTTACTCTTCACAGGGACCAAACCTCATCCTGTGATTTTCTTCCAATCTTCTCAAATTGTCCCAAAAAGGCTCTGTTGTGCCCTTATTCCTATTTATTTTTACCAGCATTTTGTTCACCCCAAAGTGCTATTTTATCTCTTTTGTGGGTAAGAATCTTGAGAGCTTGGAATTCTCTGACCTATTCTGCCATCTTCCCAGAATCCTCTCTCCTACTGCTCCCATTTAAAAAAAAATTGCTCAGTGCCCCCTATAAATCTAATTTTTTTAAATGATACATCTTAAATTTAATAATTTATTGTAAATTTTGGGAGTTTTTGAAAACTAAAGTTTTGCTCACACAATACTGCACCATGTATCATATTGTAAGTAAGTCAGTACACACACAAATTACCATTGATGCATGCTGTACTTCCCGCCAACATTTGCTTGTTAAAACCTGCTGGTGAACTTGACCACCGATAGGGTATAATTTTCATTTTGTGTGTTTATTTGAAAAATAATGTAATCATTATGACTTTAACTTTGTCCCACAACCGATGAAATATGTACGAATGGTTTTTCATCTCTTCTTTCCTTATGTTTCCACGCCACCCTCCCCCAATTGCACCCAAGGCTACTAATCGTCCTGGATCATTCCAGTGTTCCCCAGGGCATGGTCTCACCCACTTTGGAATCTATGATGTAGAATCCATCATACATGAAAAGAATCTCCACTGTAGCATGCCCAACAAGCAGTTATTCAGTCTCTGTTCTATGACTTTCAAAAAGGAAGGACTCACCATCTCTCAATGCAGTCCCTTCCATTTCTGGACAATTCAAATTGTTAGAAAGTTGTCATAATATCAAGCCTAAATGTCCTTCTTTGAAATTTCTGCCCCAGTGCTCCTGATTCTGCCCTCTGGGTCAAAATAGAATAAATGTAATCCCTCCTTAACAGGACAGACCTCCAAATATCTGAAGAAAGTTCTCATGTTGCTCCCCAGACCTTCTCTTCTTTAGTTTAAACATCCTCACTATAATAACAGATCTTCATTTCATGGACTTAAAGCCATTCACCATTCTGGTTGTAGTCTCTAGCTAATCAATGTCTTTCTTATGCTGTAGTGCCCAGAACTGAACACAATACTCTAGCTGATGTCAAATGAGGTCAAAATATAGTGGAAATATTATCTCCCTATTTCTAGAAACTATATTTCTGTCAATGGAACCCAATATCACTTATCTTTTCTTGACTACCACATAACATTGACTCATACAGAGTTTGCAGTCCACTAAAAGAATCCATATCTTTTTTCAGAACAAGTCTTTACACCTTTACACCTTTACAAGGCATCTTGTAGTGTGAAGGTGATTTTTACATCTACAAATAACACTCTATTATATTGATTTTTATTCTTTTCAGTCCAATGCTCCAAATTGTCAAAATATTTTTGGATCCTCTTAAGGTGTTAGTTAGTCTACCCAGGATTTCTGTTGAATAGCATGACACCTATACCTTTCTCCAAGTTTGACAAAAATGTCAAATATTAACTAGCACAGGGCCAAGCACAAATCCGTGGAAGTACTCTCCTGGAGACCTCTTGCCTTGCTAGCACTGAGTCATTAACAATTATGTTTTGAATATGATCACTCAACTATTTCTGATTTTATTTCATTGTATTTTTGCCTAGTCCAAGAGCTGGCAAACTATGGTCCATTGGCCAGAACTGGCCAACCACTCATTTTTGTACAGCCCATGAGCTAAAACTGTTTTTTACAAACGATTAACCATTTATATGATATTTAACCCCTAGTCTAACCTACATCTCTCAGTTTTCTCCTTAAGAATAGTATGAGATACTTTATCAAAAGTTTTCCTAAAATCTGTAAACAATATCCTCAATATCCCCTATCTCATACAAACTTTTGTAAACCTTATCTTGTCACATCAAGCCTCTTATATCACACTCATTTCTCAACTGAAGACCCTTCCTTACTTTATGGAGAAAATGGAAACCATCAGATAGGGATTCATTTTCTCCCATTCTCTCAATCTCAAAAAAAATCCTTGACATCATTCTCCTCTTTTCCCTCAATTTTTGACAATGAGGTGATCTTTCTGCTCACCAAGACCAATTCTTCTATGTCTTTAAACCCCATTCCCACCTATTACCATCAGCAGATTACCACAGTGATCATTCACAATATCTCAAATTTTCAGTCTACTTGTTTCCTATCCTTCTGCCTTCCAACATGCTCAAATAGAGATGTGCTAGAGTCAGTTCATGCCAGCTTGCTAACTTTTCAGTATGAACAATTACACCTCAGAAATTGGCAAACACAAATCAGGACTTAATTTATTGTTTTGTTGATACAGTCACCCACTTGCTGACCTTTGCAATCTGACTTCTAGCCTCTTCTCCTAACTGAAACTATTCTCTCCAAAATTACCAGCAATCTATTAATTTCCAAATCTCATGACCTTTTCCCAGTTCTAATTTCTTTATAATTAACCCTACTTTATTTGGCTAATTTACCTTAGTCCAGGACTCTAAAAGATTGGTCTCATTGTTTTGCTCCTGAGCTTAATTCAAGTAAGAGATTATTATACACACACAGACACACACACACACACACAAATATATATGTATGTGTATGTATGTATGTATGTATGTATGTGTAGTACTATAAAACTGGGGAAGCATTTCAGCTAGTTCTCAACAGCCTTTAATGATATTTATTTCTCCCAAAGTTAAATTAATTTCCTCATGTGGGCTACATTTTGAGCTACATTATAATGCACTTGTCATCCACCTTGTTCTATCATAGCATGTATCCTATTTCTCACCTAACTAACCTATAAACTCTTGAAAATAGTGAAGTTTTTTTTACATCTTTTGTAGCCTTCACAGGATCTAAAAATTGCTGAACAGTAGCAATAGAAATGCTATTCTTTTTATACTAAAATATTACAACACAGAATACACCTTGACTTGTTTTTCTGAGTGAGGATGGATTTATTCATACTGTCCTCTGATCTGCCTTGGATCCAATGATTTGCAACATATGGCACAAGCAGGTATTAGGGAGTTTTAGCCTATTCCCATAGCACTGGGCAAAATTAACTGGCTCTGTCTCATACTGGGATTAAAATCTAAAGTTACCTTACAAGATGCAGCCTAGAGTAATGGAAAAAGCACAAAACTTGGTGATGAACATGATCTGAGTTTGAATCCTATCCCTGGTATTTACTAGCTCTATGAACACAAACAAGCTGGTTAACCTCTCCAAGTTTCATTCTTCTCATAAGTAAAATGGAGATAAGACTTACAGGACCACCTTGCCAAGCTGTTGTAAGGCTCAAACAAGATAATGTATGTAAAGCACTACACAAACAGCAGTTATTACCATGATCAGGAAACATGCTCTATAACAAAATGAGCTAGTCAGCTATAGCGATCCTTAAGTGCAAGGGTTGAGTCTTGTAGAGAACTATAAAGAAACTTCTTAGTAGAAAAATCAACACAATTTCTTCTTAATTGTCCTTCAAAAAGTTAACTTAGTGACAATAATTACAAAATCAAGGAACTTACTAAAATAATGAAGACACAGTAAGAATTTATTTGCTTCAGGAAACTAAAATCTTCACATGATAAATGTTTATTGATAAAGAACAAACTAGATTCAATTTCCATGTAATCTACATTCAGATAACAGGAGACTATATATGTATTCATATAGTCCATAGAAGACACTAAAAAACAACTACTTTTGTGAGAAAGAAAATTCAAGTTTTTATGCCAGCCTTTTTCCCCTCATATATTTAGCTCTTCCAGATTCTACTTAAAGTACTTTACAATTATGTTTCATCAAATGAGAAGAGGCAACATGAAGAAAGATAAAGATAAATACCATGTTATTTGCACTTTACGCCAAAAAGTAGTAATAGATTACTTGTATGTATACAAATAGATTCACAAAGGATTTAGAATCACTCAGGGATCAATAAATCATGGAGGATACCCTCCCACAAAAAAAAAAATCAACTGATATCTTTTTCAAAGATAGAAAAGGGGTCTGAATAGAAAATAAATATGACCAAGAATGGCATTCTTATGTAAAGAATTTGGTGCTATGCTATACTATTTGTACTCAGCAAAAGGCAAAGAACTGAAGAGAGATGTAAATAAACTAAGTTACAAGGCTACTACTCTTCTTCCAAAAAGTCACATCTTCAATTCTCTTCACCTTTCCCCCACCATACAGAGTTCAATCAGTCTACCAATAACACACCCGCAGTCCAAAGCATTCCAGAAACTGACAGAATAATAGACAACAAATGGATATGGAAAAGGGTGGAATATTATCTATATAACACACCTATTTTCTCCTAAGTTCATTATACCTTTTTTCATTTGCTACTTCTATAAGAGGAAATTATTTTAATTCATTATGAATATAATTCTACTTAAACTAAACCATTTTTATTTTCTTTTCATTTTTATCAGTTTGTTATTATGGGATACTACTATTTCATCTTGCCTGTTCTTATTAAGTCCAATTTTTTTAAAATATATATTGGAGTCTCTCTAAAATGTTTACACTACAGGGGTAAAATCTAGAAGTTGATGTATTTTCTGAACTCAATTCAAAGGAGAGTTAGTTGTTAAAAATAGAAAATTATAGTACCAATTCAACATAAATACATGATTTGACATTGACCCCAACAATACAATTAAATCATGACCTCAATCCAATTTGTATTATTTAACATGAATAGCAATATGTAGGTTATAAAGTTTACCTTGGTCAACAGAATAAATTCACCTTAATTACGTAAGACCTAAACCAAGTTAATATGCAAAAGTATAAAGTATTTTAATGTGACTGTAAAAACCCTAAATAATCATGAACATAATGTAGAAGTATTTCCTTGTAAAAAAGACAAACAGAAGGATCATAGTTCTTGGGTGGAAAAGGAGAGCAGAGTTCAGATTTAACATGAAGTTCAAAGTTGAGAAATAAGCTGGGAAATGAGCAAACAACAACAAAAACTGGACATAAACTCAGAAAAAGATAACAATGTGAAAACAGCTACCAAAAAAGACTCAAAGAAAAATGCTAATGGGATATAACAAGCCCAACAAGAATTCTTGAAAAAGTTAAAGAAAGTGATTAAGACTGGTATAGGAAAAGTTTGGAAAAGAAATGAATGTTCATGCTAGAAAATTAAGAAAAGAAGATTAACAGTTTGGTAAAAGAGGCACAAAAAATGCTGAAGAAAATAATACCTTAAAAAAACAGAATATATTAAATGGAAAAGGAGGTACAAAAGTACACTGGAAAAAAAGAACTCCTTAAAAAGCAGAATTGGCCAAACAGAAAAACAGGTTCAAAAACTCACTGAAGAAAATAATTCCTTAAATATAAGAACTGGGTAAGTGGAAGCTAGTAACTTGAGATATCAATAAAACCATATCAAAAGAATGAAAAAATAGAAGGTGAAATATCTCATTGCAAAAACATGAAAAATAAATCAAGGACAGCTCATTTAAGACTTACTAGTCTACCTGAAAGCCATGATCAAAGAAAAAGCCTAGATTTCATATTTCAAGAAATAATCAAGGAAAACTGCCTCAATGTTTTACATTCCAGGGAGTAAAATAGAAATTGAAAGAATTCACCAAGCACCTCCTGAATGAGATTCCAAAATGAAGATTCCCAACCAAACTTATTTCTATTTTATTTATAGCCATATTCCAGAGCTCCCAAGTCAAGGAGAAAATATTGCATACATTCAGAAAGAAACAATTCAAATACTGTGGAGCCACAGTCAGAATAGCAGAAAATTAAGCAGTTTCCATGTTAAAGGAGCAGAGAGGCTTGGAATATGATATTCCAGAAGGCAAAGAAGCTAATATTACAACCAAGAATCATCTACCCAGCAAAACAGAATATAGTCTTTCAACAGAAAAAAAATGGACATTTTTAATGAAACAGAGGATTTTCAATCATTCCTGACGAAAAGAATAGTTGAATAGAAAATTCGACATTCAAACAAGACTCAAGGGAAGCATAAGAAGGTGAACATGAAATCATAAGGGTCTCAATAAAGTTAAACTATTTGCATTCTTGTAAGAGATGATTTATGTAACTACTAAGATCTTTATCATTATTAAGGAAGTTAAAAGGAGTTTATATGGACAGAGGGCAAGGGAATGAGTTGATTTTGTTGGAATGATCTCCAAAAATAAATGAAGGGCAAGAAAGAGGGATGCACTGGGGCAAGGAAGAGGTAGAATGGGGAAATTTTTCTCACATAAAAGTGGTATACAAGGAAAAGCTTTTATAATGCACGGGAAAATGGCATCGCTACCCCACCCCAGGCAGGCAGTGCCTGAATATCACTCTCATTAGAATCAGTTCAAATAAGTAAGAAAATTAGATAGATAGATAGATAGATAGATAGGAAGATAGATAGATGGATAGATAGATGGATGGATGGATAGATATGCACACACACACACACACACACACACACACACACACACACACACACACCTACACACACATACAGACACTCAGTTATTTATAGAAATGTAACATACCCAATAGGGAAATAGGAGAGGAAGGGAATAAGAGAAACAGGAGGGGTGGGCAGGGAATAATAAAAGGGAGGGTGGATTAAGGGAGGCAGTAGTTAGAAGCAAAACAGACTTGAGGAGGGATAGAATAAAAAAGAGAGAGAAGAATAAATAGAAGATAATAGGATGGAGGTAAATACACAGCTAGTAAATATTATTGTGAATGAGATGAGCTCACCCATAAAACGGAAGCAGATAACAGACTGGATTAGAAACCAGAATCCAACAATATATTGTTTACAAGAGACACACTTTTTAGGGTTACTTAAAGACACACAGAATTAAAATTAAGAGCTGGAGCAAAATGCTTCAGCAGGGTAGCAATCATAATCTAGGACTAAGCAAAAGCAAAAACAAACCTAATCAAAAGGGATAATCAGGGAAACCACATTTTGCTAAAAGGTAGCAAAATGAAATATTATAAAAAATTTTTACAGAGTACCTCTCATAAACACTTCATTTCTCAAATATATACTGAACATAGAACTGAGTCAAATTTATAAAAATAAGAGCCACTCCCAACTGATAAGAAGTCAAAGGATATGAACAGGCAACTTTATGAAGAAGAAATCAGAGATAGCTATAGTCACATGCAAAAAATGCTCTACATCACTACTGATGAAAGAAATGCAAATTAAAACAACTCTGAGGTACCATCTTATACCTATCAGAATAGGCAAATGCTGGAGGAAATGGGGGGAAAAACAGTACACTAACAAACTGTTAAGAATTGTAACTGGTCCAATAATTCTGGAGAACTATTTGGAACTATGCCAAAGGATTATAAAACTATAATATCCCTTGACCCAACACTAGTAGGTTTGAATAGCAAAGAGATCAAAGAAAAAGGGAAAGGGACTAAATGTAAAAAAATATGCATTGTCAGTTCTTTTTGTGGTAGCAAAGCATTGGAAATTGAAGGGATGCTTATCATTCAGGCAATGGCTTAACAAGTTGTGGTATATGATTGTGATGGACTACTTTTGTGCTATAAGAAATGACATGGGAATGATTTCAGTAAAACATGGCAAGATCTGAACTGAGGCAAAGTGCAGTGAGAACAGCTGGGAGATCATTGTACACCAAAACAGCAATGCTGTAATGATGATCCACTATGAATGACCTGGTTATCTGATCAATACAATGATCTGAGACAATTCCAAAGGATTCATGATGGAAAAATACTATCCACCTCCAGAGAAAGAATTGATGAACCCTGAGTGAAAAATGAAGTATAATTTTATCTCTTTATTTTTCTTGCTTTTTTTGGAAATATGGCTAATATGGAAACGTTTTATATGGTTTCATAGGTGTAACTGATATGCTCTTTGCCTTTCTTCTCAGTGGATGGAGGAGAGAGAGGGAGGGAAAAAGAGGATTTGGAACTAAAAAATTAAGAATAAAAGAATGTTAAAAATATTTTAAAAGAAAAAAAGAAGTAGCTTATAGCACAGAAGATGGAGTGCTGGATCTCAACCAGGAAGAGCTGAGTTCAAAATCCAGTCTCAGATACTTAGCAGCTCCGTGACCAAAGGGGAGTCACTCAACCTCTCTGCCTCAGTTTTCTCAACTATAAAAACGGAAATAACAATAGCACCTACTTTGCTGTGATGTCGATGGCTATTAGACATCTCAAAACTGTTTGATCCTAATCTGAATGCTTCCAAAACTATTCTACCATTCCGTTTCTTCTTAATCTTAGTATATGGATAGCTTTGTTCTTCACTTTTGCTTCTTACTCCTATTACTGCGCTTGTTTAATCACTGTCATCACTTCTAACTCTTGGCTATTACTTCTCATTTTCACCACAGGTTTCCTTCTTATCTTAGCTTCTTTCTTCTTCCTAATCTTATCTCATCACACCAACTACAATAAGTTGTTGACCATAGTTAACAACTACACTACAAAACTAATTTATTAATTAAAAGAGACTAATTAAACTTTTCTAATTAAGAACTATGAGAGGCATTGTGGTATAATAGAGAGCTGACCTCAGCATCAGGAAGACCTGGATTCAAGCTATTTCTCTGACACATACTGGCTGTAGGACCACAGTCAAGTCAACTAACTTTGAAAATGATCCCAGGAAATTGTCTAAGTTTCAGGGAAGGTGCCAGTTCACACTAGTAGAGGAAGTCTAAAGAATCACAGATTTTGAGAGATGACAGGAACCTCATGGGCCATCTAGACCAACCCAATACAGGACTGTTCCAGATACTGATTAAATAAAGGCCTGACTTTTTTTTTAATCTACGTCATGAAAACCTCTAAAACTTTTTCCTATTAGAGACCTCATGGCTAAACCTTAACTCCTGACCATACACCAACAGCATAGTCCCTTAGTACATCAAAAATCTTAACCATTCTTTCCCCCATTCACTCATCATTACCCAGTAGCAAATTTCATCACTTACTGTTATCATTCATCTAACTGTCTAAACGAATACTCTTACTTATGAAGGCCATTAATCCTCAACCAGTATAAGTCACTCTTTCAATTCTAACCTTTCCATGTGAAAGCAGTCTTAGTGAAGTCAACCTGTCCAAAATGTTGATAAAATATTACTTACTATTTTTTTCTTCTGTGACTTTAAATCATCCAATGCTTCATCTGAAACAAGATTTTATGATTTAAGCAACATTAGTGATTTTTAAAGCTTAAATATATCAAATACAAGGGGAAAGATCCTAAATGCTATATATTGACCAGTTATTAAAAAATTCTCATATTTAAATATAACAGATGAAAAATGCATCAAGTCTATAAATCACCCACATTCCACTAAATTCTTTTGTAAGAGCTTTTAACAGTTTAACATTCTTTAAAACAAAATAAAACTTCACATAACAAAAAAAAATTCTTTCCTAATTTGCCTCCCCCAAATTTCATGGGTGAAGCAAAAAATGCAAAAGCATATCTACCTATTCATGCTTTGAAAAATACATATACTTTCTATTATTTCTTTCCCTGACCTTTAAAGGAAAAAATTTAAACATTTCACATCCCCCTCTATCAAAAAAATTACAAAATGCCTTTTTGCTTGTTTTACAACTAGTGATCTGTACACTAGTAGAGAAAACTGTTTAAAGGATAGTGGAGGCAACTGACAGGGGATATTAATTAGTCATAAGTTCCCAGAGTTTACCTGTTCATAGTGTACTTAAATTTATATTCTCATAATGAATATTTTAAATGGCAATTCCAAATACAGATGGAGCTCTTCAAATATATATAAATTCTCCAATTTTCCATAACAAAAATGACTACAGTCATAACTAACAAAGACACCTGTATTATTGATAGAAACTACTTGTTGGAAATTAGGTGAGGCCCAAGTAGAAAATGCTGCCTTTGTAACAAACATCATTAAATAAATGTTTTGCATTTAACTAAATCTATAAGTATATAAATATGGAATCAGGACTAACCCTAGGTTAAAATAGCAAGATGTCTAAGATACAATAATTTTTAATATGCTTTTTGACAAATGTACATTTTTAACACCAATTCAACAATTATCAAATGTCTACAATGTGGAAGTCACTGTGCTAAAGCCATAAAATTCTACTTTCCATGATACCTATTTATTTTAAGGCAGTTTCATGTAGGATAAAGAACACTGGACTTGGCATCAGGAGACCTGGGTTTATATTGCAGCTCAGATACACATTAGCTGTGCATCACAACCTTGGTAAGCTTCAAGTTTCCCTGTGAGCAAAGCACAGATAATAATACTTATGCTACCTATCTCAAACAGTTGCTCTGAGAAGAAGCTTAAAGTATTATGTAAATTCGACTTACTATCAATACTGTAATAAGTAAAATTGCATGTATTACAGTGAATGCTTACTGTGTCCAATGGACAAGAACGTAATTTCCAAACCTTGTTTTATTCCCATAAATGCCTCATCTCACCTCTGAGTATGTGACTTTCTCACTGAATGCATAAAGCAACCAAATACAGTTTATTCTACTTAAAGAAAAAAAGTAAATTCATCAAAAATACAAAAGTATTGAAATGTGGTTTTTTCTTTAACTAGAAAAAGCAATGTACAAAGGCTAAGTACCCAAAAGTGCAAATCCTCCTATGAGTGCTAACAGATCAAAATAGGAGAAGTCCTCAAGAAAAAAGATACTGAAAGCAGGATTACAAGTATACAGTACTTTGCTTTATAAAGTAGATATTAACTTGAAAAGTTAAAATTATATTTTTTAACCCTTACTTTAAAATCACGAAGTGAATTAATGGAAGTCCTTTTAGGAACAAGGAATCAATATTAGCATGAATCACCCTGATTCACCTGATTTTAAAAGCTCAATTGTTCATGTATTGGATTTTCCTAAAAAGGGCATAACTGTACTTACTTTAAAAATTATACACTGAATTGAAAATGTCTGTATTTAAAGGGTAAAGAAACGAAAGGAACACGTTTATGTCTCTTATCACAACAGAAGCTCTTCAAAGACAGGAAGTATGTCTTTGTACCTTTATAGTATGTAGCAGAAAGTTGTGAAATACACAAAAATTACAGTTTACGAAACACTTTCATATATATTGTGAATGCAACTGATCCTCAAAATAGCCCTGTCAAGTAGTTAATGAAAACATGGTTATCTCTATCAATCAAATGAGGAAAATAAACTTTAGTTAGAAAGTTTAGTTAGTTTGTCTAAAGAATTGTGACTCTATCAATGTGATAAAAAACATAAAACATATCTATTTGCCCTAAAATTACTGGATTTTGGTTAAATAACATATTCAAAGGTTACTTTGCATGGTAATGAAAGTATCCTTTGCTTTGTATGATAGATGTACTCAGAGTTAATTGTATAATGAAATCTCCCTGACTTTTTACAAAATTAGGCATGTGCCATTATATAGTTTAATATATGAAATCCATGATCCACATAGGGTACCCAGGGAAAAAAGTCTTCCAATTGCTAGAAAAGAAGTTATGAATACACTATGCCCTATCCAGGTCTATGCCATCTATGTGGTACTAATATTATTCCTATTGGTATCCTTTTGAGTCCTTTCAGAACTTTACAAATTTTCCTGCACCCACAATATGGCCTCTTCCCTGAAAGAAACTTCACCCAATTCCGGAACCTCATGAAAAAACAGGTACAGATACCAAAATTTTGTATCCCTACTTACTTTATATTAGCTAATAGTGTTGTCATGTAAATCTGTTTTAATAAATATTTATTTCAGCTTAAGCATTCCTTAATCCCACTTAAAATTTAGCAATTCAAGTTTGAAATTTTTATAACAAGAGCAAAATGAAGGACTCTGTGTAGTAAACATTTATTAATAATTTATGGTTTTTAAGACATGCAAATATGCAGAAATGGAATAAATATTAAAAATACATTTTGCAATGGGTTAGTGGATTTGAATATAAACTAATGTCTGTGATTATAAGGTTAGATCTAATTAGGTTATTAATGGCATCAGAGATAATGGTGTCAATACATAAAAAGTCTTTAGAGTAAAAATATTCCACATTTTTTATTCTTTCAGATTTAGTTTACTTGCTAAAGACAGTCAAGTATATTCATATAAACCAAATTCTTTTTATCTGTCTCTCCTAATTTACAGGAAAGGGTTTGTTGTTTTTTTATTAAAGAAAGTCCTACACATTAGGCAACATAGAAATATAGCAAATGAAAATTCTTATCCAAAGGTGTGATCATATATATATAGACATTTAAATGTGTTTTTCTAGACTTGAAATCAGGAGAGACTTGGGTTCAAATTCTATCTCTGGACCTTGTACCAGTGACCATGAACAAATTCCTTGGACTAATTAGCATACATTTCAGTTTGTTCATTAGTAAAATGGCCATAATTTAAACACAGTACTATTTATCTCAGAACTGCAAACATCAAATACAATTATATATCAAAAAGCTTTACAAATATTAACACATTATAAATCCAGTTACTATTTTATATTGACTATTCAACAATGTCATTTCTAAACCTAAAGTTCTCATGTAACATACTGCTATAGGGCACTTCAGTTATAAATTAGAACTTCTGTAAGAAAGAATTTATTTGTAAAAGTTAGAGAAACAGACTTACTATTTCTTTCTGTTCTCTTAGAAAAGAAGAAAATAAGTACCGTTCTTATGGTCCATATGCTGTAAGAGAAAAATAATTTAGAAATCAAAATTATCTTTGGGATAGATGAAAAACATAAATATTAACATAATTACAGACTTAAAAGAACATAAGCATGTATTTTACATTTAGAGATATCCAAGTTCAAAAGGATAACATTTGTTTCCCCTTTTTTATACTAATGAAAGGAACTCCATGTGAAAAAACTACCTAAGGTCAAATAAGAAGTTTCCTACTGTTAAAGAAGCCCTCTTAGTATACATTCCCTCTAGAAAAATATACCTAAAGTGAAACTGAGACAATGCAGTATAAAAAAGATAATACTCCATGTTCTTACCTAGCTTTTTTCTAATACATATTCTTCCATTCAATATAGGTTAAGTACCTGTAATTCCATTACTGAAATATATATACACCATGAAAGTGTTAATTCCCCCCAAAAAGAATTATCTGTATAAAGATTTTCACAGAAGTTCATAATTATAAAAAACTGCAAAAACCTAAGTGCTCAATGGTATAGGAATTTCAAAATAAAGCATAGTATATCAATGGAATGCAATACTACAATGCAATCAAACCTGACAAGTATGAGGACTATAAAAAAATCTGGACAGAAATCAAGGAAATAATGCAAAGTGAAAAAAGCAGAACCAGAAGAATGGAATATATACTATGACTACATAAGTAGAAAAGTGAATAAAAATGGACAAAAAGAGACTTCCAGGTCATATGAGCAACAAGATAGTAAACTAGACATTTCCTTCAATCCCTACAACCTCTCAAAGCCTCCAAAACAGAAATTATGCACCAAAAATAAAGCAACTTCAGGTGTCTCACTCAGAATCCAAACGATGGTTTGAAAAACAATCATGAACTGCCACTCACTGACTCAGCTCACTCAATACCCCCTTCCTCACCTCTTACAGTCAGGCTGTACTAGCAGACCAAAGAACCCCTGCTAAGACTTGCCCCAAACCCAAACCAATCCCATTTCCTGTCCTCCTTCTCCCTCTTTCCATGGAGACTCCAGTTCCACACTGAAGAAATATGCTCAATGCTGGATAGGTAGTAGACCTTTAGGAGTAAAAGGCTGCTAGGGGCCACAACTCCATAACATGGCCAAGAATTACCCAAAGACAGTGGGACAGGATAGAAAGAGAGAGAGAGAGAGAGAGAGAGAGAGAGACAGAGACAGAGAGGAAGAGAGAAAGAGAGAGAGATATTAGTGATTCAAAAGAGATATGAAAGCAGAATTTATGACCTGAACTATGGGCAGAACTAGAATCTGTGAAGGCAAGTCTCAACAGAAAAAAAGAAAAAAAAGAAAAAAACAATATTTTGGGAACGCAAAAATACAGAAGAGAGGAGAAAATCTAGAAGAGAAGCAAAAACCAGTAACATTAAAAGGAAATATGCTATTTATGCAACCAAAACAAAAAATGCATAGAGATAACCCAGAAGAACACAATAGGACAAAAATCCTTAACACTACAATGTGGGAAATCATAAAAGAGAATTGTCCAGAACTTCTGAAAACAGAAAATAAATACCAATTGAAAGAATCAACAAAGCCTGCAAAATCCAAGACACATAGTGGTTAAATTTAACAATTTTATTCAGAGACAAGTTCTTCAACCAATCAGGGAAATGACTTTCAAATACAAATGAAAGGAGATTCAAAAAAGGCAAGACTATTATGCATCCACCAGAAAACACAGGAGAAAATGGAATGTGTTCTAAAGAGCAATAGAGCTCAAGATGCAGCACAACTTGATCCACCCTGCAAATCTGATCTTAACCATACATGAGAAAATATAGATATTTAATAATAATAAAAAAGATTTCTGAAACATTTTTAGAAAGAAAATCAGAACAGAAGAGAATATTTGGTTCTCCAACAGACCAAACAACAGAAATACAGGAGTGACTAAATATAGCAACCAAGGAGAGCAAAAGCAACAGCAACAGTGACAGTAGAAACTTTTTTTCTAAATGTACACAAGGACACAGGGGTGAAGGCAAAAATCTGGTAGAAGTAATACTGAAGAAGCAGACCTGGGGCATTACAGACAATATGCCTATAAGTGAATCAAAGTTATTGCTCTCTTTTCTCTTCTTCTCAGGAACTACATTATAATATTGGGGGAGAGGGGGAAAGAGACATGAAAGTAGGTGGAAGAAAAGAGCAAGGATATCAAGAAGACCATGCACGATGCATCAGAGTCAAATCTTAAGGCTAGCAAGCAAAACATAATCTCTCTGCTATTTCAGAAACAGAAGAGCCTCTAGGAGAGTCGGTGAGGGGATAGGTAAGAACTGGAAAAAGGGGGAAAGAAAGGAGGCCTTGCTTTGCAGATGAGAAGAGGTTACACTGATAAATGCTCCTTTGGATGAAGGGAAATGGTCTGTGAAGGGAGATGGGTACCTTGGGTGCTGGGTGTGTCTTGGGGGATTTGCTGCTTAAAAAGTCTAGTAGTTCTACCTCAGGAAGACAGGAAGTTGGAACTCCTGGGGAGCAACTGGCACCTGAGGGAATAGGAGAGAATGGACCTAGGGAGGAGATTCTGATGCAAATGAAGGTGAAGAGAGAAAGTAGTGGAGAAGCTTTACAGCCCAAAACCCTCTCTGACACCTGCAATAACTGGCATTGCTCTGGGAGTGAGGCACCATGAAAAAGGCAAGCTCTGCAAGGCAGTGGCAGACACTACCTAGAGGGGAAAAGCCTAGAATAGGTACCTTGGAGGGTTTTTTTTAATAGTATTTTATTTTTTTTCCCAATTACATGTAAAGAAAGTTTCCAAAATTCATTTTTGTAAGATTTTGAGTTCTAAACTTTTTTCTCCCTCTCTCCCTTTCCCCCTCCCCAAGAGAGTAAGCAATCTGATATAGGTTATACATGTACAATCGTATTAAACATATTTCCACATTAGTCATGCTGTGAAAAAAAAGAATCCAAACAAAAGAGAAAAACCAAGAGAAAGAAAAAAAGCAAAAAAAAGGTAAACATAGTAAGTATGCTTTGATATGTATTCAGACTCCATAGTTCTTTCTCTGGAAGTGGATAGTATTTTCCATCATAAGTCTCCTGGAATTATCTTAGATCACTGTATTACTGAGAAGGGCAAAGTCTATCAAAGGTAATCATTGCACAATGTTGCTGTTACTCTGTACAATGTTCTCCAGGTTGTGCTCACTTCCCTTAGCATTTCATATAAGTCTTTCCAGGTTTTTCTGAAATGTGCCTGCTCATCATTTTTATAGCAAAATAGCATTCCCACTACATTCTTAAGCCATAACTTGCTCAGTCATTCCCCAATTGATGGGAATTCCCTCAATTTCCAACTCTTTGCCACCACAAAAAGAGCTGTCATAAATATTTTTGTACATATGGGTCCTTTTCCCTTTGGAGTTTTTGATTGCATAAGGAATATGGAGAAAAGAGAGAGAGAGACCAGACAGTCAGAGGATGAGGGACTAGAGTAGACAGAGAAGATAATGAAATGAGTGAGAAAATACAAACAAAGAATTCTTATCAAGATTTATAAGAGGAAAAGAGTGAAAATTTGTTCAGATATTTATTGAATATTGAAATTAATTTAAGTAGTTACTATGCAAGTTGAATTAGGTATACTACTATTCAACATTAAATTTTTAATAAAATATTCCATTTAAAACATAGAAAGGCAGTAGGAGAAATTTCCATTAAAAACATTAAGCTACCCGAAAATCAAAGTTCCACATAAGATAAAAATGAGCACTTGACAGGAAAATTTGACCAAATGTCTCTTTACAAAACTTCCATGAACAAAACTACTTTTTGGAGCTAACTCTGGGACTAATAAAAATTGAATTTTACTATAATCAGGCTCCAGTTCTGAATTTTTTAAAAAATGTAACAAAACTCTTTCTTTTGAGAACATTTTAGGATTTATTTAGTAGAAAAATCAGCACATAGTGTCTACTCATTCTGTCATGCTCGCACCTGTCTCCCATTATTGAGTTTCCCCTAAGATTCCATTTTGGGGAGAGGCCCACTCCAGTCAAATGTCATTATCCCTCTGGCTCTGGATTTTCTGAACTTTACCATCATGCCACTATTATGAGGATCTTCTCCCTCTTTCCCAGTCCTACTTGAGGGTAGGACCTGTCTCTCTTTTTGCTTATGTTTACATTTTAGCACTTAGCATAGTCTCTAGCACATAGGAGACTCTAGTAAGTCCTTAATAAATGTTGGTTACCTTGTTAAACTACACCTGGAGTCAAGAAGACTTAGTTCCAAATTTTGACACTTCCTGGCTCAGTAACCAGGGGAAAATCATTTAACATCGCTAAGTCTCAATTTTATCATCTATAAAAAACAGGGATAATACCTAAAATAATCACCTTGGGATTATTGTGAGCTTCCAATTAAAAAAAAAAAGTATGTGAAGTAGTTTACAAATGTGTAACATAAAAATGTAAATATCATTATTCCTATCATAAAAAGATTTTCTCCAAAGCATAAAAGAATAAACATTACAATATCTACATTCAACAATGGGATGATTTAAACTTAAAACACTAAAACATGGGAAAATTAGCCACAGGGACTAATAGAATACTCTATGACTAGACAAGTTGTCCAAGTCTAAGCATTGCACATTTAATATTAAGTAGGACCCTTCACCCACACTTTGAAGAGAGGAAGACCATTAAGGCAGAGTGCTGCATATAGTCACTGTGTTGCTGTTTTCTTTTAGCTATTTTTGTTGTTGCTGCTATAAGAAAGAACTTGATAGGGGTGAGAGAAAATCTAGAAATGATTAATACAGAAATGAAAAGCATCAATAAAGCTTTATTTATATGCATGTATTTAAATCTTTATGTAACATGTTAGGACAAAGAAGGGATCTGATGACCCTTCCATTCACAATCCTCAACTTTTCTATAATAATAGAGAATCTGAGACTGTTCCACATCTCTGCTACCCAGGAATACAAGGGTAGATGTGACTGGAGGAAGAAAAGGAAGAGATAGGACAAGAACAAAAAGTCCCCAAAATGTCACTGTTCTCTAATCCCTACAGATGACAATACATTTCTTTCTACAATTCCCAAAATGGTCAAACTGGTCCATATGTTTCATAAGGTTATGTGGTGAGTTGTCAATAGCATTTTTTAGAAATTAGCAATTAGAAAAACTAAAGCTTCTTAATGTTTTTTTTCAGACGTTTATTTATAGACCTAAGGGACAGTCATAATTTTTTTTTGCTAAAAAGCAAATTTTTATTTAAAGATTAAGATCATTTTGTTCTCATATACTAAAACTTTAAATGCATATATATACAAAGTTCTGTAGGAAACTGTAATTCACTCTAATGGAAAAATCACTAGAATTATTTGTAATGAAAAGATCTATATCAGAGTCCCAATTCTGCTCCTGAGAGTTATGAGTGAACATGAGCTACTTAATCTGTCCTCTTCTGTCCTACTCTGTAAAATGACGATAACAACACCTGCAATACCACCATACCACCTCACAGTTATAAAATACAAAACATTTCATAAATTATTATTGTATAACAATCTATAAGAGTACAAACATGCTACTTTAGTTTATACACCTGAAATTCAAAAACACTATCCTTTTGGTATGTGACTTTTAAACTTACAAATCAAAATGAATTCTGAGTATTTCAAAGAAGGTTAATACACAAATTCTATGTGTCAATGTCTCTGAAAGACCTGAAAATAATTAAAGCAAATTTAGGGTTAGATTAACATGTTTAATATTATTAAATGAAATTTTTTTAGATAAAAAAAAAATTTAGAAGAGCAAATGAGGCATTTCTGAAACCTGAATTGCTATCTATAGGACAGACTGACAAATTTCAGTCTTCCTATAGCACCAAAGTCTCTAGAGTCAACAAAAGATGTAGTACTTCTGTAAATTAAAACATAATACTAGAAATTGTTAGCACTGATAACTGGGAAAAAATACAACCAAAATAAAAGGAGAGTGATAAATTCTAAAGAAAAATTTTAATTAACTCTAATAGCTGTATCAAATAAATCTATACAGGAGAAAATTGAGTTTGTTTTTTCTTACAGACCTAAGCCCTAAACTCAGAAAATTCCAAAATCTCTTTATTAACTGGTGTCAGTGTTTTAACACTATTCATCACGAATTTAAAACAATGGATGCTTGACCCAAAATCTTGATAAGGCAATCATTCAAAAGCAGAGAGTCTGCTAAATTGAAAACAGAAAAAAATAAAAGTTCAGTTATATAATGAGCAAAGTGCTCCAAACAAATCCCCTTATACTCGAAAATGAATACAAGTACTCTTCAATAAATGAAATAAATTACTTTTTAAAAATATTGCTATAAAGTAAATTTCAGGTAAATAAGTCTTCTTTTTTAATGACTAGCTTTAAAAACATGCTTGATATAAACATTTCTACATGAAGTACTTCTCACAATACATAAAAATCGCACAAGAATGCAACTTTTTTCCAATCAAATTTTGAAAGGGAAAATGATTATTTTTAAAATCTTAACAATATGTAACACACTATACATGCCCAAAATAAGTTAAAACATATACATATATTAAATATAAAATAAATATAAATGTATAAATATATTAACATATAAAATATAGTATTTTAAAAGAGGAATTTGTTTGCCTTACTGTAGAGGTAGCAATAAATAAACTTTTAGTAGTTTGTTTTTCACCAGCTGCAAGCTACAAATACCTCTTACTGTTTTGGCATTTATCATATCACTTAACACTGAGCAGCCTCCTTCTAGTCACCTTTACCTAATAAAAACCATATAAGTTTGTCACAGTTTCAGCAGTAAATGGCTGAGCACAAAGCTCAGAAATAAGATGTCCAATCTTTACTTACTAAGAAAAGACCAGACATTTGCTGGGATATGGAGTTTTCAAATACCAATTTAATGCAAAGTTCATGCTTGTATTCATTCACATCTCACCTCTGAGATCCTGTCCCGGTTCAGATCTATACAATCCTAGGATTCTCTGATTTAATAGTTGATCAACTATACATCAAAATGCATTTTAAAAAATCAAAAACTGTCTGACAATGCACTAATGAGCAGGCAGTATGGTACAGTTCAAAGTACTGGAATCAGGAGAGACCTGGGATTAAGTTCCCATCTCCGCCACTTATGAGCTGGGTACTGATGGCTAAGTCACAACTTCTTGGAGCCTCAGTTTTCATATCATAGTTGCTATATAGTTAGCATTTACATATGGTTTTAAGGTTCACAAAGAACTTTACAAATGTTATCTCATTTTATCCTCACGACAGCCTGGGAACGTAGAAGCTATCATTATCAAGAAGTTAAATGACTAGTGCCCCCCAAAAGGGAGGGGGACAGCTAGATGGCACAGCAGATAGAGCTCTGGAGTCAGGAGGACCTGAGTTCAAAACCAGCTTCAGACCAAATGCTTGACACTGACTAGCTATGTGACCCTAGAAAAATCACTTAACCCCAAATGCCTCAACAACAACAACAAAAAAAGACTAGCCCAAGATCACATAATTAGTAATTGACTGAGAAGGGCCTTGAACTCAGATCTTCATGAGCCCAGGTTCAGTGTTCTTTCCACTGTCCCATCCTGATGCCTCCAAGGAGGGAACTTCTACTGATGCACTTTCTTGGTCATTATCACCTGAGAGAGTTGCCTCACTACAGTACCTATCTCATACAGTGAGAGCAAAATGAAATCAACAAGCACTTAATAAGTGCCTACAACTGTATCCCAGGCACTATGCTAAGCAGTGGGAATACAAAAGCAAAAGCAAGGTATCCCTGTCCTCAAGGAGCTTACATTCTCACCAGGAAACAACATGTATGTACATAGTCATAAATAATATATTTATGTATCTATATCTATAAGTAGATACCCACACAAAGACAGAATAAATATAAGGCAGCCTTAAGGATGAAGGCACTTCTAGGTAAAAGAACCAGACACAGCCTCCTGCAGAAGAGGAGCTACATGAGTTGAGTCTTGAAATTCAGGAATTCTAAAAGGTGGAGATGAACAGAGAGAGTATTTCAGGTGGGAGGGACAGCCTGCACAAAGATCCTGAAATGGGACAAGTCTACTGCGCAAGTAACAGCAAGTAAGGCTGAATCACAGAGTGAGTGAAAGGGAGTATCATATAAGAAAACTAGAAAAGCAGAAAGAGAAGCTAAAGAGGTTTAAAGTCAGTAGAACTTAATGCCAAGCTGAAAAGTTTGAATTTAATTCTAGGGGAAATATATAATATTTTATATGTGTGTGTGTGTGTGTGTGTGTATAATAATTCTAGAGGAAATATGCAAAATAAGGAATCACTAGATTCCTTAAGTAGCATGTTAACATGGTCTGATTCATGCTTTGGAAAAATCACTTTAATGGATGTGTGAAGAAAAGGTTGGAGTGGGTAGTTGCAATAATCTACAAGAGGCAATGACAGCTTGAATGAGGATAGTAGCTACTTAAGTGACAAAAAGGTACCTAAATAAAAAAGCTGTTGAAGTAGAAACAAGAAGATTTAGCAATGGATTTACATGTGGGAAATAGGAAAGAACAAGAAAGACACCAAGTTTGCAAATCTGGAATACTGGAAGAATAGTTGTGCCCTCAATAGTAATAGCGACATTAGGAAGAAAGGTGGCCTGGGAATAAAGACAATGAACTCTGTTTCAGATGTTCCAATTCTGAGATGCCTGTAAGACATCCATTTTTAAATGTCTCAATCAGCAGTTCAAAAGCAAAGAGTTTACTAGACTGACAAAAAAAAATAAAGAAAAATATTACTATATAATGAACAAAGTGCTCCAAACAAGGCAGTGTCTTGAAGTATATCCACAGTTAATGGTATGACATGAATGAAGAACCATCAAAGAAGATTGAGAAATAAGCTAACAGTTGGCAGAAGAAGAACAAAGGAAGAACAGTCATGAAAACCCAGAAAGGAAAGAGTAAATATCCAGGATGAGCAATAGTGTCAGGTGCTGCAAATACATGAAGGATAAGGACTGAGAAAAGACCATCAGATTTGACAATTATGAGATCAGTGATAACTCTAGAGTAAATATTTTCAGTTGTGTGATAAGGCCAACTGACTACAGAGGTTTAGAAAAGACTGAAAGTAGAGGGAGTGGAGACATAGCACTACTATGTGTTAGACATTATGCTAAGCACTTTACAAATATTATCTCATTTGATAATTAATCTCTTTGGGCCTCAGACTCCTCATCTATAAAATGAAGGAATTGGATTTCATCCTTCAGTCTCCTTGGTTCTTTCTTAAAATGCCTATTGTTCTTAGTCACTATTATAAGGCTAATCAACAAACATTAACTGTCTTCTTGTTCAGTTGTTCAATCAAGGTCTGACTCTTCATGATTCCATATGGGATTTTCTCAGCAAAGATAGGATACTGTAGTGATTTGCCATTTCTTCTCCAGTAGATTAAAGCAAACAGAGGTTAAATGACTTGCCCAGGGTCACACAGCTAGTTAGTATCTGAGGCTGGATTTGAATTTAGGTTTTCCTGACTCCAGGCCCAGTGTTCTATCCACTAAGTCACCCATTTTGCTTCTTGTCAATCACATCTGATTCTTCAAAATCCCCATTTGGAATTTTCTTGGCAAAGATACTGGAATGGTTTTTACTATTTCCTTCTCCAGTTCATTTTACAGATGAGGAAACTGAGGAAAACAGAGGTTAAAGGATCTGCCTGGGGTCACATAGCTAATTAAGTGTCAGAGATAGGATCTGAACTTAGGTCTTCCTGATCCCAAGCACAGAGCTCTATTTACTGCCTCTGGCAGTGTTAAGCACAGCGAATGCAAGATGAAAAAGAAAGATAGTCCCAGCTAACAGACTAAAAGAGGAAAGTGACAGAGGAATGGTGGTCAATAAGGGCTGCCAAGTACAGTGACAGAGCAACTGACACCCCCTCACGCCCTGCCCCCACGCCCAAGTGAATGGTAGTTCACAGATACTGATTACTGCTACCAGAGGTAACAGTGTCAGGAGATGGGAGGAGTGAGGAAGGAGGGAAAACCGAGAGGAAAACCTTTGAGCTGGTTTACTGTTGGCTACATTTGAATAGGAGAAGATAAAAGAACAGCAGCGTTAAGGTTTGGTTCAGGTTAGGGATAAAGCAAAGAAGACATGACTCCAAACATGCCATGGATTCAAGTTCTTCATGAAACCTTTCACAAGCTATCCAACTGACATGATCTGTTCCCTTTCCACCTCACACAAGTTTTTGACACCATCTAATACATTTATGTGACATGTATTATATTTATATATACATGTGTGTGTGTGTATATATATATATATATATCTCCCTAATGGACATTAGAAATCTACAAGGACAAGGTTCCATCCTAACTTGACTTTATTTTTCCAAATTCCCAAAACACTGTTCTGCACACAGGAAACACTTAGTAAGTGTTTAAAGAATTAATTTTGTTGTTGAACATATCTTTTGGTTGGTTAATTAAGTCTGACATTTTGTTAAATCAATTGAAGCAAGGGATCCATCAACTGATTTCAATATAGACAATTTCACATTTTTATAAAACTAAAGGCAAAACTTCTATTTGAAAAATTACTTCCTACATATTATCCAAACACTACTTTTTGGCTTTTAAAGCCCTTTTCTTATCCTTCCAGTCTTCTTACTCCTTATTTCCCTCTCTACCTACCTACAGCTCAAGCATAAAATATTCCATGTCCCAAATGAGAAATTTCATTAGCTGGCTGTCCCCCACACTTGGAATTCCTCTTCCTCCTCATTTCCAAATCTTGTCTACCCTGGCTTCCACCAAGTCTGCTAAATCCCACCTTCTGCAAGAAGCCTTTCTTGGTCCTCCTTCATGTCAGTTCCTTCCCTCTGAGATTAACAATTTATCCTATAAATTAACTTGCTTGTACAAAGCTGTTGTCTACCCTACTGGACTGTAAGCTCCTGAAGTGCAGGAGTCATTTTTACCTTTCTTTGTATCCCCAGCACTTAGTTCAGCATAAGGCACATAACAGGCCCTTAATATATGCTTGTTGATTTCACTATATATGTATTCAGCATCAAAGCAGTGTCATGGGGGATGAAAAGTATTGATCAGGGGTGGGAAGCCTGCGCCAGGGGTCAAATGTGGCCTTCTAGGTCCTCAAGTTCAGCCCTTTGAGTCCAAGTTTCCAGTATAGATTCAGTCAAAGGGCTAAATTTGAGGACCTAGAAGGCCACATGTGGCCTAAGCTGCAGGTTCCCCAGCCCTGGTGTTATTCAAAAGTAATTCCTGTCCATAAGAAGTTGTATGAAGTTAAGACATGAGGGCCTCGTAAAGCATTTTGCAAAACTTTGCAAAACTTAAAATGCTAACTATTATCATCGTGGTTATTAGCCCTCAGGACATTTTCCTTCCTTCCTTCCTCAGTGAGTTCAGGGCCTGATGCACAGTCTCTCTCCTCCCCATCTCTTGCCTGCAAAGGAGTGGACTTCAAACTACATTCTACTAATTCTACTACTGAATTCCCATGACCTATTCCTCTACTTCACTTCCACTATATATATATATATATATATATATATATATCTTTGAATTCTATGTTCACCCACAAGAATTCTATGTTCACAAACTCCAAGATTCTTTAATCTGATCATTATCTATTATCATTCCATCTCTTCCTGTCTTACCACCCCTAACCCAGTTCTTCTTCCACGTAGTGAACATCATTCTCTCCATTCCTCACCTGCTTCTGAGGGTATCATCCCTGTACTAACTACACTCCTCTTTTCCCTACACACTTCTCTCTTGCCTGCTGATGAAATAATTCTACACTATTCTAAACCCTCAATTCCTTTGCCTTCTCTCCAGATCATACTTTGCCAACCCTAGATTACTCTATTTGCTTCCTTAGCTTGTATTCACACGCTGCTGAACAGAGCTTGAGAAAAATCACAATAATAGGTCCTGATGCAGTGAACAACAGAGCAAACGTTCTATTCTTCCCTAATTGATTCACTATTCCACTCTCAGTTGCTGTCCAAACTTTGTCCTTTCACAAGACTCCCAACAGCACTTCCTACCCTCACTCTTTGAGCTAAGGATCCTAACACTTGCATTTTAAAAATCTGAGACCTTTTGCCAAGAGCTCCCCCATTCCTCACCTTATATCATTCAGACTCTCTCTTTTATCTTCAATTTCTATTTACAAGCATCTTATTTGATGCCTATGAATATACTCATTTTCCTCATCCTTAAAAAAAAAAACCTAACTTGCTCTGATCATCCCAGATCTCTCTTCCACTTCTTGATTCAAATTTCTTTCCCTATTAGAATGCTAGTACTAAATCACTGCATAGCTCTTTCCAATTGCTGAAATAAAATTTCTTTTCTAGGTTTCTCTGGACTTTTGTGTTTGTATTTCCAAGTTCCTATTCATCTTTGGTCTTTTCATTAAAAATGCTTTAAGGTCCTCTATTCTATAAAGATCCATTATTCTTGCTGTAGAAATATATATACTATACATGTATAAATAATATTAGATGTGCAGATAAAGTTAGTCTTAATTGCAAGCCTATTTTCTTTTGCCTTTTAGAACACTGCATTCCAAGCTATCCTTTCATTTTTACTAGGAGCTGCTAGATCTTGGGTGATCTTGGCTATAAGCTCACTGATACTCACTGATGCTTATAAGTACTATTTCTTTAATGTGGTAGCTGTGAATTTCACAAATAATATTTCTAAGACTTTTTGTTTTGAGGTTTTCTTTCAAGAGGTGATTGATGGATTCTTCCATCTACACTTTGTCATGTGAGTTTAAAAAAGCTGGGCCATTTTCATTTATTTCTTGAACTAGTATCCTGATTTTTTTAAGTAATGGTTTCCATGGAGTCCAATGATTCCTAAATTATCTCTTATTTGACCTAGTTTTCAGGTCAATTTTTTTTATATCAGACGCATTTGATTTTCTTCAATTTCATTCAAATGCTTTGATTTTGTTCTAAGATTTCTTGCTGTCTCATGGAGTCACTGATTTCTGTTTGACCTATTCTAGTTTTCATGGAGGCCATTCCTTGGGTGAGAGGTTCACCAATTTCCTTTTAAGCTATTTATTCTCCTAATTCTTTCCTCAAGAGCTTTCATATCCTTTTTAAAATCTCTTGCTTCATTTCTTCTGGGTATTCATACAATCTTCATGGAAAATCTATTTTTTCCTTTGAATCGCTGGCTACAATTATTATTGAATTATTGTCTCCTTTTGGGGAATCTCTAGATCTATACTAATTTTTTATACTAGTCAGTGTTTTCTTTGAATTAATCATCTCTTCAGCTTCAGTTCCTCAATTGGGTCTTTGTGATAGTCTTTGCTGGAGCCCCTGTGGCAATTTTGGGAAAGTTACCTCTACAAGGTAGCACTCTGAGTACACTGGGTTCTTGTACATACCTTTAACCCTCTTATGGTTAGACCTTCTTGGATTTTTGAGGTTCTCAAGTGCTGGACCCTCAGGTCCTTTCTATGGTATCTCAAAACAGAGTGCTAGGCACCTCAGAGCAATTAGAGTTGTGTTGTCTAAATGTTGCCACATGGCACTGGTCTCTGACACTCCCCAGGGTTTCCAACATCCTCAACCATGGCATTGTCTAAATACTCTGGTGCTTTCTCTGATCACTTCCCATACCCATCCCCCTTGCTTTCTCTGGATATAGAGCCTGACAAGCTGCATGTGTCACTTGGTTTTACTTAGAGGCTGCTAGCTTGTTTACCTGCACTAGAACTAGTGCAGATGGAGATCCCTTTTCCTATTGTCTATGGGCTGCTCACTGGCTTTTGGGGCAGTTATTTATGAGCAAGAAATCACTTTCCCTTTTTTTAACATTCTTTTTTTTAACATTTATACATTTTTAACATTTAACATCCATTTTTTTAACATTTCTATTTTTTAAATTTTGAATTCCAAATTCTCTCCCTCTCTGCAGCCTCACCCCCACCCACTGAGAAGGCAAGAAATGTGATATCAATTATAGATGGACAACATTTTCACATTAGCCATCTCACAAAAAAAAAAAGGCAAGAAAAATAAAGTGAAAAAATTATACTTCAATTTGTCCTTAAAATTCATCAGTTCTCTCTCTAAAGGAGAAAGCATTTTTTATCAAGAGTCCTTTGGACTGTATTGATCAGAACAAGTTAATACTTGTTCTCAGCTTGTTGTAGATGATCATCATTATGATATTTCTACTACTATATACAATGATCTCCTGGTTCTGCTCACTTCACTCTGCATCAGCTCTTATTTTCATAAATTTGACTCAGTTCCTTATATTTTGAGATGTGTCGGCCAAAATTCCAAATGGGAGATCTCCTTCCCTTTTTCCCTGTCCATTGTTTCCCCTTTCACTCTTCTCCACACCTCCTTCTTTCTCTCCTTCCCTACTTCCAACATCTTTTGATTCTGTCCAGGCTGGAAGTAGAGTAGCCACTTAGTACTGATCTCAACTGGAGTAGTTTGCCATTTCTTTCTCCAGTGAATTAAGGTAAACAAAGGTTAAGTGACTTTCCCAGGGTTACACAGCGGTAAGTGACTGAGGCCAAATTTGAATTCAGGTTTGCCTGACTTCAACCCCAGCACTATCCACTGAGCCATGTAACTGCCCTAACTGTGCCTGACACACGCTAAGTGCTTAGTAAGTGCAAGTTGACTGGTTATTTACATGTTGTCTACCTCATTCATATATTCACTTCTTGAAGGCAGAAACTTTTGGGGTTTAGTTTGGTTTTTGGCCTCTCCTTGTATCCTCATAATTTATCACAGTGCCTGGCACATGCTGACTGACAATCTCTTGGGCTCAGTTCCTCTACCTTAAGTTTTTTTCCCAATGAATATAAAAAAAAAAAGAATGGAAAACCACAGAGGAAATATATGACTAATTCTTCTGGGTACATTTTTTGTCCCCTGGGTAGAATTTATATGGACTGGAATTCTATAGCTCTGAACCTTGCAAGAAAAGGGTTCGATGGAGTTCTATAAATAGGACCTAGTGCAATTACCTGTGAATATCAGTTAATGAAATATAAATGGAAGCTCTACAACCAAAACCTCCTCTGACCATAAAGATTTTCTGTTATGAAGGCTATTTAATCTCTGGTTTTAGTACTAGTTGAGAAGAGATGGGGAGATTAGGTATTATGTACAGTTTCATCTTAAACATGAAAAGGAAGGAAAAATGTTGAGAATAAGGAACAAGATGAAAGGCAAGAGGTAAGAATAGTAGGTTTAAATCAGATTAAGTTTCTGGTTACTATGTTTGGCTAATATTCCACAAGCTTTTGCTAGAGATACCATATGTACAATATTTTGCCTTGTCCCAAATTCAAATATTCTAATACTGACAATCTGAAATGTATAGGGAGCAGACTTTTTTCACAGACATCAGGTGTATCCAGGGGTTCTGCAAAAAAGAAAATAAGGTAGAAACTCATGTGTCTTTTGCTGTTACTGTTGCTACAAATTTATCCAACTATTTCCAAACTTCAATTTCCAATGAAACAAGAAAACCAAGCCTTGCCAAAGTGGCCCACATAACAAACACACTAGAGAAGGGAGAAAAGACTTCCTCCACTTTCAAGCAGTTTTTATTTTCATCACTGTTTAAAACTACCATCAATGACAAAGTCATAAATTCTACTCAATTTAGAGAAAGAATTAGAAATGAATGGCTTCTGGTTGCTTCCTGCATTTGATATCATCATAGAAGTTAAGAAACTACTAAAATTAAAAGAAAGTTTCATCAGTTGAGAACTGTCACAAAAGTGAGTGAGACATTAAGAATAGCTCTAGTATTTAACAAGCCAAAGGATAATTATAGAAAAAGAGATGAGAGCAAAAGACAGTGCAATCACAGTGACACAAGAGGTACAGTAAAAACCTTGTTGCAGTCAAAACAGAGAAATCAATCTAAATAACTCAGCATTTTTAAATTAAGTTTTGTTCCTCTCAATTATAAGGAACTAAAATTTAAAAGGCATTAAAATCAATTCATTAGAGAAAATGTTTTTCAAAATAAGAATATGTAGCACTTTGCTATTAAAACATTTTACACATTATCACAACTGAGCCTTAAAACATTCCAAATAAAGCACAGGTGAAAATATTACTAACTAAACTTTACAAGTAAAAAACTAAGGCTGGAGAGCTGATTTGTCCAAGATCACAGCTAAATTGGTCAAGCTGAAACCCTGAATCCAGGCCTAATTCCAACTCAAAGGCTCTTTCCATGATATTACACTGCTAAAGAAGATACAATTGAATCCCCACACCCTGCTTGGCAACATCAGCTTACTTTTAATTAGAACTAACAAGGTACAAGTCCTGCCAGGGCTTTTTGGAAAAGAAATGTTTTTTAACCAAAAATCTACATGGAAACAAATACTATTAAAGTGTATTTAAAATTGCTTTTAGAATAGGGGTGGAGCCAAGATGGCGGAGTAGAAAGACTCACATGTGCTAGCTCCAAACCCACAGCCCACAATTATCTATAAAAAGAACTCCAAACAAATTCTGGAACAGTGGAGCCATGCAGCAACAGGGTGAAGGAGATTTCCGTTCCAGAGAGCCCTGAAAAACCTACCACAAAGGTCCATGGCCCACCCATCGGGAGCGGAGTCCTCCCCTGCCCTGTCCTGGCCGCGGCACTGAGAGGAGAGAGCAGATCTGAGCAGGCTTCAGGGACGGAATCTCCAGCAGCCACGAAGGTCCCTCCACCCACAGACGCACAGGTCAGTGAAAGAGACGTCTGGACGGGCTGAGAGGGGAGTGGAGTGTCTCCGGGACTCAGGCCCCCTCGGGAGGCAGTGGCAGAGGCATTGGCAGAGGCAGCAGGAGGCCAGAGGCTCCCAGAGCAGGCAGGAGCTCAGCAGGAGCTCCATTACAAAAGGTATCTGCATAAACCCCCTGAGGGAACTAAGCCTGGGAGGCAGCCCTGCCCCCGCCTCAGCACCAGAAATTAAGCTCCCATTGAATAGTAGCCAGGCCTGCCGCCAAAAGCCCGGAGGCTGGGGAGCAGCATTTGAATCTCAGACCCCAAGCACTAGCTGGGCGGATCTAGGCCAGGGTGGAGAGGACTCTCAGAAGTCAAGTAACTGGCTGGGGAAATGCCCAGAAAAGGGAAAAAAAATAAGACCATAGAAGGTTATTTTCTTGGGGAACAGATGATTCCAACCTTCCTCTCTGATGAGGAAGAAAACTGCTTACCATCAGGTAAAGACATAAGAGTCAAGGCCTCTA
>CM053771.1:200118116-200184869 GCA_028658325.1 Potorous gilbertii
ACAAATGGGGAGAAAATTTTGGAACCCAAAATTTTGTGAAAATGAATGTAAAAAGTAAATAAATTTATATTAAAAAAATTTTTAAAAGGATGTATAAAAAAAGTTAAAAAAAAAAGAAAAAGAAAATTGCTTTTAAAAATTTTACTTAGATAAACATATGCTTTGCAACCTTGTTTGCAGTGCTTTCCTTTTTATTGCCATCAATATGGCCCATGACTAAATTATCATAAACTCCAAATTAGGTTCCAAATTGAGTTGACCAATTAAATTTTATTATATGTAGAAATTCTGCCTCCCTACTTCCTACCTCTAGAATATACTAGAATTTCTAGATCAAAGTAAGTGACCTTCTCCCAGCTACTGGCAACATGATTGCTCATGTTTTTCATGTCACAATCAAGTGAAATCCAGCCAATTACTACCTGGCATTCCCAAGGGACTATGGAAGAAAGGTATAAGGGCTGGAGCCAGAAAAACCTGAGGGTAGTTGTTCCAAAGAAATGAAAGAGATTGAAGAAAAAGTCCCACTAAAAGTAGGACAAGTCTTGTTTTGAAACAGCTGATTTTTCCCATTCAGTACTCTACTTTGAGTGACCATAAACCTGGCTATGAAACCCATGCAGTTAACAAAAAGAAGCATAAAATATGCCAAAAAGTAGAAGGCACATGCCCTCAGCTCACTCAATCTCCCAAAGAAAAGATGAAAAATGGTTGGTTGGTTGGTCTCTCTCTCTCTCTCTCTCTAAGTTATCTAACATATGTCTGTGTGACCCTGATAAAGTCACTTAATCTCTCTACTTCAATTTCTTCATTTATTTTTTTTTTAAAAAGGGTCAGACTCAATGATATCGAAAGCTCTGAATCTATGAGCCTGTGATTCCAATTGAGCTGGAAAGGAAATTCAGTCAAGGAAAAGGGTATTTTTCCCATCCAATCCCTTAGGGAATGGATTAGGACAATGGAGATCCTCACTTTTCTCAGGTAATATCATGAGTCCACAGGAGTGAAGTAGGTTGGGTAAGCTGAAGGCACAGGACTTGAGAATCTTGAAGAGAAAATTAAATTAGAAACAGCAATGGAATTCCCTTTCTCTCTGGTCCTTTTCTGTAGACTGAGAGCCTCCAAGGTCCCAGGGATTCTCTCTTCTAGGTTCTCTGACCAGGAATTTCAACATAACCCAAACTCCATGGAAAGGTATACTCCATTTAATTTCTTGTGTGTATGCTTTCCTCTGTAAATATGCCTTCTCTGTAAAGCTAATTATGCCTAAAAACTTTTTAGAGGATAAAAACATACATGCAAAATAGTTATTTGGCAAACTGGCATACTTATCTGTAAAAATGTCCCCAAAACAATAACAGTATAATTAATTATTGTACGTTCAATAACTACATATTCTTGTTTTCAAGGAGAAAACTAAAGTTATTGTGTATAATCTGCCAAGCCACATAACTGCCAGATTCCAAAGATCCCAAGTTCACAGTACCCTTAAACATAAGCAAAATACATTTCAGTGGAAGGGTGATCTAATTCTGATTTGAAAGAAAGAGGAAGAAATCTTCAACAGAGCTTCTACTTCCTGACTACTAACATTTTTTATAATAAATAACCCTAAGGAAAGGAACTTGGGATAACTCTTTATTATATTCAGTTACAGAAACATAGCTAGAATAAAAAGCACTAAAGAGAGATGAGATTTCAAGGAAAAAATGGAAATAAGTATGAATAACAAATAAACTTTAAAATACTATGCAAACATTCAAAAGCCTATATACACATTTACAACAGTTGGGAAAAGGCTCCTTCTTATAGGTTCACTAAAGACAGCATATAATGTTTAGGAGATATGTTTCCTGCTCTAAATAGCTGCTATGAAAGTTATGGTTTTTACAAAGTAATATTCCTATTTCAAGATGAAAAAACAGTATTTTTGTAACTGAAAGTAATACCTTTATCCTCTTTAACTTAATACTCCAGCAGCTCTAGCATGGTAAATATCACTATTAAATTTTTGATTTAAAAGTTATAAAGTACACAAGCCTCATCATATTACATCATGTGAGCACATTCCAGAAAGTCTTTGGATATTGGGTGCTCCATCAGAAGGAGTAACCTAACACAAGATCCCTGTCATAAACATTGCTCTACTATTTTAAAAAAATATACAACAAATCTTCAAACTGTCAAAAAGCAAACCCAAACACTCAAAGGCCTGCAAGATGCCTCACTGATACTTTAATCTACAATAAAAGGAACTGACCAAAGGAAATTGGCTATTTGAGAAAAAGAGAACACCAAAAGAAAAATGGAATATACTTACATCAATGGAAATGCAAAAAATGGAAGTGTCATAGTGAGTCTTGCTGTAAATTCATCCGGAAGATACCACAAGTATACCACTATGCAAGTAAACAGGTAAAGAAGCGAGGAGTAGAGGAGTAACCTTCCAACCCATAGTTTCTGTAATCTTTGATTTTTCTCTCTAAATTCCTCTAATGCTTGGATTTCCTATTAAGAGAAGATTGTCACTTGTTATTGAAACTCAAAACCAAAACATTGAACAATTACTGAAACATTAGCAATAGCTTTCTCCTACTCATATTTCCATTTAAAAATTCTACTTAAATCTTTAATTATAATTTATTCTCAGAAAAATTAATATATTTCTGTTTTATAATAACTAATACATCTGGTAACAGTCTAAAATCACACCTTAAGTTTTCCTATACTTTTAAATGTCAGACTAAAAAGCAGAAAGAAATTTTACTTTACTTGACTAATACATCTGGTAACAGTCTAAAATCACACCTTAAGTTTTCCTATACTTTTAAATATCAGACTAAAAAGCAGAAAGAAATTTTACTTTAGAAAATGTAATGAAAATTGACATTTTAAAAACCCATAAAACTGATGTAGCTTTTCTGTCTACTCATTCTCTGTAGCCACTAAACAAGTGTCTCTTACTAACCTTTATTGTGTCATGGACCCCTCCTTCTGGCAATCTAGTGAAATCAACAGATTCCTTCTCAGATTAGTATCTTAAACACATAAATACTTAGGATTACAAGGGAACACTGTAATATTTAAATGTAGTCATCAAAATATTTTTTAAAACCACAAGTTCATAGAGATCAAGTTACAAACCCTTGCACTAAAGGAATAATTACCATGGCACTGGCAAAGGGATACTGAAAACTGTGCAAAGTAAAAATTTGTATATGCTTAGAGCTTAGTTTACTCTATCAGCAATCCTGATTTACACTATACTGAAGATCTGATTTCACTCTGACAGGTTCCATTACCTGACACAGACTTTAAGACTCCCTAGTACAGTTTGATTTTCTGAGATTGTGTTACATCAAGGTTTTATCCAATTTATTTCTTACTAGTACAATTCTAATTTTGTAGATCAGGTTTTGCTTCCAAATGAATGAATGTTACTTTATATACAATGAATTAATTTTCTATTTAGGTCTCAAGATACTTCAGGGTTAAAAAACATACCTTATCTATATTTTCCAGAACTTCTACTGTTGAAGGTTTTGCCTGTTTACAAGAAGGAAAAAAAAAAAAGAAAAAGGGAGACTTAGAATTTGTCATACTATAAAACTATTTTCACATTCAGTAGAAATCTGGGTATCTATGCACCAGAAAATACTAAGCCAAAAGACATTTTTCTTGATCCAAGTTTGAATTTTCCCAAATATCATCATGCAATAATATTGTCACTCTGTTTCTAAGTAATTACAGGCATTTATGAATCATTTGCGCTTAAACAAAAATAACTATAAAATGGAAATGGAGTATTCTCTAGTGAACAAAAATTTTTATGAGAACATATAAAGCAATTTTACAGCCACTATCTTTTCCTTCAAGATACAAAATATACTTAATTCTCAAAGAAGCAACATTAGGTCTGCCTCAATGTCTCTGGAAACCAATTTCACAAATAGAAAAATAAAATCACTTATTTTCTACAACAACAACAAAAAACTCTTTAAACCTATAAGTGATTTAAGCTTTAAGTAGGAACCAATTCTTTAAAAGAATTTGATTTTCTGTAAGATCATTTAAAATCTTGTAAAACTATGAAAACCAATAAGTTAAGTTCTGTCTAGTTTTTCTAAACTATTCTTTAGTAGTTTTCTACAAGAAAAGAACTGTCTACTTTGATTTTGAGGCAGTTAGGCATTGTAGTGACTGGAGCACCAGACCTCGAATCCTCGAATCATACCTTGGATACCAACTACCTGTTCGACCCTAGAAAAGTCTCTTAACATTTCCCAGTCTTTTTCTTCATTTACAAAATAAGAATAATAATGATAATTTATTACAGAGCTGTTGTGAGGAACCAATGTAAACTGAAATGAAAGCCTTAAGAACTATGTGAATGTTAGTTACTGTTATTTTCATAAAGGAATCAAGAACACTGTTAGGCAAGAGTTTGGGTTTCACCAATTTTAATAATCCAGTAAAGAGTGAGAAAAAGTCAAATCCACAAAGATGCCTCATACACCATCTCAGAAAACTTAAGCTCAGCACAATATCTGTGCCTCTAGCTCAAACCCTGAAATTTCATAGCAGGTATTTACAATGTTTGGTGATTTGACTTGAATATGTCATATAAACTTTTGTAGCCTAAATAGTATTAAAATACAACCTGTTGTTGTTGCCACAAGACACACAAGAAATGCAGGGTGAAGGGAAAGATAAGCGAAATTGGGAGCTAGGTAGAATAGGGGGGTGCATTTCCACTTTGCTATTTGTTGTATTTCTTCACTGCCAAGCACAAATTAGATCCTACATTTTGAAGTTCATAAACATTCTCAACAGTAATAATAAGCAAATTACCAACTCATTCAATGCATAATGCATGCACTTATATTTAAAAACAGAAACTATGTAATCTGAATTCACAAGATAACAAATTTTATATACCTTCCCCAAATACATGACCATTAAATAAAATTGCCTTACAAATAATGCTATCTGATGTTTTCTTAAATTCATTGCACTTTTTCAATGCCCAAGATTTTGTTCTTGCATTCAGGTGATGAGGATTTGGCACATGAAATTTATTAAATGGATATTCAATTCCAAATACCTTTAAAATAAAGTTAAGACCCAAAATATCTGAGAAGAAAACTAAACTTTTTTTTAAGGATTATAAATAAAATGAAGTAAATAAGTACGAAATATGGCACCTTGCCATTCCCCACTACAAGTTTCAGGTTCTCCTTCTACTCACTCCCTCAGTAACTCAGAAATTTCTCCCTTCATTCATTCAGTCCATATCTTCTACCCAATCAAGCTTCCTGTAGCTATTGTCTATTCACCTCCAGGATATTCCTCTTCATTCCTCATTAGGTTCAAAGCCTGACTCAATCCTTCTCTTCTCCCCAATTCCTGCCCTCATACTAGAGGACTTCACAATATATACTGACACTTCCTCAAACATCCTAACCTCCTAGTTCTGTAACTTACTCATTTCCTATGGCCTAGTCCTTCAACCCATCTAAGCCATACACAAAAACGGTCATACTTTTTAATCTTGCCATCTCCCACAAATGTACCACTTCCATGTTAATGAACTCTTAAATTCCCTTATCTAACCACACTCTATTGTCTTTCCATCTCTCTCTGCCTTGTAAAAACCCTATTCTTCATACACACCATGACACCCAATTCCTCAATCCCGCAGTTCTTCCCAAGACATCACCCCTTCAATAACTACATTCTCCTCCCTTCTCCATCTTTACTCCTTGATGAATAAATTTAACTCTACACTATCCATTTCTACAGAATCTTTTGCCCCTCATTGTATTGCCTATCTTGCCTTTCCAAAGGCTCAGTCTTAGATCACTCCCATCATTGAATGACTTTGTTCTTACACATGTTACTGAATGACGTTGGATAAAATCACAAAACGATGCTGACTGAAGCCGCAGAATCCACAAGTTTATGTTACATAATCTCAACTGGGCCCTCACTGCAACAATACAATCCTTTTACACCCTCCAAATTGACTCAACTCTCCCACTTAAGATATATTTTCCAGATCTTTCCATCCCTCCTCAAAACTCACACAGCTCCCCCTCCCTATAGCCTCTCAGCTGAAAGCTTTGCATTATATTACACTGAAAAATTGAGGTCATTTGTTAAGAAATCCCTCTTCTTCCCTATGAAAACAGAATTGCCACTTGTTATTGAACTCATCATGTCCCTGAATTCTTCATCTCTTATCACTTGAGATGGCTTCTGCCACCATCCCTTTTTACCCATTTCACATGAGGTAGCCTCTTTCTCCTTACCAAACCCTCCTATACATGCAAATAATTCAAATTCATCCTGTCTTCTCCATAAAATTTTCCCTCTATCATCTCCAGTCTCACTTTTTTCCTACTCTCTTCCTGTCTACCAACTGCTTCCTTACTGCTTACAAAAATTTCCATGTCTCCCCATCCTCAAAAAACCTTCATCTGATCCATCCATCTCCACTAGCTATCACCCTAACTGTTCCCTTCCTTTTGTGCCCAAACTTGAGAATGCTGTCTACCATTCAAACCTCCATTTCCTTTCCTCTCACTCTTTTTAATTCTTTACAATCTGGCTTCTGACCTTATCTCATTCAACTGAAACTGCTCTCTCCAAATTTACCAACGATCTCTTAGTTGCCAAATTTAAATGGCCTTTTCTCAGTCATCAACATTTCCTTTGACAATATTATATTCTTTTCCTTGATAACTCTTGTCTGTAGGTTTTCATGCCATCACTTTCTCTCCTGATTGTCATTCCTACTTGTCTGACTGCTCTCTCTCCTTTGCTGGACCTTCATCCACATCACCATTCTTCAGTAGTAAGGGTCCCACAGGACTCTGTCCTGGGCCCTCTTCTATTCTCTTTCAAATTTTTCTTGGTGATCTCAACAGCTTCAATTATCCATTCAAATGGATTCAATTGACATCTCTATGCAGATGATTCTCAGATCCATTTACCCAGCCCTAACCTCCCTACTAAATGCAGTCTCAAATCTCCAACTGCCTGCTGAACATCTAGAACTGGACATCTAAAACTGAACTCATTATCTTTTCCAAAAATAATCTCCCCTCTTCCTAACTTCCCTTTTATTGTTGAGGGCACCACTATTCTTCCAGTCATCCAAGCTTCCACTGTTCACTCTCTCTCTCTCTCTCACTCCCAATATCCCATCAATTGGTTAGTCCTGTCACTTCTACCTTTGTAACATCTTTTTATATACCTCTTTTTTCCTCTGACACTCCAACCATCCTGATGCAGGCCCACATCACCTCACACCTAGACTACTGCAGTAAGCAATTGGTTGGTCTTCCTGCCTCAAGTCTCTCCTCACTCAAATTGTAAAGTACATGTCTGACAATATCACTCCCTTGATTTAATGAACTCCAGTAGTTCCCTCTTGCCTCCAGGATCAAATCTAAAATCCTATATTTGGCTCTTAAAGCTATTCATAACCTGGCCCCTCTCTACCTTTCCAGGCTTCTTACATCTTATTCCCCCTGCCCATGTACTCTATGATCCAGTCACACTGATCTCCTTGATGTTCCTCTCACACAACACTCCATCTCCATACTCTGTGCATTACACTGGCTCTCCTCCATGCCTAAAACAGTTGGCCTCTTCATCTCTGCCTCCTGGCTTCCCCAACTTCCTTCAGTTCCCAGATAAAATCCCACCTTCTAAAATCTTTCCCAATCTCCCTTAATGAATTTCCTATAAGATTATCTCTGACTTATCCTATATAAAACGTGTGCTTGAGTCTTAACTTTCTGACCTCCAGCAAGTCATTTCATTGCTGTGCCTGTAGAAAATCACTGTCTCCACCTCACTGGCCGTGGAGAGGTCCAAATGAAACAATATTGACAAAGTGTTTTGCAAACTTTAAAGTATTATATAAATGTCAACTACTCATTTCATTAAATCAAGGGATGCCTGAGTTATCAGACAACTCTACTGACTTGAACTTTCTTTTTTTAAAGCAAGACCAATTAAATGGAAAGAGGCAGAAAGCAGAATGTACACACACAAAAAAGGGAAAATCAAGGTTTAGAGATAATATGCAACTAATATTCTATTCTATACCACACAACAGATTTTTGCAAATAAGCTTTTATATCAGATTATTATCTCAGACTTAAGAACTAGTTTAAAGAATAAAAACTTACCCTCCATCGGGAAAATAATCCACCCATCTTTTATCTATGAAGACAGGATACACTGATGCCTTTCATCAATTTTGTAATGGAATTCACAGCTAGAAATAAAATATGTGTTTATTTATTTTCATGTTAAGTGCACAAAATATATCTATCATTTATTCTAAAGTATTATAGTTATAATGGCAATAGATACTGTAAAAACAAAATACATTCTGACTAATTTGAAAATTATGACAATTTAGGAATGAATGACCACTTATTAAGCAATTGCTATAAACCAGGAACTAAGCTAAATGCTGGAGATACAAAGACAAAAAAATCAAGATTCTCCCTACCCTCAAGGATCTTACATGGAAAGGGTAACAATGTGAAACATTCTCAGGTAAGCAAATATAAAATATATACAAAATCAATTTCCATGGAAGCCAAATTTCAAATGGCTATTTTCTAGTAAGTGGAGATGATATGCAGGCAGAGTATAGACAAGTTATTTTTTTTTGGATAGGGAAACTTTTAAAAATATAATTGAAAATTATTTTGTACCACTATAATATGTTAATTTTATAAATGTAAAATTTTTATCAGCTGTTAAAGCATTTGCAAAAATCACATATCCTACTTCAACTTTTATTGTACTACAGCTATATGAAAATACTAATTTATTAATTTTAAAATTAGAAAACATAAATTATGTTTTCAATACAGAAGAGACAATCTGATTTTTTAAAAAGACAATACTATCTAAGAAAATCTACCAAGAAAATAATCACCTTTCAAAGGTTACCAAGTTTAGCAGGTGTTAGAGAATGCCCAGTTTACAAAATGTTTAAAATCAGTACCAGGGAATCTTCATACAATTGCATCTCTGTACTCCATTATAAATCAAGTTGGTTTATTTAAAAAAAAAAAGTTGAGGCATATTTTAGTGTGAGCAAGTATTCCAAGTAGCTTCTTTTCCATGCTAATTATAATAATTCCAATGTGACATCAAATGGCCCAAAGAAATTCTGCAACCTATCTCTCTCAACCACTCATTTTCCCTCACACATTCAATTTCTGGCAACTTCACAGCCAATGACTACCACTGTTATCGCTGTAATCACAAGGTTTTTCTACCCAATATAAACAAAGGCTAAGATTCAGTCTTTCACAAAATCAAGTATCACAAAAAACAGAAAAAAAAAAAGACAAGTTATTTTCTAAGAGGGAGGTTATTTAAGAGAGAGATAGAGGGATAATCAGATACCTTGAGGAGATTTTAGACTCAAGTAAAGGTTTTGTATACAGAGAGACTGCCCCTTAACTTAATAATTTATCTTTTTCATATAATGCTCCAACCTAATACATTTACAGAGAAAAGACTTTAAGCTCCTTGAGGTCAGGGACTGTCTCTTGCTTCCTTTTGTATCCCTGGCACTTAGCCCAGTACATAGTAGGAGCTAAATAAAAGTTGACTGACATCATGTAAGTCTTGAAGGAAGCTAGAAATTCTAAAAGACGGAGAATGCATTTCAAAGATGAAAGATAAACTCTATTAAGGTAGACAGAAAGAATACTGAGTTTGGGGAACCTATGTAGAAGTCAGTTTAGCGAGAAAATAGAAAAGAAAATTTACATTTTATCCTAGAAATAAAAGGAAGTTGCTGAAAGTTTCTGAGTAGAGAAGTGACAGAATCAGACACGGGCTTTAGGAAGATTATTTTAGCTGTTATACAGAGGATAGGCTGCAAAGGTAGACAGGACATAGATTAAGATGTAGCAAATGAAAATGAAAAAGAACTATAGAAAAAGAAAATATTGGTGGGAGTAGGGCCCATAGAGGTCAAGTGGTATAGAGAAACCCAAGAAGAGTAAGGACTGAAAATGGGTCAACAAATTGAGCAATGATGAGGTTACCACTAACCTTAGAAACAATAATATCAATTAAGTGGTGAGGTATGACAGATCCAGCGGTGTCAAACACTCAGCTCACATTCCTATGATACTCCCAAGGGCTGACGGAACCATATTAAAATATAGTTTCTCTCCAATTTTAATGTTGATGTATTAATAAAAAAATAAATCTCTATGTAAACATGTGTGGTTTTCTAAGACAATATGCGGCTCATAGAGATCCTTATGTTCAGTTTAGTGACCCCCTTTCTATTTGAGTTTGACAACACTGAAGTAGAGAATTTTATTTCCTTGAAATTTGGCTTAAGAGAAGAGAGATTTGTTAAGCTGAAGAGATGGTAGGGTCAAGTGAAGATGAAGCTTTGCAAAGAGCTTCTGGGGAAAGATTTGAATCTAATTTTTCCTGATTCCAAGTCAGAGTTCTAACCACTACATCAGGGTAACTGTCATGTTATAACCCACTCCTTCAGACTAATGTGGAGAATGCCTATCTGAATTAGTAAAGACTCTAAATTAGATATATATGTAAAGATATGGCTATTTAGGATTTAAAAAAAAAAAGATTTCCAAAAAGGACTTATTTTTAATAAATGGAGAATGATCACTAACTAGCATTAATACTAATCATATCCTATACAACTAGGAACTTAATAAGTGCTTTAAAAAGTTTGTTCCCAGATTTTTCTTACCCTCATCTTTGTTTAAAAGTGCTTATTTATATGCCTTATACTTACTAGGACTCAAGAAATGACTGTTGAATGGAATTAGAGTAATATTAAGCTTTAGCTCAGTTCATTTCCTACTGCCTTCAAACATGCCTACCCAGGGCTTCTTTAACATTACTTTGATTTTCATACCTTCAAGCTGCCCTGAGTTTTTCCTCCCTTTCATTAGTTGAACTCCTATGGAGAAAAAAAAAGGTATTTTCATTGTCTCATGTCACATTCACTTCTGAGCCTTTTGCAATGTCTTCTTTCTCTACCACTCAACTTAAATTGCTTTATTTAAGGCCCTCTTTCTACCTTCTTGGTGATCTTATCAGCTCTTACAGATTGACCTATCATCCCTAGGTAGACAATTCCTCATCTATATATCCAGCTCTCATTTTTTCACCCAAACTCTAGTCCTACATCACCAACTGCCTATTAGATATCTCCACTTGGATGTTTCATGTCCAAAATTCAACATATTCAAAACAGAACTCATTATTTTCCCCCTAAACCCATCCCTCTTTCCGTATTTCTATCAACGGCATTTCAATCTTTCTAGTCACCTAGGTTTGCAACCTAATAGTCATCCATTCTACTCTATGGCCAAGTTCCAGCAGTGCCTCCACTGCCTATAAATCATTCAATTCTACTGTGATTCACTCCTTCTCATGACAAATACTCCAAGAACAGACCTGGTGCCTGAACTAAAAACACCTCCAAACACCCCAAGAGTCTGCATCAAAAGCAGAGAACTTGGGTTTCAATCCTAGTTCTGCTGCATCCTAGCTTTGTGACTTTGGGCACAGTATGTAATCACTCTGGGCCACAGTTTCCTCCTCTATGAAAGCAATGGGTAATCAAACAATTCTCAAACGTCCTTGTTTCTATAACCCTTTATATTCTTTAAAATCAATGGGGAGCCATACCCTCAAAGAGTTTGTGGATTATATTTAATGATATTTACAGTATTAGAAAATGAAAAGTTTTAGTATTTATTGTGCAAATCATTTTGTCCCTGTAGACCCCAACAAAGGGTCTCAGCGTCCTCATCCCAGGAATCCCTAGATCACAGTTTGAGAACAACTGGACTAGATAGTCCCTAAAGTACTTTTTCAGTTCGCAACACCCAGATCTCTCTCCTCCTCCAAGTCCTGCCCTACCCCCAGGTCATGAAAATCTTTTTAAACCAAATCCCAAGAAACATTTTAAAAGAGACTAAACAAGTTACTACCTATGTTCAAGAACACCTAATACTTTGACAATAAAAAGTCAGTATATATCACATGAATTTTTGCCAGTTCATTGATAAAAAAAAATACATGATCCAGCTTAACAACTGTACTGGATATTTCTGTATAAAAGGAATGGAATAAACATATGAGCAGTCAATTTAAATCCACATGCAAGAGCTAGTGTATTACTACACATATAAAATATAAAGTAGCTAAATAAGTGAAGCATTTTTCTTCTACTTTAATTTATGTATACTTTCATCAGTGCTCACATCTAGTCTTTGATGTACTCACATCTCAAGGCCTACTCCAGCTTAAACACCCATGGAAAATACGCATGATTAGATATCTCTACTATTTCAATGTTATGCACTAAATAATTCACTTGCCATTAAATCAGAAGATGGATAAATCCAATGACACTCTCCTTCAAGAACATGCAAAAATTTTCTCTATTCCAGTTCTAGTGCCAGTGGACCTTGGAACAACAAGTTTTCAAATAATGCATTTTTCAATACACAATACTATCCACTATGTTAACTAAATATTTTAAGATACTACTTACAAACTTCAGTTTGGAAATTATAATTCAAAATCTTAAGGTTTGGATATTGATATTCTTAACCAACATATTATTCAGACTGGATCACGTACTGTATTTTCTAAAAGTACAACAAATTGCTAAATGATAAGTTTAAATTATGGATTAAGTTCATTAGTATTAGTATTAAGTAAAATTGTTTTGCCTCCATTTTTTCTACTATAAAAAAATTAAAGCAAAATAATACACTATTGTATTAATATACTCTCATAGTTCTTCCAAAGGAGAAAAAACAAAGGAAGATTTTGGTTAGGTTCATTTAATTTATCAAATTTCAAATATACTTTAATAGAGACTAAATAATCATTGGTAGTACCTTCAGAATGCCATGAAATAACACCAGTATTTCTTAGTACTCGAAGCTTATTCAAGATGATTTGCAATGGAAACCTAAACCTTCAAAAAGTAAGCAAGCTATTAAAATGACTTACTATACTACAATTCTGTGAATTTGTTGACATCACCTTCATTTATCTGAAACTATACACCAAAGGAAGATCTTTTTAATGGATATTCTGGGTTACTATGAAATGATCCAATTTTCAATAATGCACCAAGTATATATATCTCACCTCTTCCTTGTGGGGTTAAAGGACAAAAGAGGAAATAAAGATTATATGCTTTTTTAATAAATCACACATACATATGTATTATATGTCTTACAATACACATGTGTATTGTACTGTGTATACAATGTATTATTGTATTGTCTATATCTATAAAAACATAAACTTGTTTGATACAATTATGTATTTGTCAGCTATTAATATCTTATTTGGTTTCACTGACGACTGTGCCTATAAAATTTAAATTTTTAAACACACCCCACCACTGCAAAATTTGTTTCTCTTAACTTTGTGACGCAGCTAAGATGAACTGATTCTTTCAGACAAAGAACAACCTATGGCCCAAGAAGGACAGAAGAGCAGTATTACTACACGGTTTGGAAATACTAAAAGCAACATGTATCTCAGGGAAGCTCCCTAGAGCAAATAAGTCCTAATTCAAGTTAATTCATACACTATGCTCCAGGGAAAAAAAAAAAAAAAAAAAAACAAAGTTGAAATAGTCCCTGCCCACAAGGAGCTTACAGCGGAGCCAACAAACATATGTATAATGTATGGATGCATATACATACACATACACTTGGTTAGCTGTTGTTTGTTCTCAAAGAGGACCAAAATGACATCACCATGACAAAGTCAAGTTTCAAGGTTGATCAGAACAATACCAGCTCCAAATACTTTACCACAGATTGGGCACAGATAGTCCCTGTGAAATGTAAGTATATAAATATACATACATATTCAGGGACATAGAAAACATGCAAAGCAGAAAGAAGTGGAGTGTCCGGACTCTCAAAAAATCCCTAAGATTGTCAGACAAGGTTTCAATGTTTCTTTTGGAAACAAACATTTATTTGTTACACTAATGAAGCTTCTATCTAAAGTGGTTTCTAGCCTGTTCAAATAAGAAATCTGTGGGTGACCACATTGTAAATAGAATGATTATATCAAGAAATTTTTCTCTGGTGTTTTTTTTCTACTGATAACAAAGGCCTGAGTTCTGAAGGCATCACCACGAAATTATACCCGGACAAGGATCCCCAAAGAACTGTCTCTTTACAAGCAACTTCTAAGCGATCGGTTGCCACGCACGGGGGTATTCTATACACTCGTCTCCACGACCAGCCGAAGTTGATCCATCAACCCTCTCGTTCTCTCTCAAACAAAAAGTATCTCCCGCGGCCGAAGCTGGGTTCCCTCTCCTCCAGCCCAGCTTCCTCCCCTTGGCCACGCCTACCCCCCCAACCTACACAGCCTCCCCCGCTCGCCCTTCCCCCCCAGCGGGGCTCCGATTCCAAATAAAGAGGCAAGTGGCGGGTGGCGGAGGCGCACACGCCCAGAGCCCGCTCCCCCCGTCGCGGGGCTGGGCAGCATGACACTGACAGTTTTCAGCTCTCGGGCCCTCCGGGTGCGGAGGCGGCAAGAGCACGCCCCAAAAGCAGCAGTTCTGGCGGGGGACATACGGGTCCCTCCGTCCCACCCCCGGCCCCCACCCGCGGGGAGGGGATGCTCCCATCGACCCCGCTCCATCTCCAGAAGGCTCCAAGAGGACAGAAAGGGCGGGGCTGCGAAGGACAACTCTCACCCCCGCCTCGGCCGGGGCTGGGAAGACCTCCACCACACACGCCCACAGCCCCCACCCCCACCTCGGCCCTTTCGCCTCCCCTGCCCGGGCCAGGAGCGCCCCGGGGTGCTGGGCATCAAAATGGAAAGAGGAGGCGGCGGGAGTGGGTCAGCCCCCGGCTCAAACCCCGCAGCTGCAACCGCCGCCACCTCCGCCTTCCTTTCTTTTAGGCCAAGCGGTGCCAGGAGGCCAGAGAGAGAAGGGATACCCCGGCCCCCTCCACCCCGCTCCTTCCCCCGGCTCTACCTGCACGAAAGGGGCCGAGCCCGGCGCTGACGCTCGCCCGCCGCCGCCGCGGTCGCTGGCAGCCTCCCCCCGCCCCGACAGGCAAGCAGCCACTAGTGACAGAGCGCTCCAGAAGCCCCTTCCCATCAAACCCCGCGCCCCCGCCTTCCGACCAATCAGCAGCGCCGCCCCGCGCGCCGCGCTCCCTCGTCATGTGACGGGGGCGGGCAGTTGAGGCGGTTGATGCTGGCGGCGCCAGGGCGCCTGGGGCTCGTCCTGTCTCCGACGCCTCTCTTCTCCCTTGGATTGCACTCGAAGCGGCCTGAGCCATTGTTCCTGTTTCTCCGTGACCTCCCCGTACCACTCGAGGTGCGCTGCGGATGGAGATGACGAACCGTGCGGAGTCCTCTGCAAGCCCTACCCGCTGCCAGGGAGAAGACCTGAAGGCGGAATGGCAGGCCTGAGGTGCGCCCAAGCAGACGTCTCCCAGATGGCGGCGGCGAGGCAGGCGGCAGATTCCTCCCGGACAAAGGGACCCTGGAGTCTTTGAGCCTCCCGCCCTTCTTCTCTTCCAGTAGAGGACCCTTCCGATTGAACGCGGTGTGGCCTCATGTGGCGGCAAATCCTCATTTCGAGGGTCTTGAAATGGCCATTGATGTTAATCCCTCGTTTTCTGAGTACTTTCATTCCTTAGAGTCACAGCAAGACAGGGCAACATGGAGTAACCAGTAAACATTAACGGCCTATCATATACCAGAGCTGTGCCCAACGCGGGGATACAAAGAAGAACAAAAGAGGTCCCTTGCTCTCAGGGAGTTTATGGTTTAATGAGGAAGACAGCATACGAACATATGTACAAACAAGATACACACAGGACAAACTGAAGATAATCAACAGAGAGAAGCAAACTAGCCATAGGGGATAGCCAGAGAAAATGCCCCCAGTCGAGTCAGGAGAAAGAATGCCTTGTTGGATATATATATATCGAAGAGCGTAGTATCCCAAAATTGCAACAGGAAAGAGTATAAATTTTAAGAAGACTGGAAAGGTGAAAGGATCTAAACACCAAAACAGATTTTGTGTTTAATCCTTGTGGTAATAGGGAGCCGTTGGAGTTGAATGGGGGAAGGGGAACATGATCAGATCCGAGTTTTAAGAGGATCACATTGTCACCTAAATGGAGGACGGATTGGAGTGGGAAGATTATTTGTGACAGGGAAGACCAACCAGCAAATGGTTGAAATAGTTATGATGTGAGGTGATGAGAGCTTGTGTACCGGAGTGGTGACAACGTCAGAGGTTAGGAAAGGGTGAATGCAAGAAATGTTATGAATGTAAAATTGACAGGGCCTTGGCACCAGATTATGTTTGGAGGGTGAGTGAGAGAGAGAGAAGTCAAGGATGATCCCTAGTTTGCAAGCTTGGTGAAAGGAGCAGTAGATTTGAAAACAGAATACTTGGCTTTGAGCTATGGTTCTGCCTAGGGATATACTCTTGAGTACTGTTCTAAATTCTTTATAAATATTATCTTACACAACAGCCTTGGGAGGTAGGTGCTGTTATTATCCATACCATTTTCTATATGAGTAAACTGAAGCAAACATAAAATTACTTTCTAGCATCACACAATTGTAAGCATCCAAGGCTGGATTTGAACTCAAGTCTTCCTGTCTCCAGGCCCAGGGATTTATTCACTGTACCACCCAACTGGCCTTGAGATCAAATTAAGCCAACCTCTCATCACAAATTTCATGATGACTCTTGGTGACACAAGGATCTTATTCTGACTGAAAATGTTGGAGTCACTCTTATCTTGGGATTCTCTAGGGGGGTCTGGCCAGCAGGTGAGGAAAACTGAAATCTGTTTAGGCTGGAGAACACAAATAATGTAGACTTCTCAAACTAAGCATAAGGAAATGAAATTCTGCCACCTCACCAATGTTCAGAGAAGTCATCAATTATGTTCATTTCAGCTATAAAGTAGAGCCAGTCTAGCTGCCAAGCCACCCTGGGCAAGGTTTGAAAATTTAAGTCTCCTGTGCATTTATATTCACCAAAGACTTTGATCCTTCCCTGTAATACTGGGAAACTGATCTATCACAGAGCATGTACCATGGGAAATAAAATGTTCTGACATTTGAAATATTTGCCTTCATATAAAACAATATTTCAAGTATCCCATGTTGTACAGCTGCCTACCTTTCCCCTAGTCTTGACTCTGCTAATAAGTAGAATAAGTTACCTATTTGTAATAGTCGCAAGGATATCAGAAATGTCTTCCTCACTATGCTCAATTTTAATTTTATTCTTGATGCTTTTCTGTCTCTAGGAATGATGTAATATAGGGGAAAGAACATAAGATTTGGTTTCCAGTGGGCTGAATTCAATTTCTAGTTCTGCCAGACGCTAGGTATATAACCTGTAGTGTGTGACAGCCAGCTCATGCAGGCACTCAAGAGTCCATTGATAAATTTTAGCTATAAATCAGTGTTTGGTTTGTTGTTTTGTTGATTATCTAGACTTAAGAAAGTGATGAAGAAAATAACAGTGATGCAGATTAAACTGACATGTTTTCCTGCCTACCTTTTTTTTTCCCCTAGAGAGCCAATTGTTAAAACATTTACAAACACACCTGCATATTACCTTGGGCAAGTCATTTTGTTTCTCAGCGTCAATTTCCTTTTTTTTTTTTTTAAGAAACAATGACTTAGACTTCTAAAGATCCCCTTAACTTGAACATTGTGTAGACCCCTATAAATTGTAAATATAACACATTTGGAAAAGGTATACTTCAGTTACCACCTCTCACTTTAGTGAGACTTGTTTACGTAATTGAATTCTGAGAATATTATCTGAGAGTGGGACATAAGTACCTGATTAGGGGTAAAGGAACCTAAACTGCCTGGCAGGAACATACCAAAGATAATCTTTGGCTGCTTGACAATAAAACATTGGACTGAGGGCCCAAAACTCAAATTGTGGCTTTTAAGCCATACATTGAGCATCTTTGGTTTGCCTTGATTTGCATTAATTTATTAATCTGAGCCTGAAATAAATGCACCAAAAGTGTTCAACTTGTATTTCAGTGGAAAACTGAGAAACCTTAGTATACAACTATATTAATTTCTAACAATTCCATAAATGTTTATTCATTTTTTTCTATTTTTTTTATTACTGGAACACAAAACATTTTCAGAAACTTGGAATTTTGTCCTTCAACATTATTTGAAATTAAAAGGCAGCTTGACCTTCAGACATGTATTCAATCTAGACTGTCAAAAAGAGTAAAGTATTTCTAAAAAAAAAACGCCCTTGAATGACTTGTCCCAGAAAAAAAAAAGAATAAGTAAGGTCATAATGGATTTGGGGCCGTGTGCCTGAGAACACCAAAAGGTGGCATTGCAGTGTTATCTAAGAAATAAGGTTACCTTGAAGTGCCAAATAAGTTGTAGTACTAGCCTTTGTGTGTGCCTAGAGCTTACACATAAAACTAGGAGGATGTAGGTTTAGCTAATTCATAGTGAGATTTATTGTTAATAGGAGCCATAAGAGTACATGGTACTTTACAAAGCATAAAATATGGAAGACAAGGTTCTTGCCCTGAGGAGCTTATGAAAACATGGCACTAGCTAACAGGAAAAATATTAAGTCATGGTGATTTATAAGGTGGTCAGAAATGGAAGAAGAAAAATATTTTAAGAAGTAGTAGAAAGGCAAAGTGCCTAGTGCATGAAAAACGAGCTTTGGTGCAAAGATTTGAAAGAAGATAGAATAAGAGAAAGGGGAAAAGAAAGGGTGAAAAGAAATGAGGATGAAGTGAAAATTGGGAAACTAAGACTTGAAGATAAGATGGAAGAAAAGCCACTTACAGAATTAGAGCCTAAAGCAGTACAATAGAAACAGAAGAATGCTTGGCCTACTTGGCAACTGAAAATCCTAGCTATTTATCTCTTTCCTGATAAACCTAGCAGGAGTATTCCCAAGTAATAGACCAACTAAGTCAGATCTCTTTCTGAGGCCTGTTAGTTCCACTAAGTGATCTACATGTTTAAATAAATTCTGACAACATAAAATAAGTGTGTATTTATTTTATGTAAGATAAGTGAAAACATGCTTAGGTTTTGAAGCTATTTTTAAGGGTTAGTATGTGTTTTTCTATATATGGAATCATTTTTATAAGATACTTAAGCATATTCCTGAAGGTCAATTGTAGCAATATTGAAATAAAACTAAAATATACCTGTTTGCTTAGTGCATATTTTTGTAATGTTTCCCAGATAAAATTAATCTTAATACATATAATATTATTATATATTATTTAATACATTAAATATAATGAATCTATAACTAGGTAGACCTCTGCCTAGCAGTTTCTCTGTTAACAACACATGGTTATGTCTAGTTAAACTCCCTGGGCCATGACACAATTCAGTAGTTTTGGTTGTCTTCATAGTCAATTCATCTAGGTCTAAAAAAAAAAAATCATCCATTAAAATAAGTAAGAAATTTACCAAGTCATGAACAGTTCAGTTGTATTATGTAGACATGGTTCCAAGAAAAGAGGATTCTGAAAATTAACCTTTCTTGAGTTTACAAAAATAATTTAAAAGGGAATAATGACAGTTTATATTTAAAGTCCTTTGAAAAAACTTTGACTAATTTTAGACTAATTAGTTTTTTTTTAATATTTTGAAGAGAATCTGACATTTTTTATATAAAAACAGCTTGAGTATTGTTTCAGGTTGTAGGTTAAAAGTTTTAATAGTATATTATGCCTAAGCTAAAGACATGAAAATTCCTAAAACATTTCTCTAAACTGAACTTAGCCATTCTTCAGATATTGCTTCAATTCTGCATTTCATTCTGCATTTGAAAATGTTAGCTAACAATATAAATATGTACCTAAGTAATCAGAGAACAAATAGATGCATTGCACATACATTTATTACCTAAAATGTAACCAACTATATTCCTCAACCTTTAATATTTTTCTCAATGACATCTACTGTTCTGTCAAGTTTTATCTTAATGATTTTCTATACTTTAAAATTATAAAAATGAAAAAAGTCTTACAGCATTTTTAAATTTTAAAAGTACAATTCCTCTTTATTCTTGCAGACAATAAATTAAATATCTTAAGGAAATTATTCTCTGTACTTATATCAAATATTCAAAGTCTCACCAAAACTAAACTAAAATCAAAACTATCTTTAAGAACTATATTTTCATATGCTTTTGATTTTAAAAGTTTAATATCCACTTTAATACATAATCAGTGCAATTATAACTACTGTCCCATGGATAATATAAATACATAGTTAATATAAGTGGATATAAAAAGTAATATGTGTTTAGGTTCTTTGCAATTTTCAAAATCAGTTTTAAGGTCAGAGTATACCCACCATTACAGATAAAGAATATGACTAATCCTACTAAATATTTTGGAATTTTGAGAAATTTTTTTTTACATTTTCTACTTATGAATCATGAGAAGATGAGCTGGAGAAGTTAAAATCTAATTAGTGTTTTTGATTTAAGAGAAGATTCTAAATGGAAATATTACAAATAAAAAGGTTTTGCTCCTTATCTCCAGGAGATACCCAAAACATAAAAGACTGGTGGTTTATTTCTCCATGAATAGTGAGTCTACATTCTCAGTGGATATTTATGTTGCTTAGTCAGGCTACTCTTTGTTGTGTCTTTCCTAAATTTCATTCCCTAGAATTTAATCCCATCTCTCCTCTTACGGAATAATGAAAAAGAGTTCATAGGTATTTTCTTTGTAATGAGATGTGTTTTTATACTTGAAGACAGTGAATACGAATCATCTCTAGATTTAAATAAGCAAATAAATAACTATGAATACATATTTAATATAAATATATATAATATTTAATACTCAACTTGGTATCTTTAACTTTCAGTAAGAAGAATTCCTCTACCAATACAGATACGTAACTGTTCTATAACTTATAATCTTAGGGAGTTTCCTGAAACACTAAAAGGTTAAATGACTTCCCCGTGATCATACATGATGTTAGTATCAGAAGAGACTTTTACACAGGTCTAGCTACTATAAATGTGATATGTCCACCATATATACTGCATGTGCGAGTGTGTATAGTTATATATAGATATAACTATGTAGCTATGTATATCTATACCTAAATATCCAGTGTGTGTATGCTCTCTTAACCTTTCCTTTTATCATTCGAATTGACTTTCTTGAGTTTCTTCACTTTTTCCATATCCTTCAATATTCTAATAACTTTCTGAATTTATATATCTTTTTGGCAATATGATAGTCTATTGAGTTTACTGAGAATTTCACACGTGGTTTGGAATTACAAATACCTTGAAAATGTAGGAAAGACATAGACTATACTCACAAAAATAAAGATGCAAAAACAAAATTACAATTCAGTTAGACTATGTTGCTACTGAGGCTGAGGTTGCAGATTGACCTATTCAGGAATGTAGCTTTTCCTTGTTCTGAGCACACAAAGTATAATACAAACCCTGGCTGATTATCTTCTTAAATGCAGGCATATCACTGGTCACAAATGTATGACAAAAGAGTATGGTAAATGTCCAGTTCCATGGCTGGAAAAGCAATACAAAGTGTCTTGCCTGCAGTGAATAGAGCCATCTTCATATGTAAAGAATAACATAAACATAATGTCAATTTTATGAAATAGGCTGGTTGTAGTACCAAAAAGTGGTCTATATTATCTTTATTTTATCAAGCATTGCTTTATAAAGTTCTTATTCCTGAGCTAGACTTTGAAATATGAAGGAAATATAGTTAGATGAAATAAGTATGAAACAACATTTATTGAGTTCAAAGCTTGTATATCACACAATAATACCCAGTTAGAGTATTTCAGAACTAAGTTTTAAAAATTGTAACATGTAGATTCTAAAATAAAGCACTAAAGATACATATTTTTTCAGTACTGAGAAACAATAACAGTGTGATACAATTAACATCAGCTGTTAATTGTATCTACTTTGTATTGAGCGCTGTGCTTAGCAACAAAATCGAGATAAGATGTTTCCTACTTATAGTAAGGAGATAAGATACAAAGACTGATAGCTATAATTAACAATATTACATGCTAATTTAATTAGTTATAAAACTTGAAGTATGAGTGCAAAGGTTGCTTCCAACTTGGAACTTGGATTGAAGAGCTAGATAGTTCTGGAGCATAGAATACCTTTAATAACAGGCAAGAGAAATTTAAATTTTGGTAGCAGAGTCAAGATTTTTTTAAAAGAGCAATGGGCCAGTAATACAGCAATTGTACTGACAACTGTTGTAATGCTAATGACATTGAAGATCTTTCCCACCCATTAATGTGCTTGTCCATTAAGGAAAGCTTGGTTAGGGGAGGCCTATACCTTTTGTTAATTTCTAATGCGCTGGTTCTCTAAGTCTGTGATGCCCTCTGGCTCTGAAAAATGTGTAAATACTCTGAGGTGAGGTTTTACTTTGAGACTTACTCATTGGAAGTCTTTGGCCAGAAGGGACTCCCTACAGCCCCTAAGGAGACCCCCTGGCTTTGAAAACCCAGATATTGGTGCTTCTCCCTCTGGTAACTATGAATGTATGTATGATCAGACAGTTGGATCTCTGTTGATCTGTGATGTATATATTGCTTACATCAGACAGTTGGAAGCTCTGTCTGTTGATTATTATTTCTCTGTATTTTCTCAGAAGTTCAGGGTGCTGACTTTTTCCCCTGAACTAAGTGAATTATATATGTGTATGTATGTATGTATTTGATTAAAGGGATTGTTGACCCCTCAAAAGTGACTTTCCTTTTAGAACAGCAGATCTAAGAATCTGTGGTACCAGGTCCTCCTGTGTATGTCAGGGTCCTTGCTGATACAACTGTATAAAAGAAATATTAGAGAATGTAGAGAATACAGAGATAGGAATAGTATAGTCCAAAGTAGATGGTAATGAGGGCTTATACTAAGGTGATGGTGGAGGAAATAGACATGAAGAAATCCATTCAAGAGATATTGAGAAGGTGGAATTAATTTTAGGTAATCAGATATGAAAGTAAGTGAAAGATAATTCCATGGTTACAAATGTGAGACAACAGATAGTGAAGCCAAAAATGGGGCAAGTTTGGAGGGAAAAGAATGACTCAGCTTTGGCTATACTGTATTTGTATGGTATCATGAATAATATAATATTAAAAATAGTTTAATGTGAACATTTTGCAAAATCATAATGAAAATAGTATACATTTTTTAACAATTATACACCAATTTAAGTTTAACTTCATATATTCTAACAATTACATTTTATCATGTCACAGATCTAATACTGTGTATTGTATACATATTATTGAATAATCAAGATCATTTCTTAAGCTAACAAATTTACTAGGTGTGATTATTGAAAATTTTCTTGGTGATATATAAATGACGGGAAGAAATATGATTCAGAATTATAATGCTGTATTAATGTAGTAAAAAATTTATTTCACATTTTGAATACTATCTTTTGACAACCATAAAAAAAACTGGAAATATGGAATTTGCCAATGTCTCATTATTTTATCCAATGCAAAACATACTGTGTAAATTTGAATAGTCTATATTAATTGTGAAAATCAATAATAATAGAACCAGTTTAGTCTAACACAAATGCACATTCCTTAAAGAGGGAACGTGTGACCTGACAAAAAGCCAACCATTTCCTGAAGGAAATAGGTAAAGGGGAACCTTCTGGAAAACCCAGCCCCAGTATCTTTTCATTTCAAAGCAACCAAAGATGGGACACCTATAGTCCACAAAAATTTGTGTCTGGAAACTTTCAAGACTGGAGAGCTTCCCTGAGAAGTCCCAGCATGGAGCCTTTAGAGGCCCAAGGGAGCACAGAAAGCAAGCAGTGAAAAGCACAACACAGCATTGTTCAGACTTAGATAGCCTCAGCCCAAAGCTCTGAGGTCCCTCATACTTTGTCCTAAAATGTCAGAGTAGATCCTGAATACCAATTACTGTAAACTTCAAAGATCTAGGGAGGGGGGCCCTAATTTAAGGAGGGTGGAGCTCAAGGGACCCAAGCTAACACCATGACAAGTTAACGCCCCACCACCACTACCAAAAGCACTCTGGGAATGAAGTCTGGCTATTGGCAGAAGCCTCACTTGATGAACAAAAGCTGGAAACACAAATCAAAACACAAAATATCAACAATATTACATCTAGAGAACCCATAAAAGAATGGAGTAACTAACTACAAGTAATGACTCAAAGGGGATAAAAAATGAATTTTTCACAAGGACTACATGAATGCCTAGAAGAAATAAAACAATAGATAAACACTTGAGGAAAAAAATAGAAAGATAGAAAGATATCTTTTTAAAAAATGTCTAGAGAAGTGTCAAATAGTGGAAGGTCTTTAATGACAAGCAAAATCAACTTGAACTTTGGTAAGCAGTGAGCTACTGAAATTTTTTTAATGACATCCAGTTTTACCAATATTAAATATTATTCTGATTACCAAATAAAGAAAGGATTAGAGAATCTAGAAAGTGTAGAGGTAGAAAGACCTGTAGTATAAGTGGGTGGTGATGAAGATTTGTATTAAGATGATGGCAATGGTAGACATAGAAAATGGAAGGAATGCATGTAAGAGTTGTTGGGAAGGTGGAATGCATTTTAAGTGACCATATATGAAGTGTCACTTTTACCGAAGAAATGGACTCCCTGAAAACCATAGTAGATCAAACATAATCCCTAAAACAATAAGAAATATTAGGGGAAAATAATCTGAAAAAAATTGAAGACAATTTAAGAAAATATTTGATATTTTAAAAATAAAAATAAAAGTCTGGAAAACATAACTTAAAATAATTAGATTCCCTGAAAACCATAATTTTTTTTAAAAAGCCTAAAAATAATTCAAGAAGTCATAAATAAAAGTTGCCTGGATCGTTTAGAATCAGAGGACAAAATATAGAATTAACCAAATACTTCCTGAAAGCAATCCTAAAAGAAAAAGTCCTAAGAATGTTAAAATCAAAAAAGCAAAGCTCCCATGTCAAGAAAAATTAGAAAAAGTATCCAGAAAAAAAGCAGTTCAATTACTAATGTCACCTAAGTTCTGGCAACTTCCACAATAAAAGAAAGGAGATACTGGAATATTCAATTCCAGAAGATAAAGAGATAGGCTTACAACTAAAGAAATATACTGGTATAAAGAAGGAAAAAGAAGTGAGTAAAACTTTCTGTTTTTCATCATTAAGGGTATATGAGGGAAAAGTATACAAATATGGAAGAAGGGATAGGAGTAATTATCTGAAATGAATAAAGGAGGCTTTACATGCAGAATTTGGTGTAGAAAGACATCGAACTCAACCAAAGAAAAAGCTGATATTTGGGGTGAGGAGACATGTTAAAGGTGAGGGTAAAACCTTGGAAGGAATAGCTACAAGCAGAGAAAAGCTTATTCGGAAATTGCAATTAAAAGAGGAAAGGAAAAAAAGAGCTAGTACTCTAAGGGGTAGGGGTACCTTCGATTGCTTCTTAGACAATTGTTAAATGGTTGGACCAATTTTGGTATATGGATATAATGGAATATTACAAGCATAGGAAATGATGAAAGAATTGATTTCAGAGAATCCTAAGTAGGTATGAACTGACACAGAGTGAAGTGAGCAAATTCAGAATACTTTCTATAAGAATGGAAACACTCATAAAGAAAAACAAATTTGAAAGACTTAAGAACTTTGGTCAATGCAATGACCTAAGAAGTGATGGAAACAAAATGCTGAGACATACAGTTTTGGACATGGTGACTATGTGGATTTATTTTGTTTGACTATGTTCATATGTTACAAGGGTTTTTTTCTATTTCCTTTTCTTGGTTTTTACTTGAGTGAGGGGAGAGGGTTAATAGTAATATTTTATCAAAAAAAAAAAAAAGATAGCCAACCAAAACAGTCTTGAAAGTATAAAGTAGAATTTTTTAAAGAATAAGACAGAATAAAGTAGAGAATAGAAGTTTCATGTGGAATCCTCTGTGTTCTGCTCAGTGTATAAAAATTTCTCTCTCTCTCTCTCTCTCTCTCTCTCTCTCTCTCTCTCTCTCTCTCTCTCTCTCTCTCTCTCTCTCTCTTTCTCTCTCTCTCTCCAGAGCATAGGAGTCTTTAACAACATGATAATAGGGCTCAGGAAATAATGTTATGAATGAATAAGTATCAAGCACTATGTACCAAGCTATGGGGATACAAATGCAAAAGTAAGATCAATTCTTGCCCTCTAGGAACTTCTATTATTCTAAGTAGGGGAAGTGACACATTTTGGGGAGTCATGAACCAGGAGGGATATTTTGGTTTGGAAAGTTATGAGAATGATGAGGCGAGCCAGAGAGGAATAGATTGATGCAACCTTTCTAGGGTCAATGATAAAGTTAATTTAATCATAGTTCTAGAACTGCAAAGGGAAGAAAGGAGATGGTAGGGAACAGGAGTATGTACAGGGTGCCTAGAGGGAAGTCCTGGGAAGTACAGTGAAGCATTGCTACATGGTGAGAAAAGGAGTAGATAGAGTGGTATACTGAGACAACCACCAATCAAGAAATAAGGCATAAGAATACCAATGTGCAGATTCTGGTCATGTAAGAGTTAAGTTCCTTTGTGTCATGCTATATAGCAATAATTTATCTTGTTATAATTCTTCACTCTTGAATTATATATGTCTTGCTAGAAAATATTTCAGTTCTATTGTGTGTTATAGTGATGATATGGCATAAAATTCTTGTAGCATTTCCTTAGCACCATGCTTTTTCATTTTTCACTGTTTTTTTATTGAAAATAAATTCTAACTAGCAACTATAAGTAAAATGAGTAATTTTTATTTGCCTTTCAATTTTCAAGTGATCTTAATTATCAACTATTAAAGGCTTGTCACATAGTGGATAGATGACCCTTAAGTCAAGAAGGATTGGCTATGTGACCCTGAGCAAGTCATTTAAACTCTTATTGCTCAGGCAACTCAATAAAGCTCTAAGCTGCTGAGCAGTTACCCATATGCTTTGGTAAAAGGAGTTCTCAAGCTCACCCTACATAGTCCAGGAAGCTCAGAGGGCAGCTTGATGTGGCAAGGACAGGACCCTGAACAGACTTCAGGGAGCCACCAGCAGCAGCAGTTCCCAGATTTCTCAACCCACAAATGCCACAGATACCTTCAAAGGTCAGTGGGAGAGCTCCGTCACCCAGGACAAGGGAGCACAGTCTGGACTCTCCCCTCTCCCCCACAGTGACCACTGCAGTGGCAGCTTCCATTTTTGGAGCCTTCCACCTAGAGCCCCTGGAGGAATTGAGCCCCTGATCTGAATCTGAGCCCTGAGTGGCAGCCCTGGGAGACCTTCACCTGAAGACCCTCGGGGAATTGGGCAGCTGATATGAATCTCAGTCCTGAGCTCCGCCCTGACAAAGAACTCAAAAGTCAAGTAATTGACTGAGGAAAATGCCACCAAAGGGAAAAAAGAATAAGACAACAGAAGGATACTTTCTTAGTGAGCAGATATTTTCTTCCATCCTTTCAGATTAGGAGGAACAATTTTCATCTTCAGAGGAAGACTTAAAAGTCAAGGTTTCTGCATGTAAAACCTCTAAAATATATATGCAATGGTCTCAGACCATGGAAGAGCTCAAAAGGGATTTTGAAAATCAAGTAAGAGAGGTGGAGGAAAAATTAGGAAGAGAAATGAGAGCAATGCAAGAAAACCATGAAAAACAGTCAACAACTTGCTAAATGAGACCCAAAAAGAGCTGAAGAAATTAACACCTTAAAAAATAGACTAACTGAAATGGCAAAAGAGGTCCAAAAAGTCAATAAGGAGAAGAATGATTTAAAGAGCAGAATTAGCCAAATGGAAAAGAAGTTCAAAGGCTCACTGAAGAAAATAATTCTTTATAAATTAGAACAGAGTAGATAGAAGCTAATAACTTAATGAGAAACCAAAAATTACAAAACAAAACTAAAAGAATGAAAAAATTAAAGATAATGTGAAATATCTCATTGGAAAAACAAATGACCTGGAAAACAGATCCAGGAGAGACAATTTAAACATTATGGGACTAACTGAAAGGTATGATCAAAAAAAAAGAGTCTAGACATCATCTTTCATGAAATTATCAAGGAAAACTGCCCTGATATTCTAGAACCAGAGAGTAAAATAAATATTGAAAGAATCCACTGATCTCTTGAATCTCCTGAAAGAGATCCAAGAAGAGAAACTCCTAGGAACACTGTAGCCAAATTGCAGAGTTCTCAGATCAAGGAGAAAATATTGCAAGCAGCTAGAAAGAAACAAATTAAGTATTGTGGAAATACAATCAAGATAATACAGGATCTGGCAGCTTCTACATTAAGGGATTAAAAGGCTAGGAATAGAATATTCCAGAAGTCAAAGGAACTAGGATTAAAGCCAAGAATCACCTACCCAGCAAAAATGAGTATAATACTTCAGAGGAAAAAAATGGTCATTCAATCAATGATATAGAGGACTCTCAAGCATTCTTGAAGAGAAGACTAGGCCTGAAAAGAAAATTTGACTTTCAAACACAAGAATCAAGAGAAGCATGAAAAGGTAAACAGGAAGGAGAAATCATAAAGGACTTTCTAAAGTTGATGTGTTTACATTCCTACATGGAAACACAATATTTGTAACTCTTGAGACTTTTTCCAGAATTTGGGTAGTTGGAGGGATTTCATATATATATATATATATATATATATATATATATATATATATATATATATATATATATATATGTGTGTGTGTGTGTGTGTGTGTATATATACATATATATGTATACATATATACATATATGTGTATGTCTATGTGTGTGTTATATATAAATATATAGAGAGAGAGGGAGCACAGGTTGAGTTGAATAAGAAGGGATGATATCATAAAAAAATAAAATTAAGGGGTGAGAGAAGAATATATTGGGAGGAGAAAGGGAGAAATGGAATGGGGCAAATTATCACTCATAAAAGAGGCAAGAATAAGCTTAGTCAATGGAGGAGAAAAGGGAGGAGGTAAGAGGGAAAAAGTGAAGCTCACTCTCTTCACATTTGGCTTAAGGAGGGAATAACATGCACACTCAATTTGGTATGAAAATCTATTTTACACTACAGGAAAGTAGAGGAGAAGGGACAAGTAGGGTGAGGGGAATGATAGAAGGGAGGGCAAATGGGAGAAGGGAGGAATTAGAAGTAAATACTTATGGGGAGGGACAAGGTCAAAAGAGAGAATAGAATAAATGGGGGACAGAATAGGATGGAGGGAAATATAGTTAGTCTTACACAACGTGACTCTTATGGAAGTCTTTTGCAAAACTACACCTATATAGCCTATATTGAATTACTTGCCTTCTCAGTGGGGATGAGTGGGGAGGGAGGAAGGGAGAGAAGTTAGAATTCAAAGTATTAGGAACGAATGTTGAGAAATGATTTTGCATACAACTGGGGAATGAGAAATACAGGTAATTGGGTATAGACATTTATTTGCCCTACAAGAAAAGGGAGAAGATGAGGATAAGGGAAAGGAGGGGTGTGATAGATGGGAGGGCATATTGAGGGAAGGGGTAATCAGAATGCACAGCATTACGGGGTGGGGAGGGAAGAGATGGGGAGAAAATTTGGAACTCAAAATTTTGTGGAAATGAATGTTGAAAATTAAAAATAAATAACCATTTAAAAGATAAAAGAAGTTTCCCATACTACTGAAATCACAGATCATGACCAAAAAATGCTGAAAAAGAAAGAAAAAACGGAAAGGGTCCCACTACCTGGTCATAGTCCACATGGTTTCAAGTTTCTCTGGAGCCTATTGATTGGCAAGTGAGAACTTGACTTTGAAAGTACTTCCAATGTTAGAGCAAAATATGAAAAAGAACCTTACCAACAAAAATATTCCAAGCTACATTCAAATATTATAATAATAAAAAAGTTAGGATTCAATCAAGAAAGAATCACAAACTATCTTGAGGTTCACCAAAAGGGCAACCAAGATGAGTACAATGGACCTAGGTAGGGTGCATCACATTCGTTGTCAACCACAAATTGCACAAGGGAAACTAAGTAAAGGTGTCACAAGAGAGATAGATAGTCAAAAAAGAAGATGTTACTGCCTTCAAGGAATTTGCAAATTTATGGGGAAGATGGAGAACATAAAGGTATACAAATATGTATGCTACAAAGTAAGACTTTGATATTTAAAAAGGAAAAGCACAGTTGACTAGTAAAAAACAAAAGGTAAAAAACTGAAGGTATCACTTTCACTTGTGTAGATCAGGGAAGTATTACATGTCAATTGGACCCAGAAGGAAAAGTCAGAAATATATTCCAGAATTCGGAGACCAGCCTGAACAAATGCATAAAAGAATATTGGAAGACAATGCCATTTTCTACATATGGCCTTTTCTTATTCCCCTAGTTTCTAGTAATCTTCCTGCCCCATTCCAAACCACCCTAAAATAATTTATATTTTGTATCCCTGTGTTATATAATATATAATATAATCACCTGTCTTCCTCTCTCTTTCCATCTCCTCTCCTCTCCATCTTTGCCTGGGGTTCTCTGCCCAGGGAAAAGTACACTTTGAGGACCAAAAAGCTGCCTTTTTTCCTTTTGGTTTACTGACTAAATAGATTTCTTGCTAAGCCCAATCCTTAAACCCAATTCATTCTGGAGCTCATAGATGTGCTCCTAGAACAGAGTAAATATAAATACTAAATAGTAACTGTTTCTCTTTTACCCAGGAACCTGAAGGTCTTCCTTTCCCAGTTTGATTTTTTTTTTTTTTATTAAAGGGGCCATCCCTTTGAGCAAATCCTTGATGAGGCCTTCTCATTGAATGGGTATATCTCACTCAAAGTGAGGATCTGATAAGATCTTAGCCTAAAGTGTCCAGGGTCTCCCACTGCATTCTGGGCCATCTCCAGTCATCCCAATGAATATCTGGCCACCGGACCCAGATGGTTCTGGAGGAGAAAGTGAGGAGGGTGACTTTGCACAGCCCTCCCTCACTCAAATCAAAGACATGCATGTCATATTATCATCTTGATGTCATGGTCCTTTTCGAGAATGAATGACAAAAACTACCAAATAGTGTTATATAAACTAAGAGGAGCAAAATAAATTGTTGACATATAATAAACTTCACATCTTTTACACCCTCAAAAAAACCCTTCATATTCACTATGTCATAGCAACCATTGTTTTACATAATTTCAAGCTGATTCACAAGATTTTGACACATTCTTTATTTCTTCATCATGAAGCCACATTTTTATTCTACTGGGTATTAAGCTTACCTTTAATCAACAGCATTTTTCAAAATCTAACTTTGATTATAACTCAAGGTTTTCAATGGAGTTTAAATCAGGAGAGTTACCAGGTCATTCAAATGTTTTTATCTTCCTCTCTTAGATAAATGTTTTACTTAACCTTTAGCAATGTATATCACGATGAACTTCTGTGTTGTAGCATTCTATCTGTACTTGGGAATTTCCATAATTTCAGAATTTTGCTTCTCAGTATGCAAATATATTTCTCAGAGTTCATCATTCCTTCAATGAGAAAAGTTTTTCAGACACTTTGGAAGTAAGAACATTTAGTGGGGGACAGATGTTTAAAATCTAATGAAGCTGCGCAGATCTTATGGGATCACCTGGACTTATTTCTCTTGCAGCAGTGTTAGTATAGCCTTAAATGAAAAGGCCAGTAAAATTACCTTTTCCTAGCCTTTACTACTACAGTCTTTGTATGTCTTACCAAAAGTATTACTTTTCTCCACAGCAACTGTTTGTAGCTGAGGTTTGTTTTGGTTTTTTATTGTTCTTATCAATGTTCTACAACTCTGTAGAAGAATCACTAACTACCCCACCAGTGTCAGATCCCACTGAAGGTCTTGCTTATTTTCTGAAAACTAGTTAGCTGCTTTGTAGCAATCCTTTATTTTTCATTTTTATTGTTTTTCATTTTTTTCAATTCAACTTTCTTTTGCACTTCCAGGGTGCATCTAATTGTTTCATTGTGGGCTTGAATGATCCATGAAATATTTTAAGTCCCTATGCCAAAGCCACAGTGATTGAATTGTGTTCTTTAAAAGTAGCAACTTTTGTACATTTCCTTGAAATATTATCCATTTTTTGAACCACAGAATTAAAAGAGAAAGCAATGAAACACTTGTGAATGGCCCCAAATCCACAACTAGAATCTGAGGCAGGATCTGAGTTCAAGTGTTCTTAAGTCTTCCCTCCTTGCTCAGATGACTTGAAAAACATGAAACCCTAAAAATCCAAAATTTTATGTCACTGTTGTTTTCTTACTGCATGTATGTATGTATATATGTGTGTGTACATATGTATATATATATATATATATATATATATATATGCATGTACAATATTATTCCCCCTTAATAGAATATAAATACCTTGAGAGCAAGTTTTGTTTCATTTGTGTCTTTGCATTCTCAGAGGATAGCTCAGTGCCTCGTGTGTAGTAAGTGGTTAATAAATTCTTATTAAGTAATTAGACTAATAATTTAGTTTAGCTAGAATAGAGTACAAGAAGGAGAATAGGATAAAATAATGTTGGAAATTTTGATTAAAGCCAGGTTGTGGTCAACCTTAAATGCCAGACTAAAGAAATGTATATTTATCCTATTGGGATCCTAAGGCCTAAAAGGAAACCAAAACTGGTAATATATGTGCAAAAACAGTGATCACAGTGCAGAAACAATCCTTTGATTTCTAGAATGCATATAAATTAGGGCACTCTCTTCTTCCTGTGTCTCTCTCCCCTAAGTCTTAGGCACAAAGCTAAAAGATCATTGACAGCTATGTTCTCTGTAGACAGTGATCAGCTGAGTAGTCTTTAAGGTAGCATTGCTTACCTCAGACAGCACCACTACTGCAGTTATTGGAAGCCATATGGGTCCTAAAGGTGGTCCTCCCCACAACGGTTCCCACTCAAACAAAGTAAAAAAAAAGCCACCCCTTCCCAACCTACCTTGACAAGGAAACCTATGTAGTCTTTTTTTCTGCAGAAATTTTGTGGCCATTCTTCAGGCCCTCAGCAAATTTAATTTGTTTCATGGCCTAAAGTTAAGTCATCTAAGAGCTATTCATTTTGCAATAAGTCTCTGGGAACCTTGAAGAATGACAAAGATAAGCCTGCATGCCAAGTTACATATTCAGCCTGCTATGATCCAAATGATCCATTTCTCTGAAGCCAAAATGATGGTGAACCTTTCCAAATTTATGATGGCTGATCTTTGGACAGCAGACAGAGAGTCCATCATTGAGCCTGTACCCTAAACCTGGGGTGGGGAACCTGTGGCCTCCTAGAATCTTGGGTTCGGCCTTTTAACTGAATCTGTTTTACAAAACAGATCTTTTTATTAAGGGGATTTGTTCTGTGAAGTTTGGATTCCGTTAAAGGGCTGTACTTGAGGACCTAAAAGGTCACATGTGGCCCTGAGGCCAAAGGTTCCCCACCCCTGCTCTAAACCTTTCTAGTTTGATAGAATCTGCTGGAGTTTGTACTCTACCAACATCTTCCAAAGACCTAAGGATCACCCCAAACTACAGTGAGGAGTCTGAGTAGGACATTGATAGACAACAATAACGATAACTATTGTAACTCGTGCTTATATAGTGCTTTAAGATTTGCGAAGTACTTTACATGTATTATCTCACTATATCCTCATAACAATCCTCGGAGCTAGATGCTATAGTTATGCCCACTTTACGGTGGAAAAAAAACTGAAGCAGACAGAGGTTAAGTGACTTGGCCAAACTCATGTAGCTAGTATCTGAGGCAGGATTTGAGTTCACGTCTTCTCACTATGCCACCTCACTGCACTTGAAAAAAATGAAGCCCTAAAAATCCAAAATTTTATGTCACTATTGTTTTATTACTACATGTGTGTATATATGTATATTTATATATACACACACATATGTATATGTGTGCATGTGTATATATATGTGCATGCAGGTATATATATATGTTATGTGTATGTATACTTGCATGTGTGTATGTAATTATGGATTTAGAGACTCAAATCTGATGTTTCAAATTCTAGCTGTGTTGTCCCTGCTTACTTAGGTAACATCACCAAATACTTACTCTGGATTTGAAATTTACCTAATACTTTTGACTAAAATTCAGAGATAAGAAAGAAATGTATTGATAAAAATAGGCCAATTTGTAGGATAGATGAGTAAAAATTTAGGCTTTTTACAATCAATTTTAGTGTTGGAAGTATAATATGACAATATACAAATCCCATTCTCCTTAATGCTGAAGTTCTTGAAAAAATCTAATTTATACAGTTGAATTATCTTTCAACAGTGTGTAACCCCTAATAATAGATTGTGTTCTTTATGCATGCATATTTAAAATACATTAAATATATTTTAATATACATATAAAAATTCCTGAGCACTTGTTATGTATAAAGCACAGCACTATTCATTGAGTATTATAAAAAACACTATGGTGATGAGTGGTTAGAGATAAACTTGGGTACAGGAAGTGACTATCCTTTTAACACTGAAGATTTTTGCTGCTCAAACTGAAAATAGATTCTTAAAAATAACTCTTTGAATGTTTTCTTAATATTAGATCACATTGTTTTAATTGAGTATGATCCCTGACAGAGTGCTAGATACTAATCGAAATATGTCAATCTCAGTCCTGTAGGAATTTAATTTTAGTACAATAGCTTACATATATTTTGATTACCCTTTCCTCCAATCTGTCCTCTATATCTTGCAGACAAATATTATACAAATGCATTATATTGGATTAATTTTTCTTCTCTAATATGTTTTGTTTTATTTTGGTTTTTTCTGTTTCATTTTCATGATTTTTTTTGACAGATTTGATTCTGGACTAAGAATTGGAAAGATAACTGAAAATGGAATTTTTTTCATAGATACTTCATAGTATGCAAAAAGTTATTTTAGAGTGCTACTAAAATTACATATGATTATTTCCAACCAAATGCTAAGAACTAGATCTCCTAATAAGCTTTGCCCAGCTTAGAAACCAAACTGAGCCATGTAGTACTAGAATGCCAGAAATAGGACAATAAATATTTTTGGCATAGTTTCAAAGCTGAATAATGCCAGACATAGACATGTAAAAGTAAATGGCAAGAACTACAAAGATTATAAAAGGAATAAAATCACAGTTCGTAATTCATATGATCATGTTAAATAGCAAGCTTATGCTACAATTCACATAATAAGATCCACATGTAAAAGCAGCAGCTTATTTTATTCAAACAAGATAAAAATATTCAAACTACTTTTAAATGTTAAGTTTTGTTGAGAGCTCGTAAATTTGTATTTTGCAAGCTGAAGGATAGTAACTAAAATTGTTTTTGTTTATCTTTGGATGCATAATCCCTGCTTCTCTTCTGCTCACACACAGTGACATTGAGCAAAAATAAAGCAAAAGAAAATAGAAACTTCAAAGCTGGTTACACATAGTGACTTTTCTCCAGTGCAATCTGTACAAATTAAAACAAGGGTTTGGGGAAAACATGATTCCCCTTGTTAAAATAAAATAAATTGTGCATTACATATAGAGAAAAGGTGGAAGGAGCTATGTTTGTTAAATGTTCCCACTTTGATTTGACTACTGGGTACAGATTATGGGGCTCAAAAATCAAGTTAAATAAAATTGCTCAAAGCAAAGTAGATTCATTCTTAAACCACTAGAAGGTGATAGTTTCAAACTGCATTTAGAGCCCAGGTATTCTAGCAGACCTTTGTAATATAAATTGGAAGGCTTGAGTGTAGACAGGCAGGTCAAACTAAATTTAGTCAATGATGGGTTCAATTTTCAGAGATAAAAGTAGCACACTTTTGTATTTTCCTCCCATTTAATTTATGGATGAGGAGTGGTCAGCCAGCAGGGTGGGCTAATGAAAAGCAAGACTAAGGAGGAAGTGCTAGTGAAAGAAGGATGGAAGAAAACAGTATTGTCTGAGATAAACTGTTGGTCCCTTAGGCAAGATAAGTCAGAACTCTACAGGGCCAAAGAACAGCTACCTCTGCTCAGTTTTCAGTCCCAATTAAATAGTACCACAGACTTTATTCTCAATGAAATTTAAAAATTTTAAAAAATGGAAAGTAAGCAAAGAAAATACTGGAGTAGCATTTTATAATGTCTTATACATAATAGACATTTAAGAAATGTTTTGTGAATTTAATTGAATCTAATTGTATTACTTTAGTTCTACTTTACACAGCATTGTTTTTACATATATTATGGAAAATTACCTGGAAACATAATTTATCATTCATCAACTCACTGTAAGAAAAGTATTTTGCATGTTTACATTTTTTGTTTTTTCCACGTTTATTTTTCATTTAATATTTAAATACCTTTATGGCACTGTGTTACTTAACTTTAAGAAAATACTGCTTGTAATGCAATTTCATTTAAGTGATGATGGCATACACTTTCATCTTCCAAGTAGATGAAGATTTTACTAAGAAAATGTAGCTTCTGTTACAGAATTCTCTTCTCCATTCATACTTGGTAAGCGCAGGCCTTTTTATAGAAGTTGAGATTTGGAACTCTTATTAGGTTAGTTTATGTTTTGCAAATCTCTACCTTTGAAATAAGAATGAAGTGATCCACCCATCTGCAGACAATTAAGACCAGCAGCCTAGTATAAAAGGGTGGAGAACTTTTAATGGGTGTTTATAGATTGGAAGCACCGACCCCCTTTTTAAATGAAAGAAGCATAAGAAGAAATAGTAAGTGTTAAGGAGAACCATGAAATTCAGTTAACCCCCCAAGCAGAAGATCTGTTATCAAAGAATTGGCAAGAATACTACACCTCTAAATTCAGCTTTTTATCTAGTAGTAGCAAAAGGAAAAATGAAGTTTATCTTTAAATGAAATACACTATTTAGAAGTATTTTATATTACAATTTCTTAGCTACTTTGACATTTAAGGTCAAAACACGTGCCAGAAAAAAGGATCAACAGTAAGGTATGTGATGCAAAAACAAATATTCTCTATAAAATCTTTGCACTAGCAAAAAGAGAAATTCTTAGTGTATTTAAGGTGGGAATTTAGGGAATAATATTTTTTTTACAGGAAATACTGGTCAGGCATTTTATATAGGGGGTTCTGCATTTGTGAAGGGATAATTTGCACTAAAATATGTGGGCAACCAGCCTAAATTCTCTAATTGAGTAGTTTGCTCATAACCCCAGGCCATTAGGTGAATGTAAACTGTTACAGGCTTAGTAAGAAAATAGTCCCATTAGGATTTTTGTATTTGTACGTGGTTGTGGGTTAAAGTGACTGTTTCCAAAATCATGGATTAATGAAAAGCTCTTTTTTTTCCTGGGGTTGAAAATACCAGCTTTGAAATGGCCAAACTCAATTTAAGCCAAAGGGTTCTTTTTTCTCCCTGGGGAGGTTGGAAAGGGGGGGGGGGAATAACGGGGAGGGGGACAGATTGGAGAGAGGATGGAGAGAGCTTTACAAGATCAAATCTTGACTGGTAAATTCCTGTGAGAGTTATCTAGGAAGAATTAGAGACATTTCGCTGATAGATTGTTAATAATAAAGGAACATAACTTTTATTCTTTTTAGTCCATTATTCAAATACATTATTTAGCCTTACTTTCCTGTCCTAAAATTCCCCTTAATCACAATTGCCAAGGATGTGGAGACTATGAGTAAGACCTAAAGAAAAGAAAATAGAAAAAAACCCAGGCAGAAATCGAAGAAATGTTGTGTACATGTATTTCATTTGCTAATGCTCAAATGTCACACAAGCTGCTTGTATGCTCGTATTTCTGTAAGGCAGTAGACAACTTTATGTGCGGCTGCTTGCATTAAATCTTGGGTTCCCCTATACATAATGGATCTCCTCAGTTAAACAGTCTGCCCCTTTTCCTGTTCCCAGATTCCTTTTAGCCCATCACATTTTGTTTTTACTAAGTTTCATATAGTTGTGTATACTGGAAAAGTCAGAGGAGGAAAGAAAAAGAAAAAAAACTAATCAGTAGTAAAATTTATCAGAAGCAAAAATTATTTTAATGTAAATATACTAAAACTTAAATCCAGTGTTTAAAAATATCATTCAAAAATATAGTAGAGACTTTTTTTTCAAATTTACCTATTTTGCATCACTATCAACAGATTTCTCCCTATTTCCCCATTGATTATTAATATATTCCCTTAGCACATATAACATATGGGTTTGAGAATCCTGAACTTTAGTTTATTTGTATTATTTTTCTAATAACCAAATATAAGGAGTAGAGGGAATCACAAACTGGAGCTTCTTCACCAAACTCTTGCTTCCTCACCTGAGAGAAAAACATTTCAAAGAGAAAATATTTTAAATGTTTTAGTCCATCAAATTTTTCCATATTGTCCTTCTGAAAACAAGATTATGAAACTTACAAAAATATTCCTAAACACATTTTGTCTGAAAAATTCAGCTGAAGCTATAATAAAAATGTCTTGACATATAGCACAAATGTATTGATATAAGGGAAAAACCTCCAAAAGCAAAAGCACTTAGAAATGAGTGACACTCAACTTACCTTAGAAAACATGAAGAAAGAATATTTTTTGTATCCCTAGACTAAATTGTCAAAAGAATCCCAAAACAATAGGTTAGTTTTTAATAATGACTAAACTTTCCAAAAGATATCACCCTTCCGTTTAGAGTCAGTATTAATGACGGGGGAAAAATGAGAAAGGACCAAAAAGGTGAAATTTTACAAAGGGACGGATAATAAGAGAAATAATGTAAATTAAATGAAGCAGTAAGGATAAAAATGAAAAATTTCTTTTCAAAATTCTTATCACCCAAATAACAAAATTATGCTAGATAAGAAGAAAATATTATTCAATGGGACCTCTCCTATACGGGTTTCTTAATATTTCCAATATTCTATGAAATTAGGGGCTCTATTTTATGTGACCCATGAACACAATAAATTATAATAAATATTTAGGATCTCACAAAGAAGATAAAAATAATAGATATGATCATTAAAAAACCATTTGAGTATTATAAATCTGTATTACATACAATGAGGATACTTTCCCCCCAAAGACCTAAATAGTGAATCAAAGTACATATCTATGAAACTCTGAAAGAGTATCCCATTGAATGGACAATTGAAATAATACAAGACTTTACTCTGTGAGGAGGAAGGGAAAGTAATTCTAAAGGCTCATTGATTTTAACTTAAAATTCTCACGTAGTAAGTAAACTGGAATTGGTCACTAACATTTAGACAATCATCTTAGGGTTCTATCTGCCAGAGAAGATTCATCTCGAAAAGAACAGTGAACTGATTATCAAGTTGAATGAAGCAGAAAGAAGGCAAAAAAGTGACAATTTTAAGTCAGGTAGCTATATTAAAATTAACATAAGATTTTTGTTATGATACTTTACCACATCATTAACCCATGTATCATTTTGAAATATTATGCCATGCTCTGATGATTAGAGAATTGCTAAGAATACAACATGTGAAATTATCATATAAATTCCATCTCTTCCCTGGAGTAGTAGTGAATTAATTTTCAATTAGCTTTCATTAATGCACTTTAATTTTATGGTCTCAACTACTGCCATGGCTATTGAAAGATTAAGCAAGTAATATTTTTTATTATATGTACAGTACAAAAATATTCCTTTCCTCTAGGCCCTCTTCAGCAACTCTAGGTCAAGCGAATACCTTTTAAGTCACTGTCTAAAACAAAATAATCAAGCCTCAATTAAAATTCAAGTACTAACTCCTATTGTCCAAGCAGTTTATGTGTTGTTTTCAAAGTCATTCTCTTATTACATCAGATTCAAGTACTATGCAGAAAGCCAAATATACTAGGAAATGTGGGAAAATCTCTATAAGGTAATTTAGAGCAATATTAGCAGAATCGGAACTGGATACACATTGACTACAACTGTATTAGGAAGGAAAGAAGGAGGGAGGGAGGGAGAAAAGGAACCAAAACCAAAGGCAGAATTTGAGGCAGGACCAGAGAGGACCACAAAACAATTTTCTTTACTTATTTGCCAATTCTTCTGCTTATGGCTAAGGGTTAGCATAGAATTTTGTCCTTTATTTTGTATGTTTACTTGACTGGTTTTGTTGCTAGCTATTATTTACAATAAAACTTATTGTAAAAAAAAGAAAAGATATCACAATAATCTTGGTATTTGCACTGAAGAAATGGAATACCAACAGCTAGCTAATTCAGACTTCTCTACTACGAATTCCAGTCAACTAAAAATTACCTTGTTCCAAGAAAGACAAGATTGAACTTCCTTCTCTCTCTCTACTGAAAGCACATTGTGTGTAGTATTTTTAATTTAAAGACTTTTGAAAAAAAGACTAATTATTATTATATTGAAAGATAATATGGTATATAGTTTTTACTGATTTCTGCTATGTAATTTTCATTTATCTCTCATGTGTAAATTCTATTCTGAATTTTTCTCCAAGAATTCCAATACTAAAATTCTGTCTAACTAGAATATTTTGTAACCTATTAATAAAACAATCTATTTAAAATTTAGATAACTTACCAATGAAATGAACATGACTCAAGTAAGGCACTTTATTTATTTGGCCTCTTGTTTCCCCAGCTGCAAAATGAGGGAAATGGATTAAGAGATGTCTGTCTCTAACTTTCTGTTTGTATAGGGAGTACTAGTTAATGAAGATACAGTCCCTTACAACATTCATGATATGTTCTGCCTGGTATCAACCCACAAAAGGCTTGGTGATCTTACTTCTGGAGTACATGGAGTGGTAAGACCCCTTTTCCCCTATTCAGATACCTGCAAGTATTCTTTATTTCCTGTTGGCTTACTACATAGTGATATGAAAACCTTTTAATTGTTTGCTGAGCCGGAACTTAGTGTAGGTAGATACAAAAGTCTCAAAGGAAAGAAAGAGCTTTCCTTCTCCTTTTAAACGAAGAGGCAGAAATGCTGTAGGCCTCCAGGTGTTAAATTTGCCTTATCTCCATACAAAGACTACCATGTGGTAATGAATTTGTGGTCTTTATATTTTTTTCATCCCTATTGGGATTACATGGTAGTCAGAAGAAGCAATACAGGAACACTCTCAAGGTCTCTCTCAAGAACTTTGGATTTGACTGTGCAACATGGGAGACACTGGCATAGGACCACTCAGCATGGCATGCCCACATCAGAAAGGGTACTGTGCTCTATGAACAAGGCAGAATTGAGACAGAACAAAGTAAATGTAAGAGGTGCAAATTTGGAGTATCCACCCCAAAAATTCATATGGACTATCTGTGGTAGAGCATTCCTAGCTTATATTGGACTGATCAGCCATAGTCAAACACACTGAAACTTCACTTTATCATGGTGATGTCATTTTGGTCCTTTTCAAAAATGAAGGACAACAACCAACCAACAATTCTTTACTGATCTTAGGTAAATGAATGTCAAAGATGTAACAAACCAGGTAATGACCTTGTAAACTTCAAAAAGTCCAGCAAATAAAGTACATACCAGAGTTTGCCAGTGGCCAAGGCATCCAATTCTGGTAAGGAACCTGCCCTCTAGGAAAGATCTGCCTGAGTTTAATAATGGATCAACCCTGCCACAGAGAACTTGGTGGGGGGCATAGTCACCACTTTGAGTCCACTTTCTCACGACCTAGGCAATAGAGGAGAGTGGACCCCTAATTTCAGAAGTTTGGGGGATTTGGTTACTGATATAAAAGCCAACATGCTGATTAATTGGTATAATAAAGAGATTAGTCAGTCATTAAGCATTTATCAAATACCTGCTATATACCAGGCACTGTGCTAAGTGCTGGAGATACAAGGAGAGGGTCAAGAACCCCTGCCCCCAAGAAGCCTACAATCTAGTGGGGGAGACAACGGAAAGTACACAAACTTACAAGTATAAACAAGATAAATAGGAAATAATTTACAGAAGGAAGGTGCCAGAACTAAAAGATGTTGGAAAAGTCTTCCTATAGAAGGCAGGACTTCACTGGGACTTGAAGGAAGCCAGGGAAGACAAGAAAGAAGTGATGATATGGAAGGTTAGTATTCTGGACAGAGAAAATGTTTGAAACTAAGACATGGAATGATTTGTTCTGAGAATAGCCAGGAGGCCAATGTAACTGGATCAAAGATCAACTAGTTAAAATTATGTTGGAGGAAGTAATTATTGGTTAGGTACTACTGAGTTGATAGTAACTGGATGATGGATATCAGAGCAGTAATTACTGGTTATCCTCTCCATCCATCTATCCATCTATCTATCTATCTATCTCTCTATCTATCCCTCCTCTATCTTTTTTGCTGGTCTCTTATCCTTATGTTCTGTCTAGGACCTTATTCTCTTCTCCTTGTACACTATCTCACTTAGTTGCCTCATAAATTCCCATGGAGTTCAACTATCATCTCTATGCACATGACCCACAGATCTACATATCTATCCCCAAAATCTTTCCTGAGTTTCAGTCCCGCATTGGCAACCGGCTACTGGAAATTCAAATTAGTTTTATCAAAAACATCTCAAACACATTTTCAAAAAAGAACATTATCTTTTCCCCAAAACCCACCCTTCTTCCAAACTTCTCTATTTATGTTGAAGGCATTCTTATTCTTCCAATTACCAAGATTTAAAACTGTGGTATTATCCTCACCTCTTCATCTCCTTCATCCCATGTTTCTAAGCCAAATCTTGCCATTTCTGCCACCACAATATCTGTCATCTGACCCTTTCCACTGACACAGCTTCCAACTTAATTCATTTCATATATAATATATATGTATATTCTCATATATATATATGTGTATATACACACACAGCTGCAAAAGTAATATTCATTAAGTACCATATATATATAGCCATGTCGCTTCTCTACTCAATCAATGCAAGTGACTTTTAGTCACTTTGACCAATTGACTTTAAGATATAATATAAAATCTCCCTGTTTAGCTTTCAAAGCTCTTTACAGGTAGTCTCCATTATTCTAGCCTCATTGAATATTACTTCTCCTTTTGTGCTCTGTGATTGGGATAAACTGGCTGTCTCTCTGTTTTTCACAAACATCACTCCATCTCTCATCTCCATACCTTTGCTTTGGCCATCCCTCATGCTTGGAATGCACTCTCACCTTAAATCTGCCTCAATAGAATTCCATTCTTCATCTAAAAGGAAGCTCAAGTGTACCTTATTCACAGATTCTTAACTGATTGCTTTAAGTAGCAGTGTTCTCCCTCCCAAACTGTCTTTTCATTTTGTACAAAATACAATTTTGTGTTATTTTTTTATTTTACACATACCTATGTATATATGCATATATAGATAGGTACTTGCATATATAGTTGTGTATGGAATAAATATATGTATACACACTTACTTGCATGTATATGTTTATATATGTATAATATGTGTGTATATGTTTGTGCATGTACATAATTGTTATCCTCCCCATTGCAGTGGGCTTCCCCTACTTCCTAGTATGTATTATTTCATTCATTGTATTTATATCTCTAGAGTCTACCAAAGTATGGCAGTTAATAAATGCATGTTGATTGAATGATAATATAACAGGAAATGTATCTGTAAATGTGGAGAGTACTCATAATAAAGGTAATCAGAAGAGGTTATGATTAATCAAGAAAGGCTTTTTAGAGGATATAAGCTTTTTGACCACCAGTATAACTAATTTAATGAAGTAATACAAAATCAAAAATAGTAATATTAATGCTCAATATATATAGACTATAGCATTAGTTATTTCATTTTTTCCCTGTCTCATTAGGTCTGGAAGTCTAGAAGTGCATTGGCCACAGAAATGGAGAGGAATGGCAGGGTTGTGACATGTTTTGCTGAGATAAGAACGTGACTTAGTGATTGGATGTGGAGGGGTCAAGGAAAGGGAAGAATCAAAGCCCACTTCAAAGTTATAAACTTAGGTAACTTGGAAGATAATAGTATCATGTTAAAAAAGAGAGAAGTTAGAGAAAAAAGAGGTTTAGAGGAGAAGATGATCTCAGTTTTAGATGTGAATTTTGAGGTGCTAGAAAAACATTTAGTGAAAAGTTCTAATGGGCTTTTGGAAACATAGGACAAGAGGGACAGGGAAAGACAAGAAGTAACAATATAGATTGGGGAATGACTTGCATAGAGATGTTAATTCTCTAAACATAAAAAAAAAAACTATCCTGTGTAGTGCACATCTATAATCGCTGCCACTGGGGAAATAGGTTGGTAGATGTCCTGAGCTCTAAATTCAACCAGGTGCCCACACTGTCTGACACCAGAGGGAGTGGGGAAGTCGATTGCCTAAGGAGGGGCAAACCAGCGCAGGTTGGAAACAGAGCAGATCAGAGCTTCCATGCCAGTTGTGGGGAAGAGGATGGAATCTGACATGTGAATGGTTGCTTAAGTTCTAACTTGGGTGAGATAAGAAGACTTAGTCTCAAACAATAAAAAAAATAAATAAATCTAAGGTGCCAAAGCCATAGAACATGAATGACAGCTTTTTATAAAAACATTAATTAGATGAAGTTTGTGAAAATAGATAAAGCCAGGGATTTGGATGTTTTTTCTTACACTCATAACTCCTTAGTAAAAGGCTATATTCATACATCATGATCAAAACTTATAATTAAATTATATTTAATTTAATTGTGTCACATGGGGGAGGGATATAATTTCCTAGACTCTGATCTTTTTTTTCATATAACCACAGAGGGACAAACTTCATCTTTCCCTGTTGTGATGATGTGATCAGTAGGCTTTACTCCAAAATCTGAGTAGTTTATTATATAAGCTAGTTTTAGACATCCTAATGTCCTCATATAAATTGGAATTCAATCTGTAAATATTTAAATAGAAAGCTCTCATTTATTTTTTTATTTTTAATGTTCTACAATCACTACTATAAAACTTGGATTGTTCCCCCCTACCTATCCACCACCACCCCCCTCCCTCCCCAAGGCAGCATACAATTCTACATAGGATCTACATATACATTCTTATTGAATACATTTTCACTATAGTCGTGCTGTGCAGAAGAACTAAAATAAATGAGAGAAATCATATAACAAACCAAAACATAATACACACACACACACACACACACACACACACACAAAAGATCTGCTTCATTCTGCAATTGAATTCCATAGTTCTTTCTCTGAATGTGGAAGGCATTTTGCCTTAGAAGACCATTGGGAATTTTTTTTATGTCGTGCATTGCTATGAAGATCCAAGTTTACCAGAAAAAACTCTCACACACTGTGGTCATTGCTATGCACAAAGTTCTCCTGGATCTGCTCCTTTCACTCAGCATCAGTTCATATAAGTCTTTCCAGGCCTCTCTGAAGTTTTCTTGTTCATCATTTCTTATGGCTCAATAGTACTCCATTACATTCATATACCATAATTTATTTAGCCATTCCCCAAATGATGGACATCCCCTTGATTTCCAGTTTTTGGCAACTACAAAGACTGCTGCTATAAATATTTTTGTACATGTGGGACCCTTTCCCATTTTTATGATCTCTTGGGGATTCAGTCCTAGAATCAGTATTGCTGGGTCAAAGGGTGTGCATGTTTTTGTAGCTCTTTGGGCATAGTTCCAAACCACTCTCCAGAATGGTTGGATGAGCTCACAGTCCCACCAGCAATGAATTAGCATTCCGACTCTCCCACATCCTCTCCAACATTTATCATTTTCCTGTTCTGTCATGTTTGTCAATCTAATAGGTGTGATATGGTACCTCGGAGTTGTTTTGATTTCTATCTCTCTAATCAAAAGTGATTTAGAGCATTTTTTCTTATGATCATAGATATCTTTAATTTCTTCCTCCGAAAATTGCCTGTTCATATCCTTTGACCATTTGTCAATTGAGGAATGACTTGTATTATTGTACATTTGACTCAGGTCTCTGTATATTCTAGAAATGAGGCTTTTCTCTCCAAGATTAGCCATAAAAATTCTTTCCTAATTTCCTACATCCCTCCAAATTTTGGTTGCATTGGGTTTGGTTGTGGAAAACTTTCATTTATGAAGTGCTTTGCATAATTCTTTCTCAATTGATCTTTGCAACAATGTAATAATGATATAATAATAGTCATAATCACTCCCATTTACATAGCATTTAGCATATGCCATGGACTGTGCCAAGCACTTTACAATGACCTCGTTTGGCCCTCACAACAACCCTGGGAGGTAGGTGCTATTATTGCCCCAAAGAGAGGTTAAGTGATCATAATTAATAAGTGTCTGAGGCTGAATTTGAATTTAGGTCTTCTTGACTCTGTCTCAAGACACTCTTTCTGCTGCAACACCTAGCTGCTTCATAAGGAAAACAGTAGAGGTGATCACCATTGAGCTGATAAAGAAGTTGAGGCTCAAAAAGGTTAAAGTGATTTGCCCAAGGTCACCCAGATAGTACATTACAGAAGCACAAATTAAAGCCAGGTTTTCTGACTCCAAATTCAATGACTTCTCCTCTACAACATACTAACTCTTCCTCAAGGAACCTATGAATTACAAGACTGTTTTTAAAAGCATGAAGGAATCAAACTAACAAAACTTAGAGAAGTAACTACCATATTTGCAATGAAGCATGAAGGTTTAAGAACAATTCATGAAGTCATTCTCAGAATCGCCTCCTTAATTTCTCCTAAGTTTGTATGGTTCAGTATGAAATGGTTGTCAGCGAAATATTCACAACCAAGACCAGCAAGGAATATCATTCAAGAAAATAGGAGAAATTATCTTCTGGTTCATACTTTTGATTTCTCTATGATCTCATCCATGTTTCATGAGTATAGAGCACCTGAGCCTACTTTAAATATATATTTTTTAACTTGAACCACTCTCCTTTTTTTTTTAAAAAAAAAAAGCACATTTAAGTCCTAAAAGTGAATGAAAATAGAACTAAGCAATTATTAAATGATACTACTTTTGTATTCGGGCAGCCAAATTAGGAAATCAGTGAGAACACTAGAATCCAAATTCTGTCTAATGAAAGGATCAAAAGTCCATCATCCAATACCTGATTATATTCAGATTTCAATAAGGTATCAAGCAAATAAAGGTACCTTTTTGTTCTAAATTATATGGAATATGCATGTCCTGTGACTTCCCATAAATAAAACATACAGAAATATATGAGGCTTTTATTAGGTCAGCTGGGAAAAGAAACTCTCCTACAATGGTGCATCTGCTTTCATAACATTTGACAATGGCAAACATGGACTCCCTAAAGAGAAACAGGATGACATTAACTTCTGTGTATATGTTCCTGAACTGAAAATGATTTTATCTCTTATATGTGTTTAAAGTTAATCCTTTTTTTCAAAGAAGGCAAAATATTTACTAGAGATTCCTTAATCTTGTTTCCTATCCTTTTTTTTCAAAGTATGCCATTTTGATTGCTTTGTCTTTTTTTTTTTTTAAATCTTTGAACAAATATTCAGCTTGGAGCACAAGAAACTGATAAAGAATCAAAGATAAAAAGTGAATAAAACTCTGAAATTCCAGTGGTATTGCCAAACTGCCTTCAAATTTTATATTTTTATATTCAATTATTTAAGTCCTAGTAGGACAAGAACCTCTCATCTAGATCTATCTAGTTTTTCATTCATTTAACAAATATCTATTACCTATTGTAAAGTGCTGTACCAGACACAGAGGAAGACAAAACAGACACGGTCTCTGCCCTCAAGAAGCTTACAAAATACTACTGTGTGTGTATACATATATGTATATTCATACATGTATATACACATATACATGCAATATACATACACACATATATAGGATAAAATTCATACTAAAACACTTTATGAGCTTTGTTTCTGCTGTGGATAACGTAAGAGCAAACATTTGAAGAGCTTTTTTTCTGATACCTTTGGTTCTATGAACATAGTACTTTTCAACACATCCATCTTTGTTTAGCTTGATAGTTTTGTCCATACATACAAATTCAAAATTTTGAGAATAAACTTTTGTGTAGAATGTAAAGGACTTAGAGCAAGTACTCAAAATATAAGAATATTTAGGGTACTCATATATTTTAGGTTATAGAACTTAACATTCTATAAAGATCTTGTTTTAGTTTTACTAATTTAATATTAATTGTTTACACCAACATTTGGTTTAAATAAGTACTAAAATATTTTTCATAGTTTTTTAAATGAAAATTAATCATTAAAATCAGAAGGTAATTATGAGTAAATAAATCTCTTTGGAGCCATAATATTGGTTTCAATTCATATTTTGTTTTCAGTTTTGGCAAAAATGGCTTATGCACGCTATATTGTACAACAGCTATACAGTGTGAATTTTTTAAAATATCCACATGCATAAACATTAGAATGTTTCAGTTGTGACTGACAGAAACCAAAGGAGGCAAGGAAATGCACAATTAAACCAGAAAGATACCATATCATCCAATACCCAAGCACCACAGGACATGTTAAGAGAGCCATTATAATAGCATCCTGTTGTGTTAAGATGACATATGGTAAGCTTCCAAAATTAACAATGTATTTCTCTGCTTACTGGTTTGTATCACAGTCATAACATAGTTTTGAGGTAAGGATGTCTTATTTTTTTAAATGCTTCCTAATTTTATGAAGTGCCTTTGTTGAATTACCTCTCTTGGATATACGGTACTTGTTAGGGGAGCAAGCCCATGTACCATCATATCTTTTAACATTTTTTTCCTTGAAATTGCCTCCTCTATTCTATGCAAGTCATTTGGATTTTTCAAGTTCAAAGATATTTCCCATTGGTCATGTTTCTCATTCATGTAATCATTTCCCTTCTTCTCCTCCTTCCCTATTATAATTTCTTAAGAGAAAATTAAAACTAGGTCTGAGAAACCCCAATTTTATTATCTTGGTGAATAGGGATATCAGAGTTGGGCTTTCCTAGCATGAAAATGATCCTGAGTTCTTGAAGACGACGTCAGCCCAGTACAAGTTCACAAGCAAGTTCTGACATGCTAGAAAATCTTAAGGGGATAGCTCTGGGGATAGATCATGTCTGTTTTTCCAAGGACCATCTTAGCTAATCATAGAAAGACACATCATTAGGAGACTGACAACCCAGTGAAGTAAGTTTTTGGCAATGGCAACCCATGAAACAAAAAAATAATAAGCCATAGGCAGCTCCCTTCTACTTCCACGGTGATGATAGGAAAGTGGGAGGAAAGAGAGCAAGAGATTCTGGGAATCACATAGTTTTTAAATCATCAGTAAACTTGAATTTGACTAGAGGTACTCTGTGAAATTCTTATTCAATGACCAATAAGTGGTCATATTGCAAAGTATAATTGTATCAACCTTGACTTTCTTACAGTAAATGAAATCAGAAAAAAAGAAGGAAGTTGTAAAAAAAAAAAAACAGGATAGCTCACATGTACTTCTTGAAAGAATGGAATTGGAAGAGTGGATTTTATTGTATACACAAAAGGTAAAAGAAATATTATTTCATGGAACATTTTATAATCACATATTTTAGCACTAATGGTATTGAAAAAAGAGCACCATGAAAACAGCTGCAGCTTATGTACCAGCAATATTTGCTAAGAGCAGTGGTAAAGAAATTCTATGAAGAACTTGGTAAGATCTTGCAAATAAATCAACATCCATCCTAATACTTGGTTTATTCAATACAAAGGTGGAAGAAAAATGAGAATGAGGAAAAACATATGAAAAAGTATGGATCAGGGGTAAGAAATGAAAGAAGCCAAAAATTTGTAGATTGCATACCCTTACACCTTTATATCATGACCATTTAAAAGAAATGACAGGCATTGGCCATAAAAAACATGGAATAACATCACAAAGGATGAAATAGAGTACATTTTTTAAAAATTTGTTTGTTTTTAGTTTTCAACATTCACTTCTGTAAGATTTTGAGTTCTAAATTTTCTCCTCCTCCCTTTGCTCCCCCTTCCCAAGATAGCATACAATCTGAAGTAGGCTATCTATGTACAATTACATTAAACATGAAAATGAGTACTTAACGGACAGGAAAACACTTATAATGAATAGGGGAATTTTCCCTGAGTCAGTTGTCTGTAACTCCTCAGAGCTAAGGTCAGAACTTATGATAAAGAAAAGAAAATGATAGTAATAAAAACATATAATTATAATTTGACCCTGAGTTGTTTAAATAAGCTGTTAAAAATTAAAGTGGGAAATGGACAATAGAAATGAAATTGACATTGATTATAACCAATGTAAATTAATTGCTACAAGGATACCAAAGGAGCCTGAAAAGCACCTTAGTCAGCAAATATTTGATTTATTTGCCAAAAGAAGAAAGGTGGCTACCAAGTGTGGTGAATGAAAAGTTCAAGAGAGAGAGTTTTCTGGGCAATAATCAATTTATTAATTATAGCTAGCAAATAATCAGTAAATTGAGGTCAGTGATTTCTCTTGGCAACCAAAGATGCCCCCTGGAGAATGTTGAATGCTTAAAAATCTTTGGGAAAGGGGACATGTCTCTGAGGGTAGAAATCAAGTCTGATTGATTCACAATCAGTGAAGGGGGTAAACATATTAATGAGGAGGTGTGCAAAAAGTCTTCGGCTCCTTCTGCTGACAATATGGCCTAATCTTGAGACTTAGCCACCTCCAGAAATCTGGACAAGAGAATGCATCTCTACCCAGAACAATCTGGTTAGTCCCTTTCATAAGGCAGTTCACCCTAAATTCTAATGGAAGGTTACAAGAACACGGACTTATTTCCTAAGGGCAAGAACTCACCTACACTGGATTGTATTTATAAAATCTTTTAGTTGGGTGGGATCCCACCCAAGATCAAGAAAAATGTACCCAGAGGATTTGGACATTACTATCTATCAGCAGTTTCCTTCAAGACTTGCTGAATAACCCACAGGGGCTGGTTTTTGAATGAAAAAATAGGGAAAACTTTAATCCTAATTAAATAATTGGTTATTAATGTAAGAGAAAAATAATCATTTTCTTCACAAGACAATCACTGATAGGATGAATATAATCTCATCCGTAAAATCTTATGAAAAAAATATGGACAACTATTAGCTTTAAAATCTTATAAAACAGAGAGAAATAATGGAGGATAAAACCTAAAGAACATATGGCAAGATATCTAACTAAGCAAAGTTTACCCCAGAGATATTCAAGGACAAGAACAGAAAGAATTCTACAAATGAGGTAGGACTTTGAATAGAAAACTTCACAAAAACTACAATTAACTGTTTTATTTATCAAGGAAAATGGAACTTGGCATTTACAAACATTACCATTTACAAATATTACAATTTCTATGGGGCTGTCAGAGGAAGAAGAAAAGTTTCTAAAGAGAACAAAGATAGGAAAAGTAACTCTTTAATTATATTAGAGAAGAAATATATGCTGGAAATTACACAGTTACAAAGCCACTGAGAAACCAAGATATCTAAGGAAGATGAAGATGCCAAAGATATGAAAAAAAAAATTCGAGACTTTATTTCAAGCTTTGGTGATTCCAAATTTGAGAGGAGGGTAGAGTTAATAAGAGGAATAAATTCTGGCTTAATCATCTTAAGTTTAAGGATCCATGGTTCATCAGTGGGGAGATTTTCAATAGGCAGTTTTTGATATGAGATGAATGAGAAATTAAGGGCCAGATTTGTAGATTTGGGAGTCACCTAAATGCAGATAGTATTTGAAGATAAAATTAACAAGATAGATGATAGAGAGTTAGAAGAAAAAATATACAAGTAAAGAACCTTGGGGGATCAACAATGATTAAGGAAGCAGGACATGAACAATGCTCCAGAAAAGGTTCTATTCCTATCTGGAGTACTAGATAAGAAGAGTCACAAAAGTTGAGGAAGAAAGGGAGGATATAGCCGGCAGTATCAGAAACCAATGAAAGGTCAAGAAGGATAAGACCTGAGAAAAGGCCATTGAAATTGGCAAGGAAGAAATCTTGAACAATCTTGGAGAGAACCATTTCACTTCAGTGGTGAAGACAGAAATCAATTTACAAGGGATTGAATAATAGGTGAAGAAGGTAAAGCAATGAGTATAGTTTGTTTTTTTTTTAGTTTGTCTATGTCAGGGAAGAGAAATATAGAACAATAACTTAAGGCAGTGTCAAGGTGAAGTGAAGGTTTTTGAGGATATGGAAAACAGACATGTTTATAAGCAAGAGAATTATCAACATTGAAGTTGTAGGAAAGAGCAAATGATGGAAGGGTCAAGGACAGAGGATCAAGGATAGAAATAAAATTGAAATTGACAAGAATAAAAATCACTTCTTCCTTAGAGATGCAAAGAATATGATATAGAGTGGTTTGGGGTGTTGAATAAGAGAAAGATCAAGCTCACAATAGATGACTTCTCTTTTCTTAGTAAAGCACGAAGTACAGACTAGCATCAAAGACTGTAGCAAAGGAAGATCAAAAATCAAGAAAGAAAGCATTCTACCAAACTCCTTTCATGAGAAAATATAGTCCTATTACCTAAACAAAGTATTTTATATCATAATAAAACCACAAACAAGAAGACAAAGCATAGAAGAGTGGTTGACCAATATCATTAATGGATATTATTTCAAAACTTACAAATAAAATATTTTAAGACTACAGCAATTGATTCAAGAAATCATTGCTAGTAAGTTAACTTTGTACCAGGGATATAAAGATGATTCAATATTAAGAAAATTATCCAATATTAAGGAAATAATAGCATTATTAATCACATTTTAAAAACCATGGTATTATCTCAAGACACCAAAAAAGTCTTTGACAAAGTACAACACTCATTTATGATAATAATATCCAAGAAAATATAGCCAACCTAGGACCTTTATTCATATCATAAAAAGTATTTAAAAAAAAAAGCAAAAATTCTATCCAAAAGGGGTATTCTAGACACTTTCCCAGCAAATACAGGAATAAAGCAAAGATGTAACTTTTGCCCACTCTTATTTTACATGCTTCTAGAAATACTAGCAATAGCAATAAGACGGAAATAAATTGAAGGCATAAAAATACACAAAAAGGAGATAAAAAGATGCCTTTTTGCTGATGACGATGATTTATTTAGAAAATCATAAGGAATTGGAGAGAAATCTGAAATTATGCCCTAAGAGTTATAAAACTATATATACCCTTTAACCCAGCAATACCACTATTAGATCTGCTTCCCAAAGTGATCAAGGAAAAAGGAAAAGCACCTATATGTTCAAAAACATTTATAGCAGCTCTCTTTGTGGTGGCCAAGAACTGGAAACTGACAGGATGCCCATCAACTGGAGAATGGCTAAACAAGTTGTGGTATATTATTATTATATAATGTGACTGTGCTATAAAAATTGATGAGCTGATTGATTTTAGAAAAGCACAGAAAGGCTTACATGAGGTAATGAAGAGTGTAATGAGCAGAACCATGAGAATGTTGTGTACAGTAACAGCAATATTATGTTAAGAACAACTGTGAATGAACATGCAAATCAACTATAAAGGACGTATGAAGGAAGATGCTATCCACCTCCAGAGAAAAAACTGATAAAGGTGTATATAGCATGGTTTTACATATATATACATATATTTACATACATACATATATACATATGTGGATATAATATATATATATATATATATATATATATATGTATGTATGGTTGCCTTCTCTAGTCTGGGGTGGGGAGAGAGGGAGAAAAAAAATAAAAAGTACACAGCAGAGAACAAGAAAACTCAGAAGGAAGCACAGAAAAGCAGGGTAATTTTCAAAACAATGTATAGTATTTATTACATAGTTTTTCAAAAAAGTAAACTGAAATGGAGATTCATCATTTCATATTGAGTCCTCTTTTTGTGTTGTACTGTGTACATGAAAATGCTTTTTCTGGTATTTAAGTTCAAAGTAATAAAAAAAAGTGTGTGGGGGGAAATAATAGGGAATCAATAAAGATACAAGTTGAGACCACTAATAGCTTGAGCAAAACTGCAGGCTATTAAAAAAAACAGCATTTCTGAATGATAAGAACAAAATCCAACAGACAATAATAGAGAAAACCAATTCAAGACAACTATAAAATGCATAAAATATTTGGGAGTCAGTCTATCAAACATATTCAATACTTGTATGGATTTAATTACAAAATCCTCCTTCAAGAAATAGAGAATTTCATGCTGGTTCCTGGATCATGCCAATATAATAATAATGACAATAAAATCAAAAGTAATTGACAATTTAAATGTTATATTAATCAAACTATCAAAGTAACACTTTATAAGACTCCATAAAATTCATTTGGAATAATAAAAGATTTAGAATACCAAGGAAAATAATGAAAAAATGTAAGAATGAAGGAGGAGTAGTCCTTTGAGACCTCAAACTATTCTATAAAGCAACAGTAGTCAAATACTGGTATCAAATCCATTTAGCATTGGTTAAAAAGTAATGAGGTAGAAGATCAGAATTGACTAGACAAGAGAGAATCAGAAATAAAGGGACTCAATAACCCAGTATTCAATAAATCTGAAAGCATAAGTTACTTTAGGGAAAAAATATCCCTATTTGATAAAAACCGCTGAGAAAACTGAAAATTATTCTGGCAGAAATTTTGATTTAGGCCAAAACCTTATACCATATTCCAAAATGCACGGATATATAATCCGAATATTAAAGCTCATACCATAAAAAATAGAAATAGAAGCATATCATATACCTTTTATGACTATGGGTAGGAGATGTATTCTTAACCACACAAAGGATATTGTTGATTGAAGAAGTTAAAATAGTGAATTTTTATTACGTGATATTGAAGAGCTTCTCAATGAATAAAATTTGTGCATCTAAGAAGAGAAGTGCTCCAAAGGAAAAAAATCTTTGCATAAAATTTCTCAGATTGGTACCAAAGATAGTTAAATAACTAAAAAATATATGACCAAAAGCCATGAATAAATACGGGAAATAAACAAACAGTTCTCCAAAGAAAATTTGCAAACTGTTAACAAGCACATAACAGACCGCTCCAAATCACTATTAATAAGAATTATAAAAATAATTCAAAACAACCATATAGTTTCATCTCACACCCTGCAAACTGGAAAGATACGGCAAAAGACAGGAAGACATCATTCTGGAGGAATTACGGAGAGATGGCCACACTAACGCTTTATTGATGGAACTGCGGACTATTACACAGTTTTGGAAAGTAATTTGGAGTTATGGAAATAAAATAGATAAAATGTCTGCACTCTTTGAGCCAGAGAGTCCACTGATAAGCACATACCTGAAGGAGATCATTGATAAAAAAGAAAGCCCCTCCACCATTGGTTCCGGGTCATGTGACTAACAAGTCATCCTGTTCTCTGATTCTCATGACCTCTCAAACCTCTCCAATGTCTCCACAAAAATTATGTGTCAGAGACAAAGCAATTTTAGCTCTCTCATAATCTGGAACACAAACAAACTAAAAAATCAGTAAACTAACAGCAAAGAAAACCAATAATCCCTAGAAACAACAAAGAAACTATCAGGAGATGTCTCTGAATGTGTTTTAAGTATATTTCTTTCCAAATGTATATGCCTGTGAACAGGAGTACAAAAGTCAAGTAGAAGTGATGATGAAGAAATAGTTTTGAAACATCGTGGATTAAACCTCGCAGCACCCCACCCCCATCCACGGGTAAATCATGCTTTTTGTTCAACTAAATTATAGAATGGGAGGGTCCATATAAAGGGAAAAGAGAGAAAGAAAATAAAGGCATCGGAAAATGTGGCATACTCTAATCAAGTCAAAGGTAAGCAATGAAGGGAAAATAGTTCTATAGTCTCTCAGGAAGAAGAGAGATTTTAGAAGAAAAGGAAGGGAGTGGAAATTCTGTTTCAGTAGTGGAAGGGGATACTACTAATGAATAAATACTCCTACAGGAGAAGAGAAATGTTCTATAAAGAGAGATGAAGACTTTACAATGGGTATTTCCTGCAAGGATCTGGTGGTTAGAGACCACACAAACCTGCCTCAGGAAAAGGGGAATCAATGCTCCTGGGGAAAATTAACACCCAGAAGAGTGGGAAGGCATGGACCCCGGGAAGAAATTTCAGGACAAACAGGAGGGGGGATTATCAAAAGAAGGGTAAAGGTCAATAATGAACTACATAGTGAGAGACATGGGAAGATTCCCAACATGCGACAATATCTTCTCTATTACCTGAAGGAAGTAATAGAAACTGTGTAGAAGGGGGAACCCAAAATAGGTATCTCAAAAGTTTTGATCCCATGATAAATACAGAGATTAGAGAAGGACTACATAAAGACAGAGGCCATAAATCAAAGAATAAAAGTCTAGTATAGACAAAAAGGGAAGACAAATTGTGAAGAATATGCAGGAAAGAAATCCTTCTACAAAAATATACAGAACATGACATTTTTAAAACCAACAAAAAATAAGTAAATTGAAGGAGATGAAAAGAAGAGATAGTCTACTTGACTAGTTACCTGGGAGGGGAAAAAAGAAAGAAGTAACCAGATAAAAGAAAGCAAGAAAAAGGAACTGATGAGCAAAACTGCAAAACTAGAAAAGTGGTAACAAATTGGGAAGCAGAGATCAAGGAGGGGTGGATCTTGAGGACAAGGGAAAGAGATCTGGTGAAAAATAGGACTGCCTTAAATAGACGAAGACAAAATAAGTAAAGAGAAATGGTACTGTATTTACAAAGGAGGTGGAGGTGGGAAATCTATGGGATATTAGGATTTCATATTAGGAATAATATTAGGAATAAATGAAGAAAAATACAAACCTCATTCTCGTAACTTCAAATGTCAATGGATTAAACAATCCAATAAAATTTTTAAAAAGCGACAGATTGGAAAACAAAACAATATCCCATACTCTATTACAAGAAATTCATTTTAAAAACAGACATAGCAAAAAGTAAAAATGGAGGGGGGGGGGCAGAGTTACCATTCATCAAGTGAATCCAAAAAGTAGGAATTGTAATCATCTTATCAAAGGAAAAACAAACATTCAAAACCTAAAAAGGGATAAGCAAGGAAACTCCATTTTGCTCAATAGGAACAATAGACAACAAATCAATATCAATATTAAACAAATATACTCTAAATGCCTTAACATCTAAATTCATAAAGGAAACATTAAGTGACTTACAAGAAGATATAGACAGTAACATACTAATGATAGGAGATTTCAATGTTCCTCTCTCGTTTTGGATAAATCTAACATAAAAATAAACAAAAGGAAAAAATACAAAACTAAAAAATTGCTGGAGAAACTAGAGCTAAAAGACTTATTCTGACTGCTAAAGAATAGATCCATTTTCTCAGCACCATATGGAACTTTTCCAAAAATTGACCATGTAGTAGAGCACAGCAATATTTTGAACAAATGTGAAAAATGAAAAAATGTTAAATATGTCCTTTACAGATCATAATTCAATAAGAAAAATTATTATTTCAGGGACCACACAGAGATTCAAATGGAGACTTAGCAATTAAATCCTTTTTATAAAAGTAAGTCAAAGAATAAATCACAAACACAATTAACAATTAAGTTAAAGAAGCTTATAATAATGAAATAGCATATCAACATTTTTGGGAGGCAGAAATAACACTTCTTGGGGAGAAATCATATCTTTACAAACATACATTAACAAAAGAGAAAAAAGGAAAGTTAATAAATTTGATATGCATTTTTAAAATAGAAAGCCAAAAAATAAAACTAACATGAGCACAAAAGACACTATATTAAAAATTAAAGGAGAAATAGCTAAACTGAAAACAAAAATCTATTGAAATTATAAATAAAACTAAAACTGGTTATTCATAAATATTAATAAAATTGATGTCTTTATTCAATTTAACTAAAAAGAAAACAGAAAATCAAATCAACAAAAAAACAAATAAGCAAGGTGAAATCAAAACAAAACCAGAAAGAGTATTCAGAATCTATTATACACAGTTATATGCTACCCAAACCAAGAACACAAAGGAAATAATAGAATGACTTCAAAAGTATAAAATACCCAAACTGGCAGAAGACTAAATAGAAATTCTAACCTAACCTCAGAAAAGAAAATTGAAATAGATATAAGGGAACTAACAGAGACAGGCAGAGGGCTCCGTGGATAGAGTATCGGACCTAGAACCAGAAAATTTTGATTTCACATGCAAGTTCAAATAATTGCAAGCTGTATGAGCCTGGAAAAGTCACTTTAACTTTGCCTAAATTCCCTCAATGTAAAATGGGAATAATAACAGTATCTATCTCAAAAGATTATTATAAAGATTAAATGAGATATTTGTATAGTGCTTAACACAATATTCGGCATGTAGTGGATACTATATAAATGTTCAGTCTTCTTCCCTTCTCTAATCAAAGGAAAAACTTTTGACCTTGATGAATTCATAAGAAAATTCTATCAGGCTTTTAAAGAACAAATAATATCCAAACTATACAGATTATTCTCAAAAATTGAGGAAAAAAAGCGCCTTACCAGATTTGTTTTATGAGAAAAAATATAGTTCTAATTCCTAAACCAGAGAAGGATGAAGTAGAGTAGAACTATAGACCCAGGGCATTAAATGAATATCAATTCAAAAATTTCAAACAAAATCTCATCAGACTACAACAATTGACCTAAGAAATCATTCATTATGACCCAGCCAGATTTATAAAAGGGATGCAAAGATGGTTCAACATTAAGAAAACAATCAATATAATTAATCATATCAAAAACAAAAATATCTCAAACCACAAGATTATCTGAATAGGTGCAGAAAAGTCTTTGAAAAATACAATACATATATTTCAATATTATATATAAAATGTACATCTATATATATAAACTAATAGCAAGCATATGAAATTGTAGGTACATTTTCCAATAAACATGGAAGTAAAGCAAAGGTTTACACTTTCCCCACCATTATATGACTTAGGTCTAGAAACACTAGCAATAGCAATAGAAGAAAAGAAAGGAATTAAAGATATAAAGATAGATAAGGAGGAGAGAAACATCCCCATTTGCTAATGACATGATAGTGCACTTGGATTCAGAGAATCAGCACACGCTAATCAATAAAATTAATAGCCTCAACAAAGTTTCAGTCTATAAATAAACTTTCAAAAATCCATTGCATTTCTATATAATAATAATAACAGATTCAAAAAAGCACTAACAGAAAGGAAAATCCCATTGAAAATAACTACAAAATACACAAGGTATCTGGGAATCAATCTACAAAAGTACACCAATACTTAATATAAATTCTATTACAAAGAATTTCCTTAAAGAAATAAAGAACAGCTCTAAAACAGCTGAAGAAATAAGCTATGCTCATGGCTGGGCTATGTCAATATACTAAATATCACAATTTCACCGAAGTTCATTTACACTTTTAATGCCCCATTCCAATCAAATTATCAAAAAGATACTTTATAGTACTTGATAAAATGATAACAAAATTTATTTGGAAATACATAAGATCTAGAATAGCAAAAGAAATTATGAGATGAGTTAGTCAAATGAGGAGTAGTATATTTATAGACCTCAAACTATATTATAAAACAGTAGTCATCAAAATCATGTGATATCGGTTTAAAAAAAAAGAGATATGAACAGAACAGACTAGACAAGGGATAATCAGAAACAAAGGAACTCAATAGCTCAGTGATCAAAACATAAATTAAAGTCCCTATTTGGTTAAAAAAAAACTACTGGGAAGAATGGAAAGCAGCTTGGAAGAAATATGACTTAAACCAACACCTTACACCATATTCCACAATACATTATAAATTGATATGTGACCTTAATATTACATCATATTATGAAAAAAGAGTTAAAGAGAAGCAGATCATATGCCACTACCAGTTATGAATAGGAAATGTATTCTTAACTAAACAAGAGCTAAAAGCAATTACAAAAGATAAAATAGATAGATTTGATTACATGGAACTGAAAAGTTTCTTCACAGACAAAATTAATACACCTAAGATTAGAATAGAAGGGGTCAAATGGGGAAAAATCTTTGTATCATATTTCTCTAATAATTATTTGAAATAAAAAATAAACAATTAACAAATACATAGATACATATCTATGTGTATGTGCATATGTAGATGTATATTGTGTCTTTTATATATGTGATATATATACATGCATACATGTGTATATATATATATATATATATATATATGCTCAAAAGCCATTCATCAATAGATAAATGTCATAGAATATAAACAAATAGTTCTCAAAAGAATTTCAAACTATTAACAACATGAAAGAAAACTCCAAATCACTAGTAATAAGAGAAACGTACATCAAAATGACCCTGAAATTTCACCTTATACCCTGAAAATAAGCAAAGATGACAGATAATAGTAACAGTCAATGTTCAAAGTGTTGTAGGACAATAGACACAATGAAATATTGTTGGTGAAACTGTGATTTGGTACAATGATTTTGGAAAGCAATTTGGAATTATACAAATAAAGTGACTAAAATATCCTTCTTCTTTTACCCAGAGATTCCTTTATTGGACTTTTACCTGAAGGAGACCAACATTAAGAAGAAAGCCCCCATACACATTAAATTATTTGTGGCAACATTCTTTGTGATAGCAAAGAATCAAAAACAAAGTAGATGCCATCAATTGGTAAATAACTAAATACATTGTGTTAAATGAATGTAATAATATTACTATGCTATGAGAAATGATGGATGTGATGACCAAAAAGAAACCTAGAAAGATATCCATGAACTGATGCAGAGTGAACTAAGTGTAGCAAAGAAAACCACACATACAATGACTACAACATTATGAAATGAAAGAACAACACATACACGTGAAAATAATAAGTGAATGTTGAAAACTATATAGAACAAGCATGGCTCCAAAGAAAAGAAATGAGAAGACACTCCCACTCCACCTCTTTGCACAGATGGGAAATGCACATCGCACATATTTTCAGACTATTCCTATATATTAATCAATAATGTTGATTTTTTTCTTCTTTTTAAATACTATTTATTGTATGGAATGACTCTCTGGGAAAGATAGACACAGGAATATTGAGAGAAACTATGCTTATATTTAAAAAAAGACATAAACTTACTTTAAAAAAGAAATGATTAATATGGAAAAACATGGATGCAAAATGAAGTAGGCAGAGCTAAGGAAACAATATACACAATGACTAAAACAATATAAATGGAAAAAACAACCACTGCAAAACAACAAAAATGCATATAAAGATAAGCTTTTTCCCCCCTCACCATCCAAAAACAAGGAGCTATGTTGGTAGAGGTGTTCTACCAACTCCTTTGCAGAGGTAGAGCTCCCCAAGTATGAAACACTGCATATAACAACACATTTCTTCAATGTATTTATGTTTTGCTAAAAAGAAAAACACATCTTCTCCCCCACTTTCTTTTTTCAAAAAAATTCTTTGTTATACACATTTTGCTCTCTGGAAGAAGGGAGGGAGACAGATATAGGAGGATGTTTAGACAATGTAAAAACACAATATATCAACATAAATTTCTTTTTAAAAACAGAATTATACACACAACATGGTGTAAAAGATCAGAGATATGTATGATCTGAGAAGGAGCTGGGCTAGTTATATAATAAAAGTGAATAATAATCCACATGTAGTATTGATATCCATGTAATATCAAAAGATCTAGATGCAAACCCTTGGCCTGCCTACACAGAGCTAATGGACAGGATTTATGATGAGACATTGATAAGAATCTCACAAGATGAAAAAAATGGTTAGATTACAATCTGCACCATTAGAGAGAGTACCCACATTGATGAGATTAAAGTGAATGAGATATATCGATGAGATCCACGGAAATATGTAAAGTCCTAGGGCCTGTAGATACAAAAAAACCCTGAAACTATGACATCCCTGTCCTCCAAGATTTTATGCTCCATTAGGTGAAAAAAGCAATTAATCAAACTACTTTTGTACAAATTTAAAAATAATTAAATGAGTAGGGAAAGCTTAGCAGACTCATAAAGGGAGGAATCACTTCTAACTTTGTGGATTAGAGGGGCCATCATGGAAGAAGTGATATCTGAGTTGGGCTTTAGAGAAGAAAAGATGAAGATATGGAATGAATCTATTACATGAATGTAAAACAACTATAGAAAGTAGAAAAAAGCACAGGACAACTAGAAATACAGAAAATAGTTCAATTTGATTGGTCTAGAGTATAGAATGCATTAAAGAAAATATTAGGAAGGGTAGAGCCAAGATGGTCGAGTAGAAGCATGGACCTGCTAGAGCTCTCCCCCAAAACCCTTAAAATACCTGTAAAAAATTAATCTAAACAAATTCTAGAGGAGCAGAAGCCACAAAATGACAGAGCGAAATAGATTTCCAACCCAAGACAACTAGAAAGGCTGACAGGAAAGGTCTTTTGCACCAGAATCAGATTAGAGCCCAGCCCAGCATGGGTCATGCTATCACAGACTGGAATGGAGCAGGCTTCAGGGAGCTGAATCACGAGCATCTACTGCAGTTTTCAGATTTCTCAACCCACAAATGCCAAAAACAGTTTCAAAAGGTCAGTGAAAAAGTTTTGTCACCTGGGTTAGAGGGGAGAGTGGTCTGTCCCAGGCCCAGTTGAAGCCTCTGCCACAGCAGCAGCAACCACTTCTGGAACTCGGCCTAAGACAACGGGGGAATTGAGGGGCTGATCTGGATCTCAGTCTTGAGTGCACTCCTGTGGTGAGAAGGAGTGCTAGTGTGACAGAGCTGGTGGTGGCTGTGGAGAGGGAATCCTACTTGCAATTCCAAGGTAGAAAAGAATACTTGTCGTTGCTCACAAACTAGAGTGCAGGCCAGGAGAGGAATAAACATCTCTCCCTTGATTACGTCACTTTGGAGGGAATGAGAACTTACAGATCCCTACAGATATCTTGGAGAACTACTGCTGCAAAAGCCTGGGGTAGCACACCTTCCACTTTACAAAGGGCTCAAAAGTCAAGTAATTGACTGGGAAAATGCCCCAAAGGGGGGAAAATAAGACTATAGAAAGTTACTTTCTTGATAAAAAGGTATTTTCTTCCATCCTTTCAGATGAGGAAGATCAAAGCATTCAACCAGAGGAAGACAGCAAGGTCAAGGCTCCTAAATCTTACAAAGTCTCCAAAAAAAAATGAAATAGTCTCAGGCCATGCTAGAGCTCAAAAAGGATTTTGAAAATCAAGTAAGAGAAGTGGAGGAAAAATTGGGAAAAGAAATGAGAACGATGCAAGAAAATTATGAAAAAGAAATCAATGGCTTGCTAAAGAAGACCCCAAAAAGTGCTGAAGAAAATAACATCTTTAAAAATAGACTAACCCAAATGTCAAAAGAAGTCCAAAAAGCCAATGAGGAGAAGAATACCTCAAAAAGCAGAATTAGCCAAATGGAAAAGGAGGTTCAAAAGCTAACTGAAGAAAAAAGTTCTTTAAAAATTAGAATGGAGCAGATGGAAGCTAATGACTTTATGAGAGATCAGTATATTATAAAACAAAACCAAAAGAATGAAAAAATAGAAGACAATGTGATATATCTCATCAGAAAAATGACTAACCTGGAAAATAGATCCAGGAGAGGCAATTTTAAAATTATTGGTCTACCTGAAAACCATTATCAAAAAAAGAGCCTAGACATCATCTCCCAAGAAATTATCAAGGAAAACTGCCCTGATATTCTAAAACCAGATGGTAAAATAGAAATGGAAAGAATTCGCCAATCACCTCCTGAAAGATACCCCAAAAAGGAAAACTCTGAGGAATATTGTAGCCAAATTCCAGAGTTCCCAGGTCAAGGAGAAAATACTACAAGCAGCCAGAAAGAAACAATTCAAGTATTGTGGAAATACAATCAGGATAACAGAGGATTTAGCAGCTTCTGCACTAAGGTATATGGAATATGATATTTTAGAGGTCAAAGAAGGTAGGATTAAAACCAAGAATCACCAGCTCAGCAAAACAGAGTATAATACTTCAGGGAGGAAAATGGAATTTCAATGAAATAGAGGACTTTCAAGCATTCTTGTTGAAAAGACCAGAGCTGAATAGAAAATTTGATTTTCAAATAAAAGAATCAAGGGAAATATGAAAAGGTAAACAGGAAAGAGAAGCCATAAGGAACTCATTAAAGTTGAATTGTTTACATTTCTACATGGAAAGATATTTGTGACTCATGAGACCTTTTTCAGCATTAGGGTAGTTAGAAGGAATACATGCATGCATACATGCATATACATACATATGTACATTTATGTGTAGGTAGATATATATTATATATGTGTATGTATGTGTATATTATATATGTGTATGTATATGTGTAGGGGTGTGTGTGTACAGACATAGACAGAGGTCACAGGATGAGCAGAATATGAAGGGAGAATACCTAAAAATAAAATTTACTATTGAGTGGAATGTACTAGGAGGAAGAGAAAGGGAGAGGTAGAATGTAGCAAATCATCTCACATTAAAGAGGCAAGAAAGAGCTTTTATAATGGAAGGGAATAGGGGAGAGATGAAAGGGAATAAGTGAGCCTTACGCTCTTGGGATTTGCCTTAAGGAGGGAATAACACACATTCATTTGGGTGTGGGAATCTAATTTTAAGCTGCAGCAAAGCAATGGGGAAGAGGATAGGAAAGGGAAGATAAGAGAAGGGACAGTAAATTGGGGAAAGGGATAATTAGAAGCAAACACTATTGTGGGGAGACAGGTCAAGGGAGAGAATGGAATAAATGAAGGGCAGAATAGAACAGAGGGAAATGTGATTAAACGTAACTGGTATGGAAGTGTTTTTTGTGACTATACATGTATGACCTATGTCAAATTGTTTGCTTTCTCAATGAAGGTGTAAGGGGAGAGAGAAAGGCAGAGAATATGGAACTCAAAGCTTTAAAAATAGATGTTAAAAATTGTTTTTGCATGCAACTGGGAAATAAGATACATAGGCAACAGAGTATAGAAATCTGTTTTGCCCTACAGGAAAATAGAGGATAGGGGAATGGAAGAAGTGGGGAGTGATAGAAGGGAAGACAGACTGGAGAAAGCATGAATGGGGTGCACACTGTACTGGGGTGGGGGTGGGGAGAGATGGGGAGAAAATTTGGAATTCAAATTCTTATGAAAGTGAATGTTGAAAACTGAAAAATAAATTTTGAGAAAAGAAAGTATTAGGAAATTAGGATGGAAGTGTATGGTGAAATCAAATTGTGAAGCACCTTGAATGACATCTTAAGTTTCATCTTTTGGCAGTATGAAAAACAAAAGCCTTTTTTGACCAATAGAGAAGCTTGATCCTCCCTGTGCATTTTTTATTTAAAAAAAGAATCTGACTTGATACAGTATCCACAGACTAGGAATAAGTGCCTGGTCCAGCATCATGAGATGTAGGCAGAGACCATCCCTGTCCCAGTTCAGTTACTCTAGCTATTATATGGGAGAGGCAGAGCAAAGAAACAAGGATCCCAAACTCAACCATCTCATTCTAGGCCATGATCTCTCCTTAAGTTCCCCAGCTTAAGTCTGCTGGAGAAAACCAGGATAGGAAACTATTATCAGGTAGGATTAAAGTGAAGTTAAAAATAGAGACTATGTCTATTTATAGCATTCCACTCCTACTCCAGGTCTTACACTGAAGGACCAGAGTGACCATATCTTCTGAAATTGTGGAACCAAGAGAAACTTGTCCTTCAATAGACAACCTTTAGAGTTTGAAGACATGAGCACGTAGAAGAATACTCCTAACATGGGATGTCCCCAAAGATTTAGCTTTAAAAGTTTAATATTGCACTAAGATTTTGGGTACACCCTGTACAATAAAGAAGTCCTGTGAGTAAGAGAATCCCAAGATAAAATTCCAGAAAAATAAAATAATTCTATAATAATAACAAGGAGAAACCCAGAAAACAAAATGAATCAATCAAAAGACCCAAAGTGGTTGGAAAAAAATGAAAGAGGAGTTGAAAATTATGTAAATAATGAAAAGAGAATGTTTAGAAGGAAAATAAAATGGTTGGAATGGACTATAGAAAGCCTTACCCAAGAGTGGACATCTTGAAAATTAGAATGAAGCACACATAATTAAATCCATGGAAATACGTGAAATTGCCAACGGGAAGAATATATCAAAAATAGAGAAATTAGTCAAAATAGAGCCTGGATAGACCTAGATACACTTATTAGATGGGAAGGAAGAATTAGTGAAGGCAACCAAGAAAAAGGTAGGAGGAGATGTAAGAAAGTGAGAGCAGTGTCACAGAAGCCAAGAGAGAATATTAGGAGAGGACGGGGCATTCAGAAATTATGGCAATGTTTTTAATATCATGTTTTTTTAAAAAAAAGAAACAACAGGAAGAGGGGTAGTCAACAGTGTTACATGATGCAAAAAAAGTCAAGGAATATGAGGTTATTGTGGTACTCTTCCTGATTTCCAAATAAAATTAAATTTTTCTTTTTCTTTTTTTAACATAAATTTATTTATTTAACTTTTTACATTCATTTTCACAAAATTTTGGGTTCCAAAATTTTCTCCCCATTTATCCCCTCCCCTATCACCAATCTGCCCTCTCCCCTATCATCCCTCCCTTCTCTTGTCCCCATCTT
>CM053771.1:200185369-200217869 GCA_028658325.1 Potorous gilbertii
AGTCACTTCTGAATCAACTGTCTATATAAAAACAGACCAGCTACTTGTCAGAACATAGATTAAAAATTAACCCAAAATTAGGACAAAGATGAGGAACATTGCCAATCTAACCTATTTAAATAAGTTATCAATGATAAAAAAATGAAAATTGGATAAAAGAATAAGCATCAACATGAATTACTAATGTTTCCTATGGAAGGTTAACAGATTTAAAGCAATCACTACGATAAAGAAAATATAAGGGCCTAGGAGGCCACTTCAGTCAGCAAACACTTGATCTTCTTGCTAAGTGTAGAGACATGGCAACCAAGGGCAGCAACAGTGAAGATTATAAACTCATTTGCAAAACCTTACCAGAGAGAATGGCGAACAGTTATGAGCTAACATCACCTCATAAGAGCCTAAGAAATAGGATAAAGCTAAAGAGCTATAAAACTGCACATATCCTTTGATCCAGCAATACCACTACAAGTTCTGTATCCCTAAGAGATCATAAAAGAGAAAAAAGACATGTTCACATCTACAAAAATATTTACAGCAGTTCTTTTTATTGTGGCCGAGAATTGGAAATTGAAGGGATGCCTACCAATTAGGGAATGACTGAACAAGTTGTGGTATATGAATATAATGGAATACTATTGTTCCATAAGAAATAGTGAGCAGGCAGATTTCAGAAAAACCTGGAAAGACTTGCATGAAATGATGCTGAATGAAATGACCAGAACCAGGAGAACACTGTACACAGTAACAGCAACATTGTGTAATGAACAACTTTGACAGACTTTAGCTCTTCTCAACAATGCAATGATCTAAGACAATTCCAAAAGACTCATGATGAAAAATGCTGTCCACATCCAGAGATAGAACTATGGAGTCAGAATGCAGATTGAAGCATACTATTTTCTCTCTTTTATTCTTGCTCATAATTTTTCCCTTTTGTTCTAATTCTTCTTTCACAACATAACAAATGTGGAAATGTGTTTAATATGATTATACATATATAATCTATATCAGATTTCATGCTGTTTTGGAGAGGGGGAAAGGGAGGAAAGGGGGAAATTTAGAACTAAAATCTTATAAAAGTGAAAGTTGAAAACTAGTAATTAGTTAATTAGGAAATTTTTTTTAAAAGAAGCAGCAGAAGGAAAAATTACGTTAGAGAAAGCCATGGAGATCCATGTCAGTCAGATCACCCAAACAGAACTTAGAGGTACAATTGGAAGGCCAACAACAAAAGGAAATGTGAAAGACATGTTCATGTTTCTTTAACAATCTCTTTTCTTTATTATGTGGAGCCAACTCAAGTCCTGGTCACTACATGAAGAAGCACAAATGGAAATTAAGAAAACAAAACTGCAATGAATGGGTAGATGAGACAAATAAATACCAACAAGGTCCATACCAGAGGTGACACAACTTTGAGAATATTGTAGGGTTAATTCTCAAGGTATCTGAAACAAGCTAAGACACCAAATTTTTTTTTTTAATCTTGGACAATATCAGGCATCTAGGTAGCACTGGATAGAGTACTGGAGTCAGTAAGATCTGAATTAAAACCCTGTCTCAGGTACTTATTAACTGTGAGACCCTGGGCAAGTCACTTAACCTTTATTTGCTTCAGTTTCTTCAAATGTAAAATGGGAGTAATCATACATACCTAGAAGGGTTGTAGTGAAGATTAAATGAGATATTTGTAAAGCACTTAACACAGTCCCTGACACATGGTAGGAGCAGCTTATTTTATTTCCTTTCCCTTCCCTGTATTACCAAAGACAATCAAGAGAACATCAGTTACTATAGACCCTTTTACTTCCTCAATTTTGGAAAATTTTCATGAAAAGAATTATCTGTCTATCAACATATCTATCTACATATAGATATATATCAAAGGAGTTTACAAAAATATTCTATAGTTAATTATACTTTATAGACATGCAATGTCCTAAAAGGCTTAGAGAATATGATATTCTATTATATTTATTGTTTTAACTATAAAAGGCAGTTATAAAATTTATAAACTTTATAAAAAGGCAGAACAAAATGAAGTTTTACAGGCTGTCCTCCAACAAGGTCCCTCCCCTGAATAGGTCAAGATCATAAATGATTCCTTAAAAACAAAAAAGATAAATTTTTTCAATGACTCTCTGATCACTAGTATCAAACAGGGCATAAAAAGAATGCATATGCCTTTGTAAAGGTGTTTGTCAACATTATGGAAGGTGTTCAGCAGACAATTCAAATGGAATTGAAATGATGAAGTAATCTAAATCTGTACTTTCCAAAGTGGAGGTTGAGTTATGACTCTAAAATGTGTGACTAACAAGTCAGAGGGTGGGAAGATAGTTCCTACCCTTCCTGCCACATGACTACAACTACCCTTATATTATGCTACTTTCTCCCATTTTAGTCCCTTCCTGTACTATGAAAATTTCCAACTTCACCCCCATTCTGAGCCAAGGACCCACTCTTCAAGGCATATATAACCTGATTCTTATTCAGGTCCCTAGAACAGCCTCTGTGCAGGTACCAATAGGAAAACAACCTCTTCCACACCATGTTCTTTCCCACTGGCAGTAACAAGTGGCTTTGGGAAGGCAGACTCTATGCTCCAAAATAGTGGCTGATAAGAACTCTCTGCCCCTTTACATTCTGGGTAGAACACAGTGAGTTATGCAGGTTACAATGCATCATGGTTCTCTTTTCAGCATATGTCCTCTGAAATCTACTCCTTCTATATTACCATTAAAGTCCATGTTTTGTCAACTCGGTTTACAATCTCAGTCATCTTCAGGTCTTCACTCTACCTCATCCCATATTTCTAGTCAGTTGCCAAACCTTGTCATTCCTCCCTCAACACCTTTTGCATCTGGCCCCTTCTCTCAATTTGAACAGCCGCGATCCTAATTCACAATTTTACCACCTCTCTCCTGGACTTTTGTAATACTTCCTAAATGATGTCTCTGCCTCAGACTCTCCCCTCTCTTGCTCTTCCTGCACACAAGTGCTTCAGTAATTTTCTAAATCATAGGTTTTACCAAGTTTTTTATTTCTATTTTTGTGTGTTTTATTTAGCTATTCATTATATTAGCATATATATCTAGTTTAAAAACAAGTATCCACATAGGAGATGCTGGCAATTTTTTTTTGCTCATGGGATAAGCAATCAAAAAAAGTGTGGCTAGCTACTGTTTTAGATGATCCTATTTGCAGATGCCACCATACTGATTACATCAAGCTCCAGAAAAAATACAGGGCTTCCTCTATAAGTTTCATTATTCAAGTGATATTCACTTAACAACCCATCTGGAAAAAACCAAGTGAATGAACTATGCCTTTTACAAAGACTATGATTTGTAAATGGGTAGAGAGTCCATTAAACCAGTACAAAAATACGTTGTTTTTCAATCATGTGTGAGTCTTCATGACCCCATTTAGGATTTCCTTGGCAAAGGTACTGAAGTGGTTTGCCATTTACCTCTTCAGCTCATTTTACAGATGAGGAAAGTGAGGCAAACAGGGTTAAGTGACTTGACCAGGATCACACAACTAGTAAACATCTGAGGCCAGATTTGAACTCAGGAAGATGGATCTTCCTTACTCTAGGCATTGTGCCACCTAGCTGCCGTGTACAAAAGTACACGTATTTTTTAAAAGACACAGCAGGTATGTAATGGGTTAGGAAGGAGAACAAGAACTGAATTGTATTTGAAAAAGTGTCTGAGTGTTTTCAAAGACCCTAAGCTTGTTCCTGGAACAAAAAAACCAAACAAGAATGTTTATAGCCAATTATTTTTTTGTTAATATTATGTGAATGCAGATCATGGAATACTACACTAAGGAATAAAAAATGAATGTAACACAAAGGGCAATAAAGAGATGTCTGTTGTGCATAAATAGGCTACAGAAAAGGTGTCGAATATGGTGCCCACAGTGCAGCCCAAACTAGATTAGAATATAATTGAGAATAGTGAACAAAATAAATAAAAATACCAAACAGATAGTATTAATATTTGTTTTTCTAAGACACAGGATTCCTTAAGTATGCTTCATTTCTATTTGAGTTTGACATCACTGGGCTACAGTATATTATAATATAAAGAAGTTAGGAAGGTATAGGTGCCTTATACAAAAAGAGGATCTGAGTTTATATCCTGCTTCTGATGTTTACTATCTGCATGATCTTGAGCAAGTCACTTTACACCCTATGTCCCATTTCTCATCTGTAAAGTGAAGGAGCTGGACTAATGATCCTTGGGATTTCTTCCACCTCTAGATCTTTATCTCTGATTCTATGAGTAACTGAATTCTCTAGGTTATTTCTTACAAATATCGGAGATGCTATACACACACACACACACACACACACACACACACACACACACAAAACCTGAATGCATTTCTACATTTTTGTTGGAATGTCTGTAGAAGTGTATTTTTCTTGAATTCCCTCATAAAGCCTTTTCTTTATTCTGCTCATTTTCTACCTTCTGCAGAGATCAAGATTATTCCTTTCATTTATGGTAATGTGGAGATTAAAGAACTGAGAAAGGTGGTATTTGTTCTATAGAAATCTATTAATCGTCCTTTTGTATGTGGTAAAGTGGGTTAATCTACTCAATTGATCAATTTGACTTCCTTAGGTGCTACAGGCACTAAATCTCTGGACAAAAGCACTTGAGAAAGGAAATCTCTATTTAATAGAATAGCTCCCTCTTAGAGCTGTGTTTAAAAAAATGTTAACTATTTTATTACCATCATCCCTCCAGTCGCCCAAGTTCATAACCTCAGTATCATTCTAGTCTCCTTCCAATCTCTTATCCCATATATCCCGTAAATTGCCAAGTTTTGTTGATTCCAACTCCACCACATCTCTCATGAGTCCCTTCTCTTCATTAAGCAGCCACTACCCTAGTGAAGGTCTCCATCACTGCTCAAAATCATCCTCTTACTGATCTCCTGCATCCATTCCCTTCCCTCTCTAATCCATCTTCTGCACAGTAAAAAAGCAAAATTTAGGACCACTTGCATTAACCTCAGCAATTTTTTTTCAGTTGAAATGAGGGAGTCAGTTACATTAAGATAAAAAACTGATCATTTTTGTTGGTGTTGCAAAGATCAGCTCCAAAGAGACAATTTCTACTAAAATATTGGTGTGAAAAGCTTCATATGATAATAAGATCATTGGCATTTTATATTTGCAAAATTTTATTTTTCAATTAGAAATTCTATTTGAGAATTGAATCAAAGTTAATGAAATAAATTTCAGACCAGCAAAGATTAAAATTTTATTTTCCAAAACAGAGTTTTTCTCATCTATAATCATTGCCTTAACCTAGGTTCAGAAAAAACGTTTATGTTCTCAGGTCTGCAAGTGTACATTTCTTTTATACTTTAAGAAAAATGAAATAGTACTGAGATGTACAAGTGTAGATAAAATCAGTCCTTCAATGAGAGATGCCCTAGATAATGGAATAAATATGAAAGAATATTATCACTCATGACCAAAGAAGAGTTTTAAATGTAAAATTTTTTGACAGTATCATTTATAATGACTGTAAGTGGGTTTAATTCTTATAATTTCCATTTTGTCTTACCTAATGGTTCTTATCAATTTGTCAAGCTGCAGGTTTAATTCTGAGTTCAGCACTTGTTTCTGGCATTATAACAATTTTGAGAATGGTCTAAAATGAAATTCACCACTGTTGAGAAGTAATCAAAAGATTAAGTTCAGTGTGGTATAGTTTATCTACCTCCCCAATACAAACCCCACAATTTCAATCTCATTCTTTATGATCCACCAAGTAGGAAATGTTCTTTCCTGATTCTAAACCTTTCCTTGTGCTCCCTGAATTGCCCTCTCCTCTGTTCTCAACCAAACCTAATCCAATCCATTCTTCAAAGGCCCACTAAAATCCCCCCACAACTTCTGTGCATGTTGAGCTCTTCTTGTCTTTAAATTCCCAGACTACTTACTCTTCACATACAGCAATTCATTTTAGAATTTAATCATATACTGTTCTACATTGTAAGTTTATTACTTGATAAGATTTCTCTTACCTCCACAATTAGATTATACATTCTGAGAGGGCATAAGCCATGTATTATATTTCTTTCATATTTTCCTCAAATGCTAGTAGTGCAATAGAGAGAGAGAAAACTTTAATAAACATTAGTTGAGGAAATGCATGGAAGATTATGATCAGTATTTCTTTATAAATTATGAAGCCAAAACAAGTCTACAGAAAGCATTGCATGATATCCAACTAACTCCTGTCACCCCAAGTGAGTTCAGAGATGAGATTGGCAAGAAAACAACAAATTATATAAAATTACAGACTCATCAACATTTATATAATGATCTATTTTCATCATTAATGAAGGGAACTACCAGATTTGAACCATATTTGAGAGGCAATGTGGTACCCGAAAAAAGTACTTACTAGGGAGTAATAGAACCTGTGTTCAAATTTTGCCTCTGAAAACTACTACTTGTGTGACCTTGACCAAGTCATTTAACTTCCCCCCAGTTTCCTATCTGTAAATGAATGGGTTGGGATAGAAAGCCTCTGAGATCTCTCCCATCTCTAGATCTATGAAGCAGTGATGCTAACATCTCAGTCACTGTGTGTATGAGACATTGAAATAACAATTATGGTAAAGTCATGAAGGCTAACTGGACCAGACCAAGTATATAGACTAAGGCTATCCAGGCTTAGAGCATGACAATTGCTAGGGCACCGGTGATGATTTAACAAGCTATATCAAAAAGAAGATGCCAAGAGAATAGAAAAAAATCACAGACAATTTTATTAGTCCTCCAACCCCCACACAAAGGTAATCAGGATATCAGTAACTACCAATACATATGCCTACTTTCTTACCTTTATATAAAACTTATGAGGAATGATCTGCACATATATCCAATGTATCCATGATAAAAATATGAGAACCAACCAGGCAGGCTGTTGAAATTATTGTTTGCCAATCATATCTTTAAAACCACGCAATTGACCAAGATGTACAAAAAAAATACAAGAGCCTGTTCCATTCCTTTGTTTATTAATCCAAAAAATGATTCAACAGAGCAAAATAGCTTTATAAATGCTCCAACAGGAATCTCATAAATATGTGAAAATCAACAAGATTCCTTAATTAATGCAACAAGAAAATAGTCATTCAGTTGTACTGATCATCCATATCAAGCAAGGCAAAAAAGGAAATGGATATTTGTCAAAAGTGTTTGTGACTGTTATGAAAAATGTCTTTCACTAAATTCAAATTGAAGGAATATTCCCTATAGATGGAAAGCTCCCAGATCTTTCTGTTTATGAAGAAAAATTTACTTAACCCTCTCCCATTTCTGATTTCAAATAAATATCTGTTTCTCTAAGGTTATATTAGTTCATTTATTCTACCTCTTTCTTTATCTTTTTTTTTTATTCTTACAACATTGAGTGTATCCACAATGAAGTACTGGTAAATGTTTAACAACTGGCTCACTGGGGGAAAATATACATAAGATACACTTTTAAATTTAATCTGTATTGTTAGCATTTTCTCCATCACTCTCTTAAGTATAGAAAGTAAACAAAACAATAACACAAACCCTGATTTATATCATTCAATGATTTCTGAGTTGTAAATTGATCACACTGAAAATTTAACAATGGGCTCTCATAGGCCAGTTCTAGCTGACTCTAGCACTCTACCATATCTAGTGCTATCAATCCTGATAATTTATATATTTGCTTCCCTATTACCTGCTAAATTCCTCCTACTTAGAACATCAATTTCTTGCCTTACCATGGCATAATCTTGCACATCGGTTTTGCTTCTCTATTGATCCAATGTCTATACCCAACAAACCTACAATAGAAGTACTGTAGATGAACCATGAGTGACTTCATTCCAGAAATCACTGAACAGAAGAAAGAATATGGGGTAGATTACATTTGGAAAATTGGGCAAAATCTTTAAATATTACAGCACAAAGACCCAACATAAATGTTCTTCCAGCAATACTGGGTGGTCGCAAGTCTTGAAACATCACAATCTCTCATCATTCAAAGTCATAGATCACCCAAAAGGCAATGGAGGAACACAGAATGGATACAAGTAGCTGACTGCTTATTTTCAGGGATGACTTACAGGCAACAAGGGGCATATAGGATATCATAGAACAGATTTGTGGACTAAGGACTCCTTAGTGAAGCCAAATTTATTTAGGACCCTCCTTCAAAAAGCTTTTGTTTATGCAGATCATAGCTATCAATATTTAGTGTATTAGAAATTGAAATATCTTAGCATTATTATGAAAATAATTTTGACCTCATAGACCCTCTGAAAGTATCTCAAGGACTCCCAGAGATCCCTAGACTCCTTTGAGAATCATTGTCATAAAGCATAATTGTACAGCTAGTAGATTAGCCTTGTAACAATAGTGAGAGATGAAATAGGGACAACTTGAGTGCTATACTGACACTCATGAAATGTAAAAAGTCCTAGAGTAAAGCCTCCAGCATATCAAGTGAATCATCTATGGAGACCCTATGGAATAACATTGGCAAAAACATACAAGATGGGAAGGTATGGATTGGTTGTGATCTGCACCAATGTAGGTGAAGTCACAATTGATAAGATCACAGATAGAAAATAGGAATTAGAGAATGTAAGATAGGAATTTTTACTTTAATGCTCAAAAAAAACACATTCTCTCCTTGTCATTGTCTCATCCTTGTCCACCAGGACCATCATCAGTTTGTAAGGATAGGGAGCTAACACACATCTGAAATGTTGCCTGAGTGATTTATACATTAAGGCACTGAAGTGGCGGCATCAGGGAAGAGCTGTTTGAAGATAAGAATTTATCTAAGTAGTTGCCTATTTATCAGAGACAGACTGACAGAATCTTTACCCTGTACTTGATTCTCTGTTCTTGTTCAGGGTCCCCACCATGCTCTCTGCTCAAATAGATCTTTTCATATTCCTCTGGAAACACACAGGAGGGTCTTTATTCAAATAGTACTATAGGTTTATCTCTCAGTTTTAACTACCTTAGTATACAGAACACATTTCTTCTGCCTCCTTTATTTCAAACCTGAGTTAGAATTCATTGCAGGTAATGTTGAATATCCCTTAGGAAAGTAAATATGGCAAGTACTCATAGAGATTAAATGAGATTGTGTGTTGTGTTTTGTAAGCTGCAATTAGAGAGCCAGCAGCTTTCGCTGTAAATATCAGACTTTAAAGGATAAAAGGCCAATGTCTGCTTCCTTCAATAAAATGTCCTATTGAAAGAGCATACACCTTTTTGCCAATTGAAGTGAAAAATTATTTCAGTGAAGCCAACCTAATTGGACATATGCCCACTTCACTATATTTTTTATGCAGTGTCAAATTGTTAAGCTATCTAAAGATATTGCTACTAAGTTAAGGAATCTAAGAAAGTTCAGTTCCACTATAAGGGACTATGTGTTCCTATAAGATGCATTCCAAGTGACTGTGGGAGATGTTGCAAATGATCAGAAGCAACTAATATGTCATCCTCAGAAGCAACCTCTTCAATGATCAAAATCATATAAAATACAACAATGCTGAAGAGCAACTAAACTTGTTTTAAATTCAACGATCAATCCTGGTCCCAAAGGATGGAGAAAGAAACACACCAACCTCCTCTCTGCAAAGAGATGGGGGACGATGCCCACTGAACACTGCAGACACAGCCTCTTAGTTGATTGTGCTTTGCTATTCTTTTTTTTGCAGGAGAGGGATTAATCGAGGGAGGAACACAACTAGAAATGATTGTAATGTAAAAAGTATAAACTGCCTTTTTAAAGAAGGTTCTATGACTTGTCATTTTTGAGAAAGGGTATTATAGAGGTAAGCATGATGTGCAGCTATAAGGAACAAGGTCATAGCTTCTGGGGTGAAGATAAATCCAAAAAACATAGGCCAAGCCATGGCAAAGGGCAATTATTTTACAATGATCTAAGTGATGATATAAACATAAAAGCCAATTTTTGAAAAAGAACGTTTTTCCCAGCAGTCTAGAAGGCAAAGCTATTCTTTCGTTTGTCATCTGGCCACAATGTAAAGAACTTGTTTCATTTTGGTTTTGTTTTTTGCCATTCTGCTCACTGAAGTTTTCATTTGTGCTGGAAACAATGACCTTTTTCCTTCCTACACACCATGTTTATGTCTATGCTGATCTTCCTGTCAACCATAAATTCACATTGCTTTGGTACGTCTTTGAAGCATTTCTTTGACCCTCCCTGCATGAATTTTTCCCACATCTCCTTGACAGGATGACAGCTATAGGTGGATATTTGGATAAAATTAAAACCTAATTAAAATGAATGCTATTACAAAAGAGTATTTGGTAACTTCAGTTTCCATGATCACTGTTTATATCCAACAAAAAAAAATTTGTCTGCCTGCTTTCTTGAATCCCTTGATAGTGTACTCAACCTCTTGTTTAGTCAATGCATCATGAAGTAAGGTGGTCTAGTAGCACCATTTAGTGGGAAGTTTTCCACTCTCTTTCATCAATAAAGATTTTACCATGTGCCGACCTTCTCTATTTGAGAACCCTCCAGGAGTTCTTAGAAATCTGTGTACTTCTGAGAAAGCATTCTGAAATTTTAACAGAAAAGGATTAATTCACCCAGAATCATAGGATTTTTTTGTATTATTAGTAGTTGTTACCATTGTCATAATTGTGTTACTTTGTGTGCTTACTTGCAATCTGAGGGCCATATAGGAGTGACCTTGGAAACAATCAGTACCCCCTGACTAATTAGTGAATGGTTCCTGGAGAACAGATGCCTCTTCTAAAGTGTTCAAATGGCATCAAAGGCTAAGAATGAACCATACTACCTACCTCCTGACAAAGAGGTGACATACACAAGATGCAGAATGATACATATTTTTGGATACGGCCAGTTCAGGAATTTGTTTTACTTGACTATGGAAATCAAGGGGGAAGGAAGGGAAGGGGAAAAAAATGAATTTTTATTCATTAAAAAAACATCAAGTAGCCCCAAATATGGGCAGAGTCATTGGTCAGAACTTGACCTAGGACTTGAGAAGAGAACCGCTGATAGTCATTTCTTAACTATTCCAAACACTAGGTGGAGTAAGAAAGGAAATGCATGTCTCTTTTTGTAAAGGGAGGTAAGAGAGATCATGAGACTGGAAGTCAGGAGTTCTGGGTTCTAATTCCATGTCTGACACTAATTATCAGCGTGACCTCGGGCAAGTTGCTTGCCTTCTGTGGGCTGCAGTTTCCTTATCTGTGAAATGAAAGAATTTTTAACTAGATTACTAAAGTACTTTCCATGTCTAAAAGATAAAAAACATAATCATGGAAAATCTAGGTCCTGGATAGCCAAAACCTAAGAAATAATGGAACCAGAGCCAGGGCCAATATGTTATAGAAGCTCATTGTAAAAGCATTTTCACCTGGCCAAATCAAATGGGTCCCTTCCAGTCTCCTTCCCACTATTAACACCCACAATATACAGGAGAAATGTGGACCTCTGAAGAGTTTGGAGCAGGGGACATTTGGCTCCACCAGCGGAAGGCAGAGTCCTAGACTAGGAAGGAACAGCTTCCCATCAAGGATAGTGAACAGAAGACCTACAAATAGTTTTTCTGGGGCCCACCCCAGACTTCTTTGAAGGGAAATACTTTGGCAAGAGAGGGAGCTGTAACCAATAGTAGATCCACATATGAGAACAGAACTTCCTTTAATGATGATAGATAAATTTGATGTCCTTTGAGGGAAAATAGTAAGGCGCCACTAAAATATTTGTCTAGCCTAACAGTTACAACTTCCTACCCCTTCTTTTTTTTTTTTCTCAGCATCTTGTGGTTAACATTGGAAATGGGGGAAATCTGAGATTGTCCAGAAGGATAGATTGTCTTTGGTTTATGGATAGGAATTTAAATCAAAGGAAGGGTGACTGCATTGGAATATACCAGCCCTCCTGTCAGCATTGTCTCTGATATTAGATTGAATACTCTGTTTTCAAAGAACTTGTCCTAGATCTAGAAAACTGCCTAGATAGTAATACTGACTCTTATAGAGAAACAGTTAACTGGGGGGATATGATTCTTTGCACATGCTTCTTTGTTAAAGGTGCCATTTCTATGATAACTGGGTCAAATGTGTTAAGAGTAATCCAATTCCCCAATTGAGAAATGATCAAAGTTTACAAGCAGTCAGTTTGCTAAGAAAGAAATCCAAGCAATCAATAGTCATATTTTTTTTAAACTACTCCAAATTACAAACAATTAGGGACTTGTAAATTAAAACAACTCTCAGGTTCTACCTCACTCCTACTAGATTGGCAAAGATGACTGAAAAAGAAAAATCACGAATGTTAAAGATGCTACAAGAAAACAAGAACATTAATATTTTGTTGATGGAGCCATGAAGTTGGAACTATGTTCCAAAAGTTACTAAACTGTGCATAGCCTTTGACCTACCAATATTATTAGACCTATATCTCAAAGAGATGAAAGAAAGAAGAAAGAAAATGTAGTATACATACAAAATAAATCTAGAAGCAATTTTGTGGAGGGAAAGGAATGGAAACTAAGTGGGGTGCCCATCCATTAGAGGATGTTTGGACAAGCTTAGCACATGAATTTAATGGAACACTTGGAATACTATTATTGTACCATAAGAAATGATGAGACCATTTCAGAAAAAGCTGGAAAGGCTTGTAAGAACTGAAGCTATATTTAAACTCAGGTCTTCCTGACTCCAAATCCAGTAGTCTACCCATTTTTCATACCATTGAACAATGTAGGCACTTAATAAATGACTGCTATCACCCACAACAGCATCAAAGGGTTCCAATGTCTTCCAATATTTTTGAGGAACCAGTTTTGTGTGTTCAAAGTTCTGTAATCTCGTAGTCCAATTTGACCAATATGTAGAATATCACAAGAATAACAATATGAAAAAATTCTGGAAAGTCAGGCTGAAGCTAACCTGTGGTGGTCCTTAAATTTCAGACTGATGAATTTCCATATTATACTAGAAGAAATAGGGAACCATTGAAGCTTCTTGAGCAGGACATGATAAAGATATGTACCTTTTAATTTTGGCTACTATTTGGAAAATGAATTGGGGAGACAATACTTAATGATATTTCCTGCCACGCTATAAAGATGTAATCAAAAGCAGCGTAAAATTGGTTTAGTTTGAAAGTAGTCATCAGAACCATGATTCCTTTATGATCCTGTTTCTGGAGAAGGGACTCCCCAAAGGTCTATAACTGGTTAAGAAAACAAGAGTAGAATAGAGTCAAACGTAATTTGTTAGATTAATAAAGCTATTCAATCTGCTTTGTTGTGGTTTCATAAATCAGTTGTGTTATGTTCTTCATGACTCCATTTGAGGTTTTCTTAGCAGAGATACTGGAGTGGTTTGCCATTTCCTTCTCCAGCTCATTTTACAGATAAGGAAACTGAGGCAAATAGGGTAAAGTGATTTGCCCGGGGTAACACAGGTAGTAAGTGTCTGAAGTCAGATTTGAACTCACATTCTCCTGATTCCAGACCTGGAACTCTATCCACTGCACCATCTAGTTGCCCTTTTGTACAGTTTTATATCTTTTATGTATGCTATATTACATACTCTCAGAGTTGGAAGGGATCTCAGTAGCCACCAGTCCAACCCATACCTGACTAAGAATCCCTACCCTGCCTGTTTCACCATAACCCAATAAGGGGCTTGCCAGTCTTTGTTTGAAAATCACCAGTGGAGCAATGCCCCAGCAGGCTATTCCACTTTGGGATAAGTCTAATTGTTAGGAAATATTTCCCTGCGTCAAGCTTAAATCAATCTCTTTTCAACTTTCCCCACTGTTACGCTTTGGGGTTAAGCAGAGCAAGTCCATTTTCTCTCTCTCATTTTGACAGTCTTTCCAACACTCAAAGTCAAGCAATCTTTTTGACTCTTGGGACAGGGATCATTTGCCATTTTAGATACATGTGAAAGTTGAGGCACCAAAGCTTATATGATTTGTTCAGTCACACAGTTAATTAGTGACATGGATAGAACAAGAAACAAGATCTCCTAGCTAGTTATCTATCTCTTGATTAGATCAGTTTCCTTCTTTTATAAGTTTCACATATTCTAACATAATAGGGCAGGTAGGTAGTATAGTGGATAGACTGCTACTCAGGAGGATGTGAATTCAAATCTGATCTCAAACAATTACTAGTTGTGTGATCCTAGGCAAATCACTTAATTCTGTTTGCCTCAGTTTCCTCATCTATCAAATGAACTAAGAAGGAAATGGCAAACCAGTCTCTCTGCCGAGAAAACCCCAAATGGAGTCATGAAGAGAGGGACAGAACAGAACAACAACTTCTACAGTCATAGAACTTCTTATGATTTTACTAAAAATAGCAACCCCAAGTTTTCTCTTGATAACATGACAGAACTATAAAATTCCGGTGACAGCAGCCATCTAAGCTGTGGCACAGCCTGTCAAAAAGCAGTTGGGTTTGCCAGGTAGAGGGGGGAAAGGATGATCCTCAAATTAGCATCTTTCCCCAAGCATTTGAAGACCCCGCCTCGATCTCAATAGATAATTTCCATGTGGTTTACCTGTTAAGAAAAATCTTTATGAGTAATTAGATTATCCTGATTAGGAAATGGATAACTTTGGGAAATGTAAATTTATTTCCCCCACCCCCCAACAACATAAGGAAGAAAAGATGTGGAATCAGTTTTATTTGATGGGGAAGTTTTTAAATATCACCAAGAGAGTTCTAGTCATTTCTTCAACTTACTTTGCAGGCAAGTTCTTTCACCTAGGTATGGGCAATAGCAAACTTGTGTCAAATTATTGAACTGGTATTTAAAGTTGTCTTCTTGTAACCTTGCCTGCATATTTAAACAAGAAAACCAGGGTTAAATATACAGGGATAATAACTCACTTAAATCAGGTACCCACTGTTAAATTCAAATTGCACTAAATCAGTCAAGAAGCATTTATTAGGTACCTACTATATGTTAGCAGACACCGTGCTGGGAACTGGATATACAGAAACCAAAGTGAAAACAGTCAAAAGTATGTAATATTATCAAGGGGAAACAGCATGTACACATTAACCTATACAACTAGGTCCCAATTAGTGCGAATAATGAATCCCTTTGAAGTGGTCACATTATTCAGATTTATATTGCATATTAGAATTGGAACCAATTACCATACTTTTCATGATTATAATTTCAAATAATGCAAATTAGAATACATGTGACCACTTCAAGATTCATTATTCACACTGATCAGAACCTAGTTGGATATATGCATATTAGAGTTGTATCTTGAATTCATTCATTCAACAAACATTTATTGACTTGGTACCTTGGGCAGGACACTAGATTAAGCATTAAGTGGTATGTAAAGATGAATAAGATGAATCACCATCCCAGAAGACTGATAAAGAAACATGCTACACATTTTCTGACAGAACGAAAATGAACTCAGGGTGAAGAGTGAAGCATATTTTTAGGTCAATGTGAGAATTCATTTTGCTTGACTATGCATATTTAATACAAGGGTTTTGTTTTTCTTCCTCTCAATTTTGGGGAAAGGACAAGGCTTGAAAAAGAAAGAATAGTGATAGGACTTTAAAAGGGGGGGCATAAGAAAAGAGAGACATTGAAGTATTTTTAAAATATACAAGAAAAGAACAGAAAGAAGATCAATAGGAAATACACAAAGCTGGACAACTTTGAAAAGAACATGTTGAATACTTGGAGAGAGAAGCAAGCTATACATGGTGTAGAATCATGCCTGCACATGCAATGCTTTTTTTCTGTTCCACTGAACTTATCTTATTAGCTCTCACTCTCAACTCAATGAGCTGCAGGGGCTCCATGTCTGTCATCCTAGGAATTAGATCTAAAATTCTCTCTTTGGCATTCAAACCCCTTCATAACCTGGTATCACATACACACACACATACACACATGCACGTGCACACACGCATACCCTTTCCGGTCTTCTTATACCTTAGACCTCCATCCCACCTCCTTAGTGCCCTGCCATCCAGTGACACTGGTTTCCTTACTATTGATCACACAAGATACACCATCTCCTGACTCTGAGTGTTTTCTCTGGTTGTCCTCTTGGCTGGAATATTTTCTCCTCATCCTTATCTCCTGGCTCGTTTGGCTTCCTTCAAGTCCCCCCAAAATCACCTTCTATAGGAAGGCTTTTCTGTTTTCTCTTTATTCCAGAAGGAGAAGGAAGAGCAGAAAGTGAGGTTGGTGACCTTGCACAGCCCTCCTTCACTCAAATCCTTTGAGTCGTGTCATTATCTTGGTGTCATGGTACTCTTTGAGAACGAAGGACAACTTCTGAGTAAGTAGCAGCTCCTCTCCTCCTCCTTCTTCTCCTCTCCTCTGATGTTCTACCCAGGAGAAGGTACACTCCATGGCCAAAAGCTGCCTTTTTTCCTCTGGGTTTACTGACTGCATTTCTTGCTCAAAGATCAAGCCTAAAACCCAATTCACTCTGGAGCTCATAGACTGGACAAAAAGTCTCCACCCACCTAGCACAGAGTGAATGTAATCACTAAATAGTAATTGTTTCTCTTTTATCCAGGAACATTGAAGGTCTTTCTCTCTCAATATGATATATATACATATATATATATATATATATATATATATATATATATAATTAAAGACACCATCCCTTGAGTAACTACTTAAAGAAGACTATTCATTGAATGAGTGTATCTCACTCAAAGTGAGAATGTGATAAGACCTTAGCCTGAAAGGGCCAGGGTCTCATATTGCATCCTGGTCCATCTTCAGTCAACCTGATGAAAATCAGGACACTGGATCCAGATGGCTCAGGAGAAGAAAATGAGGCTGGTGATCTTGCACAGCCCTCCCTCACTCATATCAAAGTCAACTGCAAGTCATATCATCATCTTGATGTCATGGTCCTCTTCGAGAACAAAAGACAAACATGACAATGTTCACATTAGTCCTGATGTGAAAAAGAATTAGAATCAATTGGAGGAACCATGATAAAGAAGAAACAAAACAAAACAACAAAAGAGAAAGATAGCAAATAGTATGCTTTCTTCACCATTCAGACTCCAAAGTTCTTTCTCTGAATGTGGATGGCATTTTTCATCCCAAGTCTTTGGGAGTTGTTTTAGGTCTTTGCATTGCTGAGAAGAGTTTAGTCTATCAAAGTCAATCATCATACAGCATGGTTGCTACTGTATAAAATGTTTTTCTGGTCCTGCTCATTTCTCTTAGCATCAGTTCACTAAATCTTTCCAGGTTTTTCTGAAGTCTGCCTGCCCATCATGTCTTATAGCACAATAGTATTCCAATATATTCATATGCCACAACTTGTTCAGCCTCTTCCCAATTGATGGACATCCCCTCGATTTCCAATTCTTTGCCACTACAAAAAGAATTGCTATGAATATTTTTATACATGCGGATCCTTTTCCTGTTTTTATGATCTCTTTGGGATATAGACCTAGAAGTAGTATTGCTGGATCAAAGGGTATACACAGTTTTATGGTCATTTGGGCATACTTCCAAATTGCTATCCAGAATGGTTGGATCAGATCACAACTCTGCCAACAATGCATTAGTACTCCAATTTTCCCACATCTTCTCTAACATTTGTCATTTTCCTGTTTTGTCATGTTAGCCAATCTGATAGATGTGATACAATACCTCAAAGTTGTTTTGATTTGCATTTCTCTAATCAATAGTGATTTAGAGCATTTTTTCATATGACAGTAAGATAGCTTTAATTTCTTCATCTGAAAACTGCCTGTTCACATACTTTGACCATTTATCAATTGTGGAATGACTTGTATTGTTAAAAAAAAAGTGTGAAATACTTCATGAATTTGCATGTTAGCCTTGTGCAGAAGCCATGATAATCTTCTCTGTATCATTCCAATTTTAGTATATGTACTACCAAATTGAACATGGCATTTGTCAATTTTTAAAGGTATTTTTAAGATTTTTAAAAAGATGAATAAGACAAGGTCCCTTATTCAAGGATCTGTATTAAGTGCTAATTGCTGTACAGAGATGAATAAATCATGGCTTCTGCCATCAAGGAAATTACAGTCTATGTTGAGAAATAAGACACAACTGTAATACCAAGGCACTTAGGTGACATAGTGGATATAGAGTGTTGGGTCTGGAGTTAAGAAGACTCATCTTCCTAAGTTTAAATCTGGCCTTAGACACTTATTAACTATAGAACCCTAGGCAAGTCATTTAACCCTGTTTGCCTCAGTTTCCTCCTCTGAAAAATGAGTCTAAGAAGGAAATGGCAAACTACCACAGTATCTTTGCCAAGAAATCCCCAAATAGGGTTGCAAAGAGTTGGACTTGACTAAAACAAGTTAACAAGAAATCATAGTTACAAGTAGTTGCAAGTGAATTGCTATATAAGTTGCTACAAGTTGCTATACATCTACTTAGAATAGGAAAGGTATCAGGGAAAAGTTTCGTGAAAGCAATGTTATTTGCATGGATTCTCAAAGATGTAGCTATGGGGACAGCATAGTCCAGGCTTAGGCAACAGTGAATGGAAGCATAAAGATAGGTCAATACAAGCTACTCTAGGGGAATGAAATAACTTAGTATGACTGAAGCATTGGTTATGTTCATGAGAGTAGACTGACATAAAACAGGAAGAAAATAGTGGAACTTAATTATGGATGGCTTCAAACACCAAAATGAAGGGTTTCTACTGTTTTGAGTAGGTAATGGAGAGCCAATAACAATTTTGGTGCTGAGGAACAACATAGCCAGAGTGATACATTAGGAAAACCAATAGTTCTTGCAGTTGTATGTCAAATAGACAGGAAGTTGGAAAAAGGTTAACTGTAGAGAGACCAGGTTTTTACAATAACCTAGATGAGAGATACTGAGGGTCTGAATTAGGGTGGCTATAATTGGGGAGAGAAGGGAAGACAAGGAGATATTAGAAAACTAATTAGAGAATTAAATCCAATGGTCTCATGAATAGCATTGGATGAAAAAAGGTAAATTAAATAAGGCAGGTTTTAAATATATCAGAGATGTATGTACCTAAAAACATACTTTTCCTCTCAGTGGTCACTGTCAAAAATCAACAATGAAGAAAATAATAATATCATTGCAACTCAGATAGTACCATCAGCCATTATTTGAAACTTCATATGGACTTATCACCCTGCTCCCCCCATAGTGTTTGGTGCAATAAAAAAAGGGAGGAGGAGTGGAAAGTGTTCAAGGAAGAAAAAAGTCCAGAGCCTAAAACCCAATAACAATGCAAACCACAGCTTTGTAATTCTTAGTGTATGCTAGAGAACATCTGTTTACCAGCTAAATATACTGCCATTTAAATAAGTAAGTATATTTAATGGACAAAGGATTAAGATCACTGAAGGGTGACATTTTACATTTGCAATACATAAAGGCCAAACAGAACGTAACCACACACTTCCTAACCAATGTTCATTTCAGAAATAACAAGGCAGAATCACCAGCTTCCTACTACTCACTGAATTCTTACTTCCCCAGGCAAATGAGGTCAAGAATTGTAGTAACATAGGTCAGATTGGAGATTCTTAATTTTCATAGTTACAGATCCTTAGTCACACACACACACACACACACACACACCCCACACACACACACCTTCATGTTGAGAAACTCCCAATTTTTTTTTTTTATTTTTTAACACTAAGGAGCTACACATTCTGTGGCCATGAAAGCCAGGGTTGTAATGACTTGACTTTGAGTATTTATGGTAATTTCAATCATAATTTAAAGAAGACAGGAATGGAAAGATCTTTCCTGAACACCTTAACTAATAAATTGTCTGTGTGTAAGTAACAATCACATTATGAAATGGAAATTAACTGATATGATCAAACCCTATGGCTAATTTAATTGATTTGTTCACATTATTAATAGATGAAAAAGCTTTAGTAGCTTAATAGAATATATAAAATTAAATAAGGATGATGTGTGCTATTTAGACTGTAAATAATGCTTCCCTTGTTTTTAGTAAAACAGTGAATAAAAGAGACCAGAGAGTTTTCACTACCATTGATTTTGAATGAAAAATCTTTGGGTTAAGAAATAGAAGACAGTGAAAAGAGTAGTTTTGTTTGAACATGCTTGTAGATAAACTAAAACTGAGAGCTCTTTGAAGGCAGAGATTTTATTATTTTTTCTTTCTATCCCTAGTGCCTAGCACAATGATTCAAATAAAATGGGCATTTAATGTTTGTGGAATTGAATAGAATAAAGTTTTGTATGACTATATCCAAAATGATGTGAAAATGGATGGGCAAAATGTCAACTACATGAACTTTGAATTATGACCGAGATATGATAAGAACCAAATTATTTAGTCTCCTTTTTATTCATTTTAATAAGCCTAATTTAATTAACACTGTTGCAGAAAAGTGAATCCTAAACCAGACTGTAATTTCTATTCCACCTTTAATCTAATTATTGATCAGAGCTGCAAACACAGTGGTTTTTCAAATGGCATATCTATGCCACAAAGTCATTTCTTTTTGCAGGAAAATATCTTAAACCCAAAGAAAACATGTTAACTGTGAGTCAGCTCTGATTTCAGCAACTGAGCAGTATCAACCCTGTCCCACCTAAACTCATTCTAAGGAGATTGTCAGTCTGATATGACACCTTGTTTTTCTCTTCTACTCAGAGTGGGTAAAACAGGCCAGAATAATCTGGAGATTCTGTGTATCCATGGTTTTTCCAGTTTCTCAATTCTTCTTTAGCTAATTTGTCCTATTTGTGAGTGGAAACTAATTAAAAGGGGAGGGGAAGAGAAGTATCTACAAAAAAGGAACTTTCCCTCCTTTTTGTTCTTTGAAACAATTTTCCTAGAAAGAAGGCTCTTGGGACTGCTTTCATTTTATTCTTTTTTTTTAATTTATATGTCTCATTGATGTCTTTTATTTTGACATCACTGTTATTTCTGTTTAAATGTCCCTCCTCCCATCAGTTGGACCCTCCCCAGTAATAAAGAAAAGCAATTAAATATTAGTTTTTAAAGAAAAGAAAGAACAAGGTTTTCCTAATTAAAAAGCAAAGAGAGCAAACAAAACTCGAAAACATCCGGTTTCCCCTTAAGTTTCTTCTCAGAAGCAAAAGGAATCCAACTCGACCTAATTAGTAGGTGAAAGCCCTTACCACCAGGGTGGTTTGCATGCCAGCCTCACCACCGGCTCATTCATTTTAGGTCATTTACACTCAGTGTCAATCACCGTACTAATGTTTGATCCCTCTTGGTTCTGGAGTTGGGGGACTTGTCCCTTCTGGTTTCTTTTTAAGATATAGAAGATTTTTATTTTAAACTGAGCTATTTGGAAACAAGGTTAACAGTAAAGTTCCAGATTATTTGCTGCTTCCAGAAGAGGCGTCCTGAGGGTGACTCCTTTCTCATCAAATCAGTTGGAAAAGTGACTGAGGTGTAATTTCAGCTTGTAGTAGAATGAGGGGATATTTGGTTCCCGTCTGCGTTCGTGCAGGTACATTGTCCTAGCGAACAATTCTGTATTCTAATCGCAAAGGTCCTGGGAATTGTATTCAAGGTGCTAACCACGAAGAAAGTGTCCAAGGTGGCCCTTGTGACCACTCAGTGAGTTCCTTGGAGACTGATTGCATGATGGGCTAAAGTAGAAGCAGACCGGGACTAGATCCATCGAGTTTTCTCCTGGGAACTACAGCTATATATCCACTAACTTTCAGCGGCAACACTGCTTTGAAGGTGTAGTTAGAAGAGAATACAGGATCATTATTTCTCCCTTAACTCCTGGGATCTGGGAAGATGGGGAGAACCGAGAAAGAGGAGAGATGGGAGCGCAGAAAAGGGAGTTACTGTAGTGAAGGATAATGGGGGGGAAAGGGAAAAGAAAGGGATAGGACATTAGGATAGTGATATTGATTTAAATCAGTGAGAAGAAATAGAGGGAGAAAAGAAAGAGGGAGCTAGAAGGATCAGAAAGTCACACCTGGAGCAAGAAGGGACTTTACCTTGGAGTTTAATACCCTCACTTTAACAGATAAGAACAGATTACGTGACTTGCCCAGGTAACACAACTAAAAAGAATCTAAGGGGGAATTTGAATCCAGTTCTTCCTGCCTTAGCAATTATACTACTGGAGAGAAAGCTGCGGAGGGAGGGAGAGGGGTGGGCAAAGCGGAGTGAGGAGGAGAGAAGGAGAAAGAGGCAAGGAAAAGGGAGGCAAAAAGAAACAGGAAAGACAGGGAAACCGAGAGGTATGGCTAAGATACAAAAAGAAATGTCAGATGAAAACCGTATTATTCGGTCCGAAACCCAGAAGCTTTGCTTTCAGGACACGAAAAGTCTTGGAAGGAAAAAAAAAACAAAACATGATTTTTTTTTCACCTATATATTTTGGTTTTACTCCAGATGTTTGGCGTCCTATGGACTGTGGCTGTTGTGGGACCCCCTTCTGTTTACTAGAACCTACAAATTCCCCCAACCCCAGGGACTTAAGAGGCATGGACACTGCCTTTTAATATAGCTTGGTATATAGATAGTGTTGGGGGTCGAAATATTGTGAGTGTGTGTGTGTGTGTGTGTGTGTGCGCGCGCGCGTGCGTATGTATGAGAGAGACAGAGAGACAGATTTTTCCGGGGCTGCAGGTAACTTTGCGGGATGCCTTGACTAATTTTTATTGTCTCCTGTCACTGTTCTTAGAGAAGCTATACCGGAAACCGGCCCTAACTGGACCAAACTACTATATATAAACTGCAGGGAAACAGCTGCAGGGGTTAACGGTGGCTTGTACCCTTGCTGGCCCCAGTCACTGGACGACGCCCGCTGCTGCTGGGGCTACTGCCTCCACAGCTCAAACTTCAGCTGCGGAAGCAGGAGCTGCCACAGGGGCTTGATTCCTTCTGAGATAGAAAGATATCTACAAACCCCTTCTTAGCGACTTCAGGCAATGAAAGTGATTCTTTCTGATCGTTCAAGCACCTTCATTTTGAAAAGACAGAACATTCTGATTATTGTTTCGGAGATGTAACCGAGGGGGTCAAATGCTAACATTGAAAGAACTTATTATAGGATCATGAATTCCCTTTTTCTTTATTTAAAAAAAAACAACTGCTCTGCTCCTCTTCCTCGTCTTCTTTTCCCTCTCCTGCGCCACAAAAACTTTGAAGGTTCAACCGGCGCTTAGAGAGAAATGCATATGACTGTCGTGGGGTCATTGTAATGAGTTCCATTTCCTTCAAATCAGACCTCCCTTATGCTACTTGCTAGCTGTTCTCTGAACTTGACCTTCCTTCTCCAATCACCAAGGCTGCCCCCACCCTTAGTAGGCGCGTCTTCAGATCCATCTTTTGAGATCTCTAGCATTTTTCAAGGTTCAATTCATGGACCACCTCCTTACAAGAAGGCTGTCCTTATCCCTTCTTCTTACTTAATGCTCCCTTCTTCCTTCCGCTACCTTGCATTTTACTTATCTGTGTACGTGTGATACATATCCAGGGTTTTTAACCTTTTGGAGGGGTCATAGTAGTGACTACAAGGGACTACCCTTTTGGTAATGGAGTGAGACTTATAGACCTATTCTCAGAATAATCTTTTAAAATGCACAAAAGTAAAATAAGTAAGATTGTAATGGAAACCAATCATATTGAAATATATTGTTGAAAATATTTAAGCTCATGGACCCCAGATTCAGAATCACTGCCTTAATAAAACATAAATTCATTTGATGGCAGTTACAGGGATTTTTAAAAATTATTTTTATTTAGTCTTTGAAAATGAAAATGACAGTTGTTGAAAATGAAAGGCTGAAGGAAAACAGGCTTTCCAGTACACTGTTGGTGGAATTGTGAATTTGTTGAGCCATTCTGAAAAACTTTTTGGAATTCTGCCTCAAAAGTTCCTAAACTGTGTTTACCGTTTGATCCAACAATATAGGAGGTATCTATACCTTAAAAAGATAAAATAAAGGAAAGAGACCACATGTATAAAAATATTTATAGCAGCTTTTTTGTAGAGCCAAGGAACGGAAACCAAGGGAGTGTCTGTTAATTGGGAAATGGCTAAGAAAATTATGGTATATGAATATAACAACATAATTACACTGTAATAAATGAGTAAAATGACAGTTTCAGAGAAACCAGCAAAGTTGAACTGATTCTAGGTGAAATGAGAAGAGCCAAGAGAACAATGTATATGATAATAACACTGTAAAAACAAAAAAATTTGAAAGCTATAAAATTCTGATCAACACAACATGGTGATCAACTGTGATTACAGAAAATTGCTGAGGAAGCATGATTCCCACCTCCTGACTGACCCGTGATGGACTAAAGATGCAGGACAATGCATACATTTTTAGTTGTGGCCAATTCAATTGAATTATCCAGCCCTAACCTCTCTGCTAACCTCCAGTCTTGCATCTCCAGTTGCCTATTGAACATCTTAAACTGGATATTAACTCAACTAAAAACACTCCAAACTGAACTCACTATCTTTTCCCCAAAACCCTCCCCTTTTCCTGACATACTATTACTGTTGAGGGTACCACAATATTTCCAGTTACCCAAGTTCACAACCTGTGTCATCTTCAATTCCTTACTCTAATCCTCTGTTGCCAGAGCCTCTTGATTTTACCTTCCCAACATCTCTTAAATATGCCTCCCTTATCTCCTCAGACACACCCACCATCCTGGTGAAGGACCTCATCACATCATGCCTGGACTGTAGCCTTCTGATTATTCTCCCTTCCACAAATCTGTCCCCATTCCAATCCATCCACCAGTCAGCTGTTCAAGGTGGTCTTCCTTAAGCACTGGTCCAACCACATCACTCCCCAACTTAATAAGTGCCACTGGCTCCCTACATCTCAGGAATGAAATATAAAATCATCTACTTGGCATTCAAAGTCCTTCATAACCTGGTCTCTCTCTCTCTGTCTCTCTGTCTCTGTCTCTCTGTCTCTTTCTTTCTCTCTCTCTCTCTCTCTCTCTCTCTCTCTCTCTCTCTCTCACACACACACACACACACACACACACACACACACATCCTTTCCAGCCTTCTTAGACCTTATACCATCACCCCTTCCCCTCCCCTCTACATATTCTTTGATCTAATTAATAATAGCTTCCTTGATGTTCCTGGAACAGGACACTCTATGTCCAACTCTAGGGATTTTCTATATGATATTACCCCATACCTTAAATGTTCTCTTTCCTTATCTCCACCTACTGGTTTTCCTAGTTTTCTTCAAATACCACCTACAATCTCACCTTCTACAAGAAATCCAAACCCCTTTAATTTTACTGCCTTCCTTCTGTTGATTAATCCAAATTTATATTGTATATAGCTTGTCTGTACATAATTTTTTGCATGATGTCTCTCCAATAGAATGTGAGCTCCTTAAGAGTAGGGCATATCCTTGCCTTTCCTTGTATCCTCAGCACTCAGAACAGTGACTAACACATAGTAGACAATTAAATGTGTATTTACTACTGGTAATTTGTTATGATTGAGCATGCATATTTGTTACAAGGGTTTAGTTTTTCATGTAGGGGGAAGGGTGAGTGGAAAAGATTCACCACTCTAAAAAAAAAAAAAAAAAGAACCAAATTAAGACCAGAAGAGACAGAACGTCTTTGAAAGTTACACACTGAATTTGTCATCTCTCTAACAGGAATATGTATATGATAAAGATTCCCAGTTTCATGTACAATCCTCTCCTCATATTACACTGTGTGTGCATGAGTGTATGTGTGTGTGTGTGTGTGTGTGTGTGTGTGTGTGTGTGTGTGTTCTCTCTCTCTCTCTGGTATTTGCTAAGTTCATAATTTTAAAAATATTACTTTGGCAGCAACGAGAATAATGAAAATATGAACTCAAATTAAGGCAATGTAAGCAAAAATGAGGTGCCCTGTTTTGAACTGAATGCAAGAATTGAACTCACTACTAGGGCCCAAAGATATGGAAGAAAGACAAAAATATCCTATATGTATAAAAAATATCTATAGTACCTCTTTTGTAGGATCAAAGAACTAGAAACTAAGGAAGTTCAATCAATTGAAGAATAGCTGGATAAATTCTGCCATGTTGTTGTTCGTCCTTTGTTCTTGAAGAGGACCATGACATCAGGAAAGTGATGCCATAACTTGCAAGTGAATTAGATTTAAGTGAGGGAGGACTATGTAAAGTCACAAACCTCACTTTCTCCTCTGCCATCATCTGAGTCCAGTGGCAAGATATAGATCAGGACAACTGGAGATGGCCTCAGGGGCAGTAGGAGACTTTGACCTTTTTAACCTAAGGTCTCTCCCAGGTCTCAGTCTGACTGCGGCAGTGACCATTCAGTGATTAAGGTAAGAAATGAGACAAAGAATGGCCTTTTTTCATCCAGTCAAAAAAAATCTGAGAGGGGAAGATCCTCAGGGTTTCTGGTCAAAACAGAAATTATGACATTTGAATGTGATGGAATACTATTCTGCCATATGAAAGGATAAGGGAGATGGTTTGAAAGAAACTTAGGAGGACTTAGAGAAACTGAAGAAGGGTTAAGTGAACAGAACACTGTAACGACAAACAACTTTGAAAGACCTCTTTATACAATGACCAACCCTGATTGCAGAGAATCCATGTTGAAGCATGCGCATTCACTTCCTGACAAGAAAAGTAATGGATTTAGGGTGCATAATGACACACGTATTTGGGGGCACAGCCAATCCAGGAATTTGTTTTGCTCAACTATGCATATTTATTACATGAATTTTGCTTTTCTTTTTTCCCAAATGGAGATGGAAAGGAAGGGAGAAAATACTGATTATTGCTCATGGAAAACAAAATTTAATTTAAAAGAATGGTGCTTGGGAGGGAGTGCTGGTTTTAACTCCCACAGTCAATCTAAATTATTGTTCTTTTAGAAACATACATTGCTTAGTAAAAACCTGCAGAGGATACTGGAGGCTTTCAAACCAATCTTACAGTGGTCCCATATACATGCCTACCTAATCTCCTCCCAGATTGAATTACTGTCTTAGTTTAGGACCTGAGTTTCAGAGCGGGTCAGTCAGCCGTATATATCCCAATGGAAGAGCATTCTCTCAGAACCTTTACCCAGTCTTTGAGGTACTACCACAGCAAGCATTCTGTCCTTGGTTTCTTCACCTATGACATCTGGCTAACAAAGTGTCACAGTCAAAAATCAGTGTAGCAGAAAAAGCTCTGTACATGGAATAATAAGCCTGGGTTCAAATCTGGGTTTAATTTCTTGACCTCTTGGTCAACTCGCTTAACCTCCTAGGCCTCAATTTCCTCATTTATAAAATGAAGTGTTGAAATAGATGATTTCTAAGCTCTTAATCCTATGTAGGAATCTTAAAAATGGGAAACAAAGCTATATCTCGCTTAGCATCCTGCAAAAACAACAACAAAAAGTAAAAGATTCATTAGAGGCCAAAGATGGACTGCTGAACTCTATCCCCTAAGTAAACAATAATAATTCCTTTAAAGGAATTGGTTGTGTCCACAAGGTTGTGGACACAAAGGCAACTAGAAGAAATGGAAGGTAGTCCCACGGATGTCAGTTAAAGAAAATCAGTCCCACTAGAGAGATAGAAATGTTTCTTGCCTACATGGTTAAGAAATAATACAAATAATCCCTACAAGATTAGTAAGAAAAGGAATTGACTGTTTAAAATAAATGTAACTGACAAGGTTTAAAAATACTTTATGCTCCAAATAGCATGATATTTTCCTATCAAATAAGCAACATTCTGAAATTAGAAATTTTGAGTACAGTGGAATCAACGATGTGCTAACTACAACATAGGAAGTTAAAACAAGCTCTCTTTTTATATACTGGATGGCTTTTATGTCCAGAGGGTTTGTCTGATAGGTTCCCCAAAGATGTCATACGCTGGTCCCTTGTACCTACCACTGAAATTCAGAATAGAGTCCACATCACCCTAACTCAGCAGCCCGGACCTGAGCTCTGTCTCAGTACCAACCATGTCTTTTCTTTCTTTTTGTAGTATCTTCCATCCCTTGGTCTTCGTTTACTACCCAATCTCTTCCTGACTGATGACATAGCACGGGTTCAAATCCAAGCATGAAAGCTATTCCTTTGGGGAGTTAAATGATCAGTGTAATGTTTGTCCTAAAATCTTGATGCAGACCTGAATTTTATGTATTTTTTTTTTAAGAGTCAAGGGAGCTCAGACCTGGAAACTCCACCTTTAATCAGACCTTTATAGTAGATCAAATATTCTTGTCCAATAAAGTCTTTGGTCCTCTTTGACCCCCGCAAAAATGCCTAGGACTTCTTTACGTTTCCCTATACCCCCCAAGTTGTAACATGGTTTTGACCCCTTTCCTTTTAACCAGAGAGCCCTTTCTCTGTCTAGTTTTACAAGGTTCTAGCGGCAACTGGGTGAAATGGACCAAAACCCTCTCTGAAATGATCTATCACTGAGGTTTCCAGGAAGGGCTACTCTGACTCCCTGCTTGCCCATCCCTCCCTCCTCCTAAAGACCTCTGGCCTAGATACCCAAGACTTTCTACCTACTAGGATCTGTGGGCTCTGGAAAAGATCCCACTTTCCCATTTTCAGAATTGCCCAATTGCAGAAGAGTGATTCCAGTACAGTTACTTTGGAAAAAGCAGGCAGAACTCTTAAATCCCTGCTGCACACCAATGAAGCCTGATAGAAATCTCCCCGTAAACACACACACACACACACACACACACACTGCCTATGGAAAAGGCAGGATGATGAAACAGAGACTGAAAAGTCATGCGGACATGAGCATAAATAACGCCTTGGCCACTTACTAGCTGTGTGAACTAGGACAAATGATTTAACCTGTCTGAGCCCAATTTTCTTATCTGTAAAATGAGGGACTTGGATTAAACAACCCCTCTCTTCTTCAGAGCCCACCAAATGAACAGTTCTAGTTTAAACATAGCTATCTCATATATGAATGAGAATTGAACTTTCAGGTAAGGAAATGAATTGCTACTGAGTGACTTCAAAATGTCTCCTGGGACTCTGGGGGACATTTTTTAAGGTATTCTAGTGGGAACCCATCCTTTTCAGGGAGACCTTATTTGGGAAGAACTTTTGGGGCCTGGCAAACAGAACCACACCCAGGCCTACCTAGTATCCTTATGACTCATTGGATTCCATCTAGTCCAAACCTTCCGTAAGAAAATAGAGTTATTTGGAGAGTATTGGGGAATCCCCATACAAGTCTTTCTGCCCTACCTCTCTTCTCTGAAGGAGGGAGGACAGAGAAAGGGAAGGCATTTCATCCCTCAGGACCCTAACAGTTCTCTAAGACTATAAATTACAGACTATTGTTGATCTGTATCAGTGGAGGAAGTTTCTATACCAGGAATTCCCCAAACAGATGAAATCTTAGGTATGGAATTCTTATTATTAAAGCAGCCTCACTGAAGACTCATTTAGTTAAAAGAAGGCTGCTAATCCTGAGCCCAACTCACAGACTGGCAAGGTCTCCCTGGGCTTACAGCCTCCAATTTCTTTTTAGCTGTTGTTAGTTTCCTGGGATACATTGAGTCTAGTATGGACTTATAGCTACCTGGTAACCCTTTGAAAAATATATATTGTAAAATTTCCATCATTCTTTCAAATGCTCCCCTCCCCTGAGTTGGAGTTTAGAATAGAAAGATTAACTTTGTCAAGGTTTTCAGCTACTTCCATTCTCATTCCCTTTTCTTCTTTTCTTCATTTTTCTTCATGAAATTCTTCATTTCCTCTTCTCTTGCCTCCCTTCACTTCCCTCCCTTTCCCTTCCCATCTTCTTCCTTCTCTTCCCTTCTGATCTCCTTTCCTCCCTTCCTTTCACTTCTCTTCTCCATCCTTCCCTTCCCTAAATATCTCTTCCCCGATCCTGAGTCAACAACCAATTCTCTGATGAATTCCAGCAGTCTGGTTGCAGCAGCCTGTTTCTCTGCCTCCACTCAGTCAGGTTGTACCTGACTAATTTGGAGCCTCCAGGATCCCTGTGGAAGCCCCTTAGTAACTAAGAGGCTTCCCCCACACTCCACCCCCACCTCTGCCCCTCACTCTGTCTCCAAGGGCTGCTGCAGCTGATTTACCCAGTACATATCAATCATTGCTCACAGATTCTAGTGGATTCCCTTTAAGCCAGGGTGTTATGTTCACCAAGGCCCTCAGGGGCCATCTGAGGGCTCCTGAAAATAATTGCTGAAGATCCAAATCTCAGCTCACTTCATTAAAACAGGCAGATAAGGGTTATCTCAGCTAGGTATTTTCTCTACTGCAGACCAAATGGTCCCCTATCTCTTGCCAGTATTTCTCCCCAATTCTGTCCACTCACCTTCCCATGTTCAAATAATAATGTCACATTGTTATAGTGTTTTACATCTTAGGAAACACTGCTGTCATATCAATTTTAAAAATGGTACAAGTAAAACCACCAATTTAAAGATGAGGGAACTGAGGTTCACAAAGGTTAAGCCACTTGTCCAAGATAAAGATGGCTAAAAAGTGGCATATTACTCATTCCTGGGTCATCTGACTCCAGGTCTAGTTCTCTTGCTAGAACTTCATGCTGTTTAAAAAGCAGCTACACTTTGAGGGGACCTGTTTCCCACCCACTTTCTTTTCCTTAAGACTCAAAAATGTCAAGGTTTAATCAGTTCAGCCCCTTTTTCTTCTTTCTCTGTCTTTCCATTCTCAGATCTCATTCCCCAAATCACTATATGTAGTATGAAGTTTGGAAGACCCTTCACCAAGAGCCAAAATTTTCCTCAGTAGGCATTTCTTTCTTACTGTCTACATGTATCCTTTCCTCCTTCAATCTTTTCCTTCCCTCTTCTCTTAGATCATTCCTTTCTTTATCCTAAATATCCTAAAAATTTCCTTTCCTTAAGCAAACTTTAAGAAATATAAAGTTAACCATTCAAAGTTAAGCCATTGGGATGAAAGCTTTTAAAGTTTTGTAATTTTGGTTCTAAACTGAACATCAAAACTTAAAGCTACCTTTTTTTCCTGATGGGATAATAACTCTTTCCATAGCCATGGGTCCCAGGGTGGTGGATGAAGTGGTGGTGAGATGAAGATGAGACCCTCACAATTAACCACTTGACCAGAGTGTAGACCAGGATGCATATCACTTAATCTAAGAACTTTCCACCCAACTAGAGGACATTAAAGCTTTGGGAGACAACTTAAATTCAAGATTGATCCATGTCCTAACTGGCCTCAACCAAGGCAGGTTGTCATTCCCCAAAGTCATGTCACAGTGAAAGAAAAATTACTCAGCTCATCGAAAATGAAAACAGGAGACTTTCCCAACTTCTATATCAAGTTGGAAAATGGCATTAGTGGAAGTCTTGAACACTCTCCCTCTCTTTTTCAATTTCTCCATTAAGGAAATGGAAAAATGAAAATTTCAGAAATGATCTTTTTGTTCTAGTTGTTAAGGCCCCAGTCTCTGGTGATTATGAAAGCTCTCAGGAAGTGCTGTCTCAGTAGGTGGAACAAAGGGATTCAACAGACTGAGAGGTCCTGCTAGATTTAGGTAACTCCCAGATTGGGAACATATGTCCAAGGGAGGTCCTTTTTCTGCTGACATACATAACTGACAGCTTTGAGTTCCAGTTTAATGGAAGAGTTGAATATACTCAGGTGGCATGACCTGTGTCAATAGTCACCCTGAATAAATAAAATGAACTAGAAACATCTATGTTTTCTTCAATATCAGGTTCTTAGATTTGGGGGACAGTATTTGAAAGAGAGAAAGAGAACTGAATTATTCAGATCATCACCGTCCACCTCACCTTGTCTAAGAACGCAGAAATAAATATCAACATAAAATTTAATGTATTTTATAGTGGCCCACAGTATTTAGGCCTTATGCTTGTCCCTCCTCTCCCTCCCATCACTACCACAACTAGTGGTGATGAATTGCTCTAAATCATCCACATACTCAGTTCCATATCTTAATTGTTCTTATATCTCCCCCAGTGACTAACACAGTGCATTGCATATAAAAAGAGCTTAATAAATGGTTGTCGAATGAATGATTAAGCAATTTCTTACCAACCCCCATTGATAGAGGTTAATGGTGAAACAACATAGTTATAACATATTAAGAAGCTGTTTGGTTCAAAACCATTCTCCAGTCTGAAGCTCTCTGCTCAGAAGAATGAATGTGATTAGTCTTAAATTTACCAAAGGGAACTTTAAGTCAATTTGCTTTTAAAATCAAATCAACAAGAACTTATCAAGCACCTCCTCTACGAACTGGAATGCCTTGGATATAAAGAAGCTTAAGTTTAGGCCTCTATTCCTAAGAGGCTTATACTCTATTTGGAGAGAGGAGGGACAAACAGAAAAAAGCAACATTTACACACAAATCTTAGGCCAACCGTCAGAAGAATTCCTATTGTC